>OY754969.1:10045153-10046706 GCA_963576475.1 Molanna angustata
TATCAACAGCCCGACTACCATATATCAAAGGCGTCACCGATAAAATCAGCCGTCTATTAAACAAAAATAACATATGTACGTACCGTTTTCAGCACAACAAATAAAATATCAACCTTTCTAAGAAACCCGAAAGACATCATTCCACTTGAAGCTCATGGAGTATATGAAATACCGTGCGGATCGTGCAATAAGACTTATGTAGGAAGAACCAATCGAAAAGTTGAAGCACGAATAGCGGAGCACAGAGTCGACATGAGAAACAAAAAACTTACATCCTCACTTGTACAACACTCGCTCACAGAAGGACATACAATAGATTTTGACCATTCAAAAATAATAGCAAGTTTAAACAGTGAACCTCTCAGAATTTACAGGGAAGCTATAGAAATATATAAGAGAAGGGATATAATGAACAATCGGGACGACGGAGGTCGTTTGCCTAGTACCTACCTGGAAGAACATTTTATATGACAAACAATACAATAATCCAACTGTCGATTTGTACTTCATCTCCAAACATACATACATACCATCATGCTATTTGCATATTCTGGGTAGGAAAAAGGATCTTCCTCCATACTATCCTATCTTGACATACATACCTACATATGTTGTATAGAAAACAAAATATCTGAAAATATTCAATAATTTGTTTCTATGGGTTTATAGTTTGGTACATATTCTTCAACTATACATACTATCGCTATCGACAGTTGGATCTCATGTGTTACATGCAACTAGTATTAAGAAGGAAAGATGCATACGTTTGAATGCGTAGCGTATGTATGTACATGTACTTATCCAACTGTCGATTTGTTCAGGAGAACTTTGTTCTCTTAACATATCGACAATGTATCAAGCCAGAATACGCGAGAATTGTATGGAGAGGTCTACTTTTTTCATGGCTTTTCCAACTTTGAAGTCAAAAAACACCAACTTAGAGGCTTCGCAGCATATATGTTCCATACACGGATTTACTCAGAATTCGGAGTAGAACATTTCGTGTGTCTGTGTGTGTGTGTGTGTGTGTGTGTGTCTGTGTGTGTGTCCGTCCCCCCCTTATAACTTTTGATCCGCTCAATTTACAGAGCCTAAAATTTCAGAATATATAAACAGTTACAGGCCTACAAAACTTTTATACTCGGAATTTTGAATTTTTGTTTCAGTCAGGGGTTATCAACTTTTGAATTTTTATTTTATTTTTCCATATATCTCAGAAACCATAAACGCTAGATCGCTGAAAATTGGTACAAACATAGACAAATATAAAATCTCAAATTAGTTTTTTCAAAAAAATTCCAGGGTTTCTCAAACATTTTTTATTAAGAAAAATATTTTTTTTATGATAAATTTATGAGTTTAACTGCCTATATTTCCAAAACTTTTACAATTATCGAAAAAAGCCGAAACACCCCAACTAGATAATTTTATTTTCTATAAAAAATATTAACATTGTAGCAGAAGATCTCAATTTTTTTTTAACAATTTTTTTAAAAATTGAATTTAGTGACGACATCGCTTCATACATTTTGTATGGCAGTCGCCTATACACA
>OY754969.1:10046906-10419471 GCA_963576475.1 Molanna angustata
ATGTATAATCATGTTTAAATTCTGTTTTTTTTTTCTATGTGTAAAAGGTTATTAAGCCGCAAATTGTATTAAAATAATAAATTTAATAATAATAATCATCTGTGGGTGTTTGTCTTTATAACATCGTTTCACAGTTGATACGTATTTTTCTTTATCATTTTCTGTATTTATATATATATATATATATATATATATATATATATATATATATATATATATATATATATATATATATATATATATATATATATATATATATATATATATATATATATATATATATATATATATATATATATATATATATATATATATATATATATATATATATATATATATATATATATATATATATATATATATATATATATATATATATATATATATATATATATATATATATATATATATATATATATATATATATATATATATATATATATATATATATATATATATATATATATATATATATATATATATATATATATATATATATATATATATATATATATATATATATATATATATATATATATATATATATATATATATATATATATATATATATATATATATATATATATATATATATATATATATATATATATATATATATATATATATATATATATATATATATATATATATATATATATATATATATATATATATATATATATATATATATATATATATATATATATATATATATGTATATATATATTTAAGTAAATATTGTAGGTATTATACAACTGATTCCTACGATAGACAACACATTATAATACTTGTGTGTGTGTCAGTTTGAACGTAAGCAATCAATAGTTTGATGTGAAATATTTTATTTAATATAATGTATTTAACATAATATTATATAACTATACATTTTATTTTGCTTGTAGTCCTATTCCATATAGACATTAACTATGCCTATCTCATGGGTACTCCTCATAGCTAGTATTATATACCTACAATGCCTAATCTCATAGGTACTCCTCATAGCTAATATATACCTACTATGCTTAATCTCATAGACATATGAAGTAGGTATATACATTGATTATAAATGCGTATCAATTTATGTTGGTGCACTGAAATCCTCTATTTATGTTCACAATCTAGAGTATTCCCAAAGATCACATGTTCTTGGTGAGACTCAGATATTTGTCTCACAACGTTTACCAAATGGGCCATTTTAAGTCTCCGTATGTGAAATAGATTGTGGTGATAAAAGATAATGCTTTTTATTCAGCTATTCGCCATTGATTTTGCATTCCATTCAATTTATTTTTTATAGCGATATTAATAGTATTATATATTCATATAATATACCTACATATTTTGTTTTAAAAACATTGTGAAATTATGCGCAATGGATAAATATTTAAGATCAATATACGTACAATATACAAACAGTTTCCAAAAATTCAATCGTAAATTTAAAACTAAAATGAAGGAATGGCTTTTTAGGTCGACCCTATGCAGAGGAGATTTTTAAGCCATAATTTTCGACCCCATACTTGCCTTTTGCTTTTTCTTTAAGCATACATTTTTGTAAATTTTGTATATTACATGTATATATATATTTTTTTATTGTTATTTGTAACATAATATGGATTCACTTTTTATGTACGATTGATGTTGAAATCAACTATTATAGTGTCACTGTTTCAAGATGCAACTGGCCCCAGCACAGGTTTTTCTCCCTTGTGGGGCATTGCAGATATAATAATATACGTATAATCGAATATTTTTATTATTGCATATGCGCAAACATTGGATTTTTTTCCCTGTCGGGAGTCAAAGATATTTTTTAACAGATTTTTAATTATCTCAATAGAGACGAAGTTGGAATATTTATTGTAGGAGAACCGGTTCTCCTACAATAAATATTCCAACTTCGTCTCTATTGAGATAATTAAAAATCTGTTAAAAAATATCTTTGACTCCCGACAGGGAAAAAAATCCAATGTTTGCGCATATGCAATAATAAAAATATTCGATTACTTACACATTGGTACAAGTAGGTAAATAAGACAAAAATGACCTTATAAGTCTGGCGCAATTCAGGGGTGACTTCTATGCGAAAAATGCATTGTCACCTCAGATATAAGAATTGTAGCTTTCATTATTTACAAAAAACCAATTCTCTCAATAGATGGCGTTCCAACAAAATAAATAAAAAAAAAAAAATAAAAATAATAAGATTGTTGTTCATAATTTCACCCATAGATGGCTGTAGTAAAAATTCCTTATTTTCAAGCGAAAAGAATTTCAGTATTACAATATATAGATCTTTCAAAATTGAATTGATAGGGATCTCATTGAAAAGGCATAATTGGTGAACGTTGCGCAAGCGCATAAAGTGATCACGTAAACCAGCCGATGACAGGTCGTAAGCCCTGTAGGTGCCTTGATTTCCCGGTTCTCCTACAATAAATATTCCAACTTCGTCTCTATTGAGATAATTAAAAATCTGTTAAAAAATATACGTATAAATTAATTAAAATGAAACTCATTGAAATGTTGTTTTTTATTTGAAATATTGAACGGTCTTATCAAAACCCATAATTGCCAGCACTACATAGTTTCCTTCAAAGCATTGAAATCTGTTCAGTTAATTTATATTTTATATTGATCATTCATCACTACGTTTTCTTACAAAACATGTATAACATTGAGTTCGAATGCATTAATATTGTCGATTTTTGAGTTTTATCTAAAAAATCATAACGTAACAAGTAAGAATACTGTATTGGGAAATCCTGAACTAACTCTGGGATCCCCGAGGGGTATTATCTAGGGATGTTGTTATTCATACTATTCATTGACGAAAGGATGTTATTAAGATCTTTGTCGGTCTTCGTGACTCAGTTGGTTGGGTATCTGACAGCTGATCCAAAGGTCCCGGGTTCGATTCCCGGTGGAGACACAGTTTTTAATTGTGTTTTCAGTCTGGATCTGTGAGACGATTAATATCGTAAGTCTACAGAATGTGGCAACTTGTTATTGGGTGCGTGTCAAATTAATATTTGACATAGTACCTGTTAGTTGCCCGAGAAGCAATATTAAATAAATAAATAAAGATCTACTTTTGTTTGCAGTGTGTTTATGACATTTTATTGAACAATTATACTATGTATTTTTATCTCTTTTGTGACTTGTATTATTTATTCCAAAAGTCATTCACGAATTTTTCATTCAATAAAGAAAGTGTGTAGACTTTAGGTTCTTAGAATCTCGCTAACCTAAAAAGTTACCATTGCAAAATGGAGGTCACTACCTTACATATGTAGGTATTTCAACACTTTAAAAGATCAGGGAGTTGTGATTCAAACAAATTTGATCTTTATCCATCATAAGTAGCTTTGCCTTTAAATGTTACCTTTATATTTTGACTCAGGAAATATTTCTGAAATCCGGAAACGTTAAATGTATAATATAGGTATATCATAATATAGATGCGAACAACTATGCAATATGGAGGTGTGATTTAAAAATTGTATCAGAAGTACAACCAAATGCTGGAACAGATCCAGATGTTGTTCGTAACATGAATACATAATAATATGACATGTGTACACAACATTAACCGAGATCTACAGACTTCTAGCTTGTATTTATTAAAGCATTAATAAGAGTCAAATAGATTTTTTGTTTCTCTTGGGTTTCAAAGTAGTACATGTTTTATTGGTGTCCAAAATAATTTTAAACAAATTTTGTGGCATCACTTTTTATCTTGGGATTTTCTTTTATTTTATTTCAATGTATTAGGGACAACTACAGACATTGACAACGGCATACATAAAGTATATCTTATAATTTTATATATTGTCAATAACCCTTTTACTAGCGAATACAAACTGAGCAAAGTTCATCAATACACACGTTCAATTTTTTTTTGTACATATAGGTATGCCCACAAACACACACGCATGGGTACATACAAGAAAATGCATCAAAATAATTAAAAATCAGTTCAATACAAAACCAATACCAAGTTATACGAACGCTAAAATATCTTAAAAATATTTTAATACATATATGTACATAGGTACATCCACAAACATACATCCAATCTCAAGCACACTCACATGCCCACATGATACATTCTCTCGCATGTACAAAAAAAATCGCGCAAACATATTAAAGCATCCGATATGAAAACAGTTAAAAAAAATTTAAAAAGAAGACATTATTATACAAAGCCTATACAGAGTTAAGAATAGGAACATTTACATATATAATAAAAAGTAATAAAATATGGCCTTGTACACAACACATCAACAGCAATTCTCTTCTCCACTAAGAATCAAGAACATTATTTTTTTCAATACTTCTATTGTGTTGCAGACGATGTCAACTATGTATGTTGGAGTTGCTGTGATTATTGCATATGCGGCACATGCGATGCAATGTATTAAAAAAAGCTATATTACATTTACAGAACCTTATATGAAAAATATTAAGTTAATAAGAAAAATATTAATTATTAATTAAAGTGCAGCAAAATTCCATGAAAAATATGGTACGAATGTTTTTAAGACGAGAACGTTAATGTTTGCTTCAAATTGCTACCCTGTTACGTAGAGTCGTGGCATGATGATAAAGCAATAGAAAAAATTATGTCTAGACAAGTTGTCTCTGATAATATTTTTCACAGCCCGAGTTGTGTCCAAAATCATGACATATATTAAAATGAAATGTTTGATTTCAAAAGCCTCTATCTGGATTTAACGTCGAAAATGTTTCGAAAAATACGATCGCGCATAAAAAATACTTTGGCCAATCGGCATGTTTTTTTGTGAGTAAATAATAATATATCAGCAATAATTCGTACAAAAAAGTTCCAAATTATCCAAAATATATATTCCCTATATTTTCCAGTCCTCTACACATCAAAGGGAATCAATTCTTTATCATTTCGTTTCATGAGAGTTGACCATTCAAAGTCAGTACCTACCGTAAAAAATATATTCCACGAAAACAACATTTCCATACGTAAAAAAGTACCTACGTAGTATATTTATTTATTTGTTTGTTTATGGTTTTAAGAAAGCAACGATTAGAAATAAAATCAATCAATAAAAGTAATTTAAAAAAAACGACTCCCAAATATTTTTACTTTGTTCAATGAAAATACAAAAAAATATAAACGATTAAAAATTATCAGAAAAGCATAAAATAATTGCCTAATTTAATTAAAAAAACACACACGAGGTGTTCTCTTCGTTGGCATGATAACTATGAAATTTAAAAAAATCTTAGTGACAGATGAACTCGGTGAATATCGGTTCATAATATACATACATACATATATACATACCATCACGCCGTATCCCTACTTGGGGTAGGCAGAGAGGACCGAACGCCAGACACCTCTATCTTGACATACATGTTTTACCTCATTTACATCGCGTTATACATGCTCTCCTATTATTCTGACTGCGTATATTACCTACCATCTTTCATGCCAACTCTTTCTCGGGCGGCCACGACCTCTCATTCCACTCTTTTCAGCCTTGTATACTTTCTTTGTCAGGCGCTCATCGTTCATTCTCTCCACATGTCCGAACCATCGTAGTTTATTTACTTTCATTCTACTCACAATATCTCTTTCAATCTTGCATTCTCGTCTGATGTCCACATTCCTTATCCTATCATAGATCGTTCTACCACACATTCGTCTTAGGGACCTCATTTCCACAGCGATAATTTTACTTTCATGCGTCTTCTGCCATGTCCATGTTTCACTTGCATACATTAATGTTGGTACGACTATTGCATTGTGCACAGCGAGCTTTGCTGGCCTTGAGATAATCGGTTCGGCCATTATTGTTCTTAATGTACCGTTCACCCTATTTGCTGCCGTTACCCTTCTTTCTATATCCTTTTCCAGTCTTCCATCACGCTGAAACATACTTCCTAGATACAAATATTCATCCACTTGTTCTAGTAATTCATTATTCACTCGTATTTTGTATTCTGTTCTTCTTTAGCTTTTTTCAATTACCATTACTTTAGACTTAGCTCCATTCATAATATGTCTAAATTAACCAAGCTTTTGCTGTTGATTAATTATATAAAAATATCTAGAAATGTTTTCTATTAAAATGCCTTCAGTATAACTTATATTATAAACTACACGGCGCCTTGCGTTCGGTCCCCAGCAGAGGAGAAATTTATTTAAATTCATTTCTTACGCATGCTTCTGTGGTCTGCAAACACGGGTTAGTTGGAAAAAATTGCAATATGGTAATAAACTCGCCACTTGCGCAGGGTGCAAGAAAGTGTCTCTCTACCAACGTATCTATGTTGACCTTATTCTTCCTTGGTAGCTTGGTTATTATTTGATTATGAATTTATACCTGATTGAATCTTATTGAATTTATACCTAATAAATTAATTGAAACCAAATTATGTTTAGTGAATTCTGTGGTAATTATCGAATTGTTATAAAATAGCAAATTTTAGAGATAGATTTATCTATAAACTTAAGCAGTTTATTTTAAGGTGGAGTATTATAATATTTTATTAGGTATAAGGATTCTAATCGGAGAAGAGCGTTGCTTTTATCGAGGACAGTACCTTCCTAAATGAAAACTAAATTAAATTTTCATTTCCACAACAGAAAATTACCACACAACACTCGAGCTATTGAATATTCAAATATTTTAATAGCAATAATATTGAAAATTATGTGAAAAGTAAATTTATTGCCAAAGTTTCTCCTGGGTCATTTTCTTGCGATAATAATATCAATATTTCATTTTTGGTTTGTGTACGGCGATGAAATTTTATATTTTCCTATAAATTTTGATATTTTTAAAGACGGCTCAAATAAACGCACACTAACATTGAGCAAACATTATAATATTTTTCTTCTGTGAGTAGGTACCTACACCATTTTGATCGATTATTCTATATAGGTACGTATTTTTATAACGTAGTTTAATGATTCATCCCATGGCGTTAATATTTGTTTATTGTTATGTTGATCTACGAGTTATACTTACATATTTTACATTTTTTAGTGAAAGTCTTGTATTGAGCATCCCAATTTTATGGAGGTTATATATTCCACTTTATAGGACCAAAATCACTCAAGTATCGACTCTTAAACTCCTATCCTTATAGGAGTTTGTAGAATATTGTCCAAACGATTTGAGTGTGAGACGCCTCCCAAGGAAATATTTTTTTTACACATTTATTTATTCTATGAATATCTTAAAACAAATTTTTAAGTCAATTTACTCTGGACATTTTAAATATTTAACAAAAATTTTATAACATTTTTTCGGTTTTATCTATTAATGTAATATAGATTTTTTTCGATTTTTTTAATTATTATAATTAACGCTTAAACATTTTATATTTATATTTTATATCCTTCAAAAAATATGTGCTTCAAATGTTTGTAAATATTTAATTAACACATAAAATCAGATATTGATAACTGCATAAAGTCATTTCATTAATAAGACAATAAAATAACTATATAGAAAACGAGTGGGTTGTGGCTAACGCTATACTCCACACTACCAAGTCACTCAACACAGTATATTCAAATTTAGTGTGGAAATTTTTCAGCATTCCATGAAATGTGTTTTTTAAATTTTTTTTTATTTTTAACATTTTATTATGAAAACTTGATAATTCTTCAATGCATGCCATTTTATGAAATTGGTGTGCCTTATTAGGATTTTGAATTAAATATTATCAAATATTAAGTGTACGGAGATTGGGATCACTTTGAAATATTTGACAGTTAAAAAAAAATAAGAAGTACAGACCAGAGGGGCAAGTCTGGTCCAACTCCATATGATAATTATATCCATGATATGGGTAATCATGAAGGTTTTGATTTCGACAGTTGACCAGACTTGCCTCCCGGATATATTTTAAAATCTAATGGGGTCTATGTCAGTATTAGATATACAAATTTGCAAAATTTGAAAGAAATCGAATATGTTATTTAGTCTAAAATCGTTAAATTAAAAAAAAAGATGGATTACAAATAGTACACAACACAAATACACAGATACATTATGATGAAACATTCAGAATACGATCTAAGCGTGATACTAGTTTATAATCTGCGATAAAAAAAGATCTATATAATGGCGAATTGATTACTCCCCAATATATATCCTTGGGGCTAGTGAGGAATAAAAATGCTTGGACTGCACATAGAATCTCTTTACCACATTAGATATACAAAACTTTCAATTTATTGTAGCAATTGATCAGGGGACTTTGAACTGAAAAAAATATAATATAATCCCCCTTTACTGTGGTCCCGGTCGGAGTGCCCCAACTGACCATTTTGACCAAATATAATTCAAGTTGGAAAGAAGGGTGCTGTCGATAAATTGTTTCCTTTACTACCACCACCACCACCCCATCCTGTTGCTATTCTCTCTCTCTCCCCTCTCGTTCTCCATATACTCCCATAACTTATACATCACGAACCACTTCCACCAAATTAAGGAATCGTTTTGTCTTGATTGGAATTAAGCCCTATATAAAACTAAGAAGAATCGCTTTGAATATTTTTTCTGATACACTGCGTCGGAATTAGGATAATCGTCCAACACCTTGGCTTAGTGAATTAGACATTTTATGACGACAACAAGAATTATATTTCTGCTGCCCACCTAGAAAATCCTGTTCTAGGGCTAGCAGTACATTTAAAAAAAAATGTGACCTGGCTGCCTGCGTTTTTAGCCAAACTTTTGTTATCAGTAATAAAAGTTAATCTATTTATGACTGTACTGTTTGGTAAAGCGCACAAAATATTTAGTAGCATAAAACGAATTGTCTTGTTGTCACTATAGTTTGGTTAATTTAAAAAAAAAACACTGTAATTTTACAGTGACAATATAATCGAGCTTGGTGATTGTTCTCGCTCTATGTACCTACAAAAGGTAGGCAAACTATTACAACACTCTGTACTAGTAAATGATATTACAATTAAAAGTTATATAGCTCACAGAAAACCGATCAACCAGGGGGGCAAGTCCCGTCAAAAATGGAATCAAAACCCTCATGATTACCCATATCATGGATATAATAATTATCATATGGAGTTCTATAATATATAAAGATATTAAACAACTCTATATGATAATTATATCCGTGAAATGGGTTTTGATTTCACCGCTTGACCAGACTTGCCCCATACTTGTCGACAATAGCCTCTTAAGACCCTGGTCTTAAGAGGCTATATTAGGCTGAATAGTATATTATGAAAATCCTTTAAATAAAGAACAGCTTATTTTACATCTTAATTCTATTGCGTGAGTTTTTTGAAATTCGATTTTTTTTAATACTATTCTTGTATAATTAGTTTCAGTATTTTTTTAGTATAGATTTGAACAGATTTGGTGATATACAATATTTTTTCGTGATTCATACATTGGAAAGTGTATATATTAGTGTGGATATTTGTGTACATCTGTATGCCTAAGGCAAACAAGGCCCTTAAATGCTCGTCTTAATATCTTTCATTAATATACGACGCGAATTGATATTACAAAACCGTTGAAACAACGAGAACATTATTAGCCAGTTATGATTATTAGCGGAAAGGGAAAATTCCAAAAATATATTATACATGGATGGGCGGCAAAGTTCAATATTGTGCTGGCGTAATAATCCTGAAGGTTCGCGTATTAATCTTGTCATAATCTATATTATTATTCTCGTTAACAAGCAATTTCGTTCAAAATATTTCATACTGAGGTTACCTATATTAAAATGGTAGCCGAAACAAACATTAGTTATGTATATGCAACAAGGATGTGCAATTTTCCTTATAACAAGCCACTTTGTATGAGTTACTTGATACGACCACTTTCGAAACAACCAAGAGCACGGGTGAAACTTTTTCGTTACGAAAAAGCGGTCGCTTCAAAATCTTTCGAATCAAATTACTCACTCGTGACTGCAAAACAAATAATTATTATCATAAATAAAATTGTTAAAAATGTGACACAAAGTTACCCCCTAATATATCCAACAAGAGAAATTTTATGATATACTTACTTACTTACTTCCTATGGCCATACAACTCCGGTAGAGCTTAAGCCTCTTGAACAATAGCTTTCCAAGCCTTCCTGTCAGCTGCAATGGACTCCCAGTCATCACAAGCATTCAGCACGTTCAGGTCTCGGGTTACATTGTCCATCAATCTCTGCCTTGGTCTTCCCAGGGGTCTCTTGCCCACAGGGTTATTTTGCAGGATACGTTTTGTGGCTCTTTCTTCCCCTGATCTGACAACATATCCAATCCAAGCTAATCTTTTGGACCTGACTTCGCTGGTGATTAAAGGTAAATTTTATGATATACTTTTTTAATGTGCTTTATTTTAGTATTGCGATTTTATTCAAAGTATCAACATTTTTTTCAAGCATGTGTATAGAAAACGTATTGATTAAAATCAATCTGCGGTTTTATAATTTCTCTTGAAATAGGACGATAAACACTTAATAATAAGACAAAGCTGTCTCGGTCACTTAAATCAAAAGTGATTAAAAAAAAACATTTTTTTAATAATATTGAATAGTAACATTGATCGCTGAACATAGGGAAAGATGTGGGTAGGTCCATATGGGTGGTATGGGTGATTGGGTTAAATGTTGGGGTGGGAAAGAATCTAGGAAATAATTGTGATAGCCTGTATGTGATTCAATGTAACAAATCCCATTGAAATTTTCAAAGGATCCCAATTCGATGTTACGTTTCAAAAGATTTCCATTTTTATCCAACTGGTGCGACAAAAGAGCAACTGCGAATTGATGGGATACATGACCAATTTAATTCGATTTTTTTACTATTTGAAAATGTTAATTTTTTTACAGCTGTATGAAAAGTAAATCTATGTCGAAAGTGAATATTTCTTTTGCGTCCTACAATTATCTGCTTTTTTCCCCATTGGTATGATCAGTCCGCTTATAATGGATATATTTCTTAAATATCTACATACTTTTTACATACTCTATACGATAATTCTCCTTGCTCGGTTTTTTTGGACAAGATAGCCAAACCAGCCTTATACATGTACGTGCACTTTGCTATAGGTACAAAAAATTTATAGATATGTTCCGATATATTTTACGATTTAATAAATTTAATATGTAAGTATTTGTTTGCCTCCTCGGAACAGACTCAGCCTTGTGAGGTGGTTTATACCAAATAAAAATGTTATATAATATTAATTTTATAACATCAGGCAGAGCGGTTAGCGCATTGGGTTAGTATTCCAGAGGTCGCGAGTTCGAATCCTGCCTCGACCGATTTCGTTCGATCACCTATAGCAAAAGCGTTTATGCTTATTTTAGGGAATGTGGGAAGATATATATGTACTTGTTTAACAAGGACATATTCAATTTTTATTTAAAAAAAATAATGTTTGTTTTATGTAATATGTATTTTGGTTTCAATATAAAAAAAAATAAATAGAAAATATCAAAATGCAAAATATGGAATCAATCTATAATAGTTCCAAATTGTCACATTGTCACACTTCCTTAATTAGAATTATTATAAGTTGATTTTTTATACGATCAAAAAAATTATACGATTTATGCAAATTAAATCGAAAAATTGAAGCTAAGATTATGTAAACTAAAATCGTTTTGTCGTTTGAAATCTTTCTTTTTTCGGTCTTCGACTTAATCCCGTTTTCAATTTCAAATTTGTCGCTAAGAATCTATTTTATCGAAGAATTATGCTGTAGGTTGATATGTATTTATCGTAATAGCAATTAGTAATAGCAATAAGAATGTATACAGGCGACACTTACGTAAGTTACTAACGAAAATTCAAAATTGGTTTTCGAGTATAACAAACAAATAACCAAAATTCATTATTTGAAAAAAAAAGATTCTATGAAAAAAAATGCGTTGGAAAAGTTGTGCCAGTGAAATATTCTATACATACATCTTACACATATTTTAGTTTTATTATATTCAGGGTCTTTTGTATCGTTACACTTTTATGTATCATTTTATTATAATTTTGTATACTATCTGGTTTGAATGTTTACTTTCCATACCTATGAAGTCAGTTGGTATAGGTACCTGCCTAACGTTAATGTTTGTTGCGAAACCGTCGGTCGGCGGCGCTGTGGGGTCTCGACATTGGGACAAATAAATTAATGTGCTCATAACGACAAAGTGAACATCGCCAGTTTGTTAATTAGGTTACAATTGGATATAGAGTATGGAACCTGTAGAGGGCCATGGGTTCCCTTTAGGTTTGACCCCAGTAATAGCGGTTCCATTAGGATCTGTGGCCCGGGGTGTAAATAATCGAAAGTTTTCCTGGACGACGCGTCGTCGTCTCCTGCCCGAGAGATAATGTTAACAGTCGCTAATTATTATTATCTGACGGGGATATTTATGTGTTTCACTGTTATGTTTGTGGGTTTATGACAATATAAAGGTGCTTAGAGGAACGATAACATGTTCTAATGTGTACACACACACAAACATACTAATTGTTGTTTTGTTTTTGTGATACAAAAACGTACAAAGGACATATGTAACACATTTTGTTTAACACTCTTCATATATACACTGATCACAATACATAGATAATGTTGTGGTTATTCCTAATTAAATAGACTATAAAGTGAATACCTACTTATTATTTATGTTTCTCAAGGTTCTGCGTGATTTGGCTCCGCTATGAACAGTTTCAAAAGAATGTGCTATCATAATGACTTCTATCATTGAGATCATCACAGTCTTCTATCATTGAGATCATCAGAGTTTTCTATCATTGAGATCATCAGAATCTTCTATCATTGAGATCATTAGAGTCTTCTATTTTTGAGATCATCAGAGTCTTCTATCATTGAGATCATCATAGCCTTCTATCATTGAGATCATAAGAGTCTTCTATCATCGAGATCATCAAAGTTTCCTATCATTGAGATCATTAGAGTCTTCTATCATTGAGATCATCAGAGTCTTCTATCATTGAGATCTTCTGAATCACTGAGTTCTTTTTTTTTTTAATTGCGTAGTCAACAGACGACACATATTTACATTTAGTAAATTACGCACTGATATAAATGGAACTCTATAAGTTTTAACATCTTCATAAAATTACATACCTACTTTAAACCTATTTTTTGTGTATATACACAATACATAAACATGAGCGCATTTCGAATAAATTATATCAGTAAACGGCAATATATTTACTATAGGTAGGTATTAGTTTTTATACCCAACGCGGCCCGGGAAGGTAAATGTGAAGCAATAAGCTAACTCATCGAGAAAATCATTTTTGTACTTGTTTTCATTTTCAATTCATAAATAAATAAAGATTTGATCGTTAACATAACAATGAAAATCAACAAAATGTCAAATGTTATTAAGATGTCTATAGCATATTTTTGCGATGTATCATACCAAATTTAATCGTGGACGGCCTATACTACACGTTTATGTAAAATACTTACTATATGTACCCCTTTTTACAAGTCGCCTGTTTTCATTACAAATGATGTTGTTCTTCTCACAAATCTAACCTGTGAAACCTCCTTCTTTATATTGTGATATTTCGGCAAAGATTTCCATTTTGATTTTAAACTGTAAATAGAACGATTTGTTTCAGTGCACTAAAATGAATTTGTAAAATTCTCAAAAATATTTTAACCTAAATAAAAGTATAAAACATTTCAAATTCAAAAATATAGTGGAGGTTCCATGAAAGGTCACTGCTTAGACAAAAGATTCTGAATAAATACATTTTTGTTTAACATTTTGTGACAACAATAAGGTATAACCTTTCAGAGTTATTGTCGATTTTTTTTACCATTACGCTCAAGACAGAAAATTTCTAAGAAATTTCAACTTTGACATTTATAATCTGATATTGCGATTCTACGAAAATTTCTATGCGTCATTATGATTGCACAAATATCAAGTCTTATTGTTTGTTGAAGGTCTCTATCGGAATACCTTCAATCTTTTTTAATTCAATTTTATATTTGACCTTTTGTTAATGATAAATTCACAAAAGCTAATAAATCAATTCTGATTTTCTATCTATGTTTTACAAGAAAACATTTTTATTGTTCGATATTATACGACTACTATATTTGATACACAAAAGATACCAACCCTTCTTTTCACAATCTTTTTTTATTTAACAACATTACATAATATAAATTTAAACAATACATTATGATATTTATTTTTATTTTTATTTTATATATTTGGGAAGCAAACAGCTCATTTACAGTTTTGATTATACAATTAAAATGACATAGTCAGAACCAATAAAAGCATTCCATCAATAATAAATTAACAACAATAACAACAGATAGTTCATACAAAGAAATCAACTAAGAGAAAAAAATTATAATTAAGAAAATTAAAATTAGGTACCTATGGGACTTATATGAGATAAGGAGGAATGGGAGGGGGGGGGGATTAAGAGCACATCACCTTCAGTATTTCTTCACAAAACCTTTCATATTTTGCACTGAAGATGTCCATGCCAGCTGAGAACAACGTATTGTGAGAATAACATATGCGTGGAATAGTGGCATTCTTTCTGACATTAGTTCTGCACACCGGTACATGCAAAAGTTCGAGTCGGCGAACTGTTCTACCTAGAACATGGATACCTACTAGGTTAACAAGCTCAGGCGAGTCGATAGCACCGTTCAGAATTCTATGCAGCAGCTACTGGTCGTGTAAGACTCTTCTACATTCGAGAGTATCGACTCTGTGATATTTTAATGATTCCTGATAGTTAGTAAAATTTAAATGAAATTTATAATTTAAATAGTTGACAAATTTACGTTGAACTCTTTCTATTCTATTGACGTGTATTGCATATAAAGGGGACCAAATTTGCGTACAAAATTCAAGGTGAGGGCGTATATAAGTAGTTTATAAAGTGTAGAGTGTATTAATGTTTCTGAATGGCTTGCATGTGCGGATAATAAATCCCAACATCTTATTTGCTTTGCTAATTATATTATTAATGTGATCAATGTAATTTAATTTGGAATCAAGAATCACACCCAGGTCCCTTATACACTTGACTTCGTTGATATTAGAGTCGTTGAAGGTATATGTGAAACTTATCTCGTTTATATTGTGAGTAGATGTTATTTTATTGCATTTCGATATGTTATGTAAGTTTTAGTTTATTTAGTGTACAGTAAGTGTAAAGTCTGTTGAGGTCTTCCTGGATTTTAATGCAGTCGGTTATAGAGTTAATTGCGAGGTATATTTTCATGTCATCAGCAAATGCGAGACACGAAGAATGAATAAAACATTTGTGGATGATGTGAATGAATAAAACAAACATTTAACTATTGTAAAATTGTTGAATTACCTTAATTGTTGAGGTTTTATGAAATTATATTTTTCTATAATTCATAAATGATACTTCACTACAGAAAACTGTGAATCTTGCCTCCAACGATTTCGTTCATCAATACCACAAAAAAAATCTAATTTATGTATGTAAAAGAATGGAAGGGATGTAGGTATATGAACTTTTTTCAATATTCTTCCCTGGTACTGTCCCAACTTACTGCTTACATAGAGCCCTTGAGCTTTATACTCGGCGGTTCTGAGAATCATGCAAGCGGCTTGCATGAAAACAGCTCTCATGCAAGCCGTTTCTTTGTAGGATCTTGGAGCCATCGTTTATCCAGGTGTTTTTTGGTCTTCCTCAGGATTATTATTATTTATTTCCTTCTTTACGGTATGGTCTGGTGGTTTCCTTTTACATACCTATACTATCTCTACTGACGCTCTTATAGCTTGCTGTTTTTGTCAGTAACACCCAGGCTGCCATGAATATGTGAATTTTTGAAATTTTATTTATTTATTTGACTCTGCAGCCAGAAGCCTTTTACAATAGTTACGACAGTATTAAGAAAAAGTATAGCAATAATTGATGCTCTACAAACACAAAAGACAATAATAATTAATTCACAAAATAAAATAAAAAAAACATAACAAAAATAACAAAAATATTCTTTTGGTTTTTAATATTTCCCTTAGTGTTGTGTATATTTTCTTTGTTTTATTTTGCTTTTATTCTTTTCTCGATGTACATATATAATTTTGTCATACTTTGTAATCTGGTTGGTTGGATGAAATTGCCTTATGGCAATACGCCCGCCAATGTGCATTATATTTATGTTCATGGGTTCGATTCCCGGTGAAAACACAGTTTTTAATTGTGTTTTCAGTCTGGTACTGTGAGACGATGAATATCGCAAGTCTCCAGAATGTGGCAACTTGTTACTGGGTGCGTGTTTAATTGATATTTGACATACCCAATAACAATTTGGCACATTCTGGAGACTAACGATTATAGTCGTCTAAACAATATTAAGATCCAGACTGAGGACACAATTAAAAACTGTTTTTCCACCGGGAATCGAACCCAGGACCTTTGGATCAGCAGTCAGATACCCAACCAACTGAGCCACGAAAGCCGACTTATTTGTTTATATTATGAACAAAAAGATAAAAAAATAAATATTGAATTGAGAAATAAATTAAACCCAATCACTGCTATTTCAAAAGCTGACAATAAGAAAAATAAGATTCAAAAAATAAATACATTGAATAAATTATAAATTATTAAGACTAGAATACCTAGTTGAAAAATTAATAAAAGAAATAATATGACGTATTCATGACGGCGGTAGCGGGTTATATGGTTCAAAGCAACACGCCCTTATACTGTGATAAACCAGAGTTTAAAATATCCATATTTGAGCATACATTTGAGCGTCCGACGAGCAGCCGCTCCGGGGATGAACAGAACAATTCGTTCTATGACTTTCCTAATACCTATTACCTCGTCTATGTGATCTAAGTATTAGGAATTTCATGTGTTCATTTTGTTCTTTTATTGATCCTCAAAATATATTTATCCTTTTGATATATTTTTTTCGTATTGGCTGTTTTTTTTTAATCTATAATTAATTTTTATTTATTCTACATGCATTGGAATTCTGCCATGTCCGAATCTTACTCGCATACATCAATCAATGTCTAGAAAACAATGATAAAAAGGTATCATAATGAATATAAAATGTTGGAAAACGCTGAATGAGTCTTAGTAGAGACATCGGTTGTTGGGGGGTACTTTGTCCCACTTGGCAAAATTCGCTTCGATAAGAAGGCGATAATAATCTAGGGAGGATTCGTATTGAACTTCCTCCATATATTCCGTTCCATTTTGCTCGTTGCCTATTGGTAGTCTTTGGTATTATCGACTATAAATAGAAGTCTCACGATTTACGACAAAAGTTTTGTCGGGAATATTCTCTTGCTTACTTTTGCCGAGGAATTACTCACACTTCAGGTTTGTTCCCTTTCACCTGACTGCCATCTGACTGAGCAAGGAAGTGTGGGGAGGATATCCCCAAATTGTGCAGAGATCATGAACGTTGAGCCGAGATCAAAAGATTCGAATGGTCATACCGTCGTTGTCACACGATTCTAAAATATTTTTCATCCATATTTGATATATTATTAACAGTGATAAAAACGCACAAAGTTACGGCATATATCCAATACATATATATTTATATACTAATATATCATAATAACTTGATTGAATAATTTGACAATTTTGCAAATTTAAGATTTATTTCAATGTTCTTAGCTATCATATACCTATTCATTAATTAATTTTTGTATTGAAAAAAAAATACTAACGTATAAAATAAATAAATACGTAAAATTAATTCATAAATTCGTATTGTATTTTAAACTAATTCAGAAAATTTGTATAAAATCTATATATTATACATAAATAGCATACATTATTGCTATTTTATATTTTTGATGTGAAAACACACGTCTGTTTTAAAACAAGCCAAATAATTTTGCCATTTTTACACAAATTGACTATTTTATACAAATTAAAGTACCCATACACTCTCCATTAAACTGAATGGTCGGTCCGCTATTATTTAAAAAAAAACTCGTTCAACATTGTAAAAAAAAATATATGTGTTGTCAGGCACGAGTCTAAAATGAAGTAACATGTTAATAGTACGCTTACTTACACGTTGAAAAATTCTTTATGTTATTATATTTTGAAGTGAAGCGATTCGCGTGAAAGGGGATAATTCAAAGGGAAAATCTTGTGATATAGAGTTCATATTTGCTTTGTTTAATATCTTTTTCAGCGCGCGTAATCCTTAAAAGCGGTTACATGGTGTTCGATAAACCTCGGTGCTTTATATTCATTATTATATGTTCTCCACATTTGGCTAAATGTATCGGATTACACATACATAAATATCGCACCCCTTCCCCCACTACCCAACCTCCCTTACTCAGTATATACAAAATATATTTTCAAAGATTCTCAAACCATCAGAGTATCATAAAAAATACACATATAAACCATATAGTACCTTTGAGGAGAGATCTCACATAATGACCTACCAATGTATAAATAATCTGTTAATATTTATAATAAATAGTTGATCGAGTCTGTTAGCTTAAAATGATTTGATATATTTTTAAGTGTAACCTTACAATGGAGTATCCCATGTCTAAGTATAAATTAAATACAAAGTTTCTTTCATACATATTTGACTTGATGTCAATTTGTTTTCTTTGGGTAATGCACATCTATAATGCAGACTAGTTACTATGAAAATACATATCTAAACAATTCCAACACAGTTTTTATGTATATCGAACAATAAAAAAAACTTAATTATTAAAACATAATCATATATAAAAAGCAAAAGACAACTACAAACTCGAGTAAACACGAAACTCCGAATTTTTTAATTTGTCATTGATTTGATGTTGTGACTTTCGTTTGCGAAATCGATTGACAAATTACCTAAAATGTATCAATACATCACAAATAATATATTGTATTGATCAAAGGTGCGTGGAGTTATAGTTTTTTTTTTCTTAAATCAAGCTTCTATAATAGTTTTAGACATGTAAAATATTAGCTATTTATTAATACTTCTTACTTCAAAGCTTATTTATTAATACTTGTTACTTTAAAATATTTATTAATACTTGTTACTTCAAAGCTTTCATTTGCAACACTGCTATATCTAAATAAATGTAACTCTAATATTGCAAGTAATGCCCCATTGTACAGGTCTATAACTACATATTCAAGCGTTGTAAATAAAACTGATGAACTAGACATTTTTCACCTATCGAGATCAAAATTTAGAAAAAGTATACTTATGATAAGGTAGAGGCAGTTGTTTTTTTTCTCATTTTATAAATTCTTTTGTGACATTATTTTCATTTTGTTATTTTATTTATATTCTTAAATATTTCAAAAATCTTTTGTTTTTTTTATTAGTTTTTTTACTTGTGCTAGTATTTCACGCTTCTTACATATAGGTACCCACTCTCGCGCATACGCCACACACAAACATATACATTTCTTTTGTTTATTTTTTATTTATTTATTAAAAATCTTGTTTTTTAACAATACTTTAAAATCCACAATGATATACTGTGGTAAAATTGTTGTATTACCTCATCAAAAAGATAAAAACCTTTTGCTTGATGAGGAAATTATTTGAGATACATGCACACACATACCTACAATCCTCCTCCCTGTTCCCTTTCTTAATAATAATAAAAGACTTTTATTGATTTATACAACGTGGCGGACTTATTGCCCGCAGGCAATCTCTACCAGTCAACCGCCTTTCTTCCTTGTTTCTTACTGGCTTTCCATTTTTTTCTTAAATTTTTGTTACAATAAAAATAAGGACATATTTTAAATCATGATATTCATAGGTGAATCGAGTTTGGTACTCTTTCTTGTAAAAAAATGTTTCATTGTTCTATTACTTTGTATGTAGTACGTGTACTCAGCT
The DNA here is from genome assembly GCA_963576475.1 of Molanna angustata. NCBI lineage: Eukaryota > Metazoa > Arthropoda > Insecta > Trichoptera > Molannidae > Molanna > Molanna angustata. Next base: position 10,066,783 of record OY754969.1, read on the forward strand.
TTTGAAAAATACCCATGTTGGTTTATTCAAAATGATACAACATATTATATTGTATTAGGCAATTACCTACATATATCTAATGTCCAAAGTTAAACAGTTATACAGTAGTAGTGTACTGTTATATAGGTACTGTATGTAGTGTAGTGTAGTGTACCTCTAAGAGCGTGAAATTAATCATCGCCTGCAAACGACATAACTGAAGCGGACCTGCAGCTGCAAATGATAATATATTTTGTTGTTGGAGAAACAAGCACAATTTGCACGGTCAAGTTGGAAATTCTGAATAATTATATATAACATTTTACCAGATTATCTACTTCGTAATAAAATTATTTGAATATGCTTACATATAATTCGTTTTTCTTTCATATTTACCTACCAGGATAAAATATCATGTCATTTTAAAAATTATAACTGAACATATGTAGATATATGCGTCTATTTTTGGAATTCGACTTAGTAGTGATGAGCGAACTCAGTAGGTATTGATTCTGCATTAATAAGACTTACTTTTTTAATACATTTTTATTTCAAGTATTGCGAAATCTTACATAATATCTACTTATTTTCATTTTTTTTATTTATTTATTTTATAAGAGTATTACACAATATTTTGACTAAGTTACAATATATAACAAAAATTACAGTATTGATACTCTCTCGATAGAGTTAAAAACTCGTGTTCGAGAGAGGAGTATCGTAATTACATACCTACAGAAAGAAAAATTCAACATATAGGATTATGTATTGCCAAAAATATGCCCTTTTAATGTTATTTTAAATTTATTTATATATTTTATTTCTCTAATGGAAGTGGGCAGGTCATTGTAAAATAATATTCCCCTATATGACAGTAATTTCTGTGCTGCAGTTGTATTTTTATTTCTCTAATGGAAGTGGGCAGGTCATTGTAAAATAATATTCCCCTATATGACAGTAATTTCTGTGCTGCAGTTGTATTTTTATTTCTCTAATGGAAGTGGGCAGGTCATTGTAAAATAATATTCCCCTATATGACAGTAATTTCTGTGCTGCAGTTGTATTTTTATTTCTCTAATGGAAGTGGGCAGGTCATTGTAAAATAATATTCCCCTATATGACAGTAATTTCTGTGCTGCAGTTGTATTTTTATTTCTCTAATGGAAGTGGGCAGGTCATTGTAAAATAATATTCCCCTATATGACAGTAATTTCTGTGCTGCAGTTGTATTTTTATTTCTCTAATGGAAGTGGGCAGGTCATTGTAAAATAATATTCCCCTATATGACAGTAATATCTGTGCTGCAGTTGTATTTTTCTTTGGTATGACGATTTTGAACTTTGCTCTAGTCGTTACTGTTCCAATAGAAAAAAATTCAGGATGGTTCTGTCTGTGAGCATATATAGTTGCAATCGTGCCTATTATCTGTTTTAGTGTTGGGACCGGGAAGTCTACATAGATCTGTTCCGTCGGGTGATCTAGAATTACCTAGAATAATAGAATAATCGGTTTGCCTAGAATAATCTTTATAATCAGTCTTTGCGTAACTTCAACAGGCAAATGATTTGTCCTATATGTATTTGTCCTATATTCTTTATACTAAATATGTTGTTTATGATGCCATGTTTTTTTTCCTCTCCACTACTATGGAATAGTGGAGATTCGTGATCAGTTTTCCTTATTTAAACGTAAGACGTTTACGCAACTTTTGTTTCATATCATAACAAATCGATTTGTTCTACCTGATAACTCGCAATTGTTATTTTTATATCCTTTGTGAATAGTAAATTTTTTCCAAGTACCAACAGCTTGGCCGCCATCCAAAATTATTGGTGTAATTTCGTTGATGTTGTTTTTTGTTTTTTTAAGATATTAAATTAAATATTACGATTATTACGTTTTTTTTGAGTTTCATTTGTGATATTGACTTTATTCTGTGTTGCCGAACAAAATGCTTTCGGCGAAAATTAAAAACCAGGATACATTCTTGAAAAACAAAAATTACTACATAATACCAGTTCATAAAATAAACTTTCATGTAAAAAAATCGATTTTAAAATAAATGTATGTCAAGATGGAATAAAAGTGGTGTTCGGTTCTCTCTGTCTACCTTATGAGGGACATACAATTCGCCTATACAATAATACGCATATCCTTTGCGAGTTTCATGATTTCTCATGATTCCCATCATCAAACCTATTGACTTAGTTCAGATGGAACCACCCAAGAAATAATCCCTTCTTAATGAAAAAATAATCTTCTAATTTGGACGTCGTGCTTGATAATTATTATTAATTGCATGTGACTTTGCCAATTGGAGAATTTTATATTTTTTTATCTCGTGAATTCTGTCATCCGAACTCGATGAAATTCATATATGAGATCATTTCGAAAGCAGTCCCTCCCTACAATAATAAAAATCTTTTTAAATCGGCAAATACACTTATTTACATAATATGGTATTCATTTTAATAATAATATCATTGTTTGGTAGATTTTTTTAATATCAGTGAATATTATTTTTGTGCATCAAAATTTAATTAATATAAATTGTGCCTCTGAAGATGCTAGTTGTGTCTAGCGAAAGCGCTTAGGCTCATTAAATTGTATTCATTGTGGATTGAAACGGTGTATAAATAAATTTTATATTTACTTTAAAAAAAAGATTTGTTTATTTCATTTCCGTTTGCCGATAATTTTTCACAACATGTTTTTATGAAGATTATCAATCAAAGTGTTTTCGCTAAATTATATACTTTTCAGCGGGAGATCGAATTCAATGAGTCGTATATATTATTAAATACTTGAGTTAATTATGAAATACAATTTAGGGAACTCACTTACTCACTTAGAAAGGCATAATTGGATATCACGTAAACTAGCCGATGACAGATCACAAGCAATGTAGGTGCCTTTTTTTCCCGGTTCTCCTATTATATGCTTAATTATTTAGATTATAAACTTAACGTGCAAACATCAGCGTTCAAAGCCAGGCGTTAAAACCGCTGGTATTTTGCAAAATAAAAATATTGAGAAGGGCTGCCATCAAGGGTCCATAGATACTACAAATCTATCGAATTCTCTCCCCTCTTTACCTAAAACACCTTAAATACAAAATATTACGCGGGAGTGAAAATAAAGTGCTCTTAAAAAACGAACGCTGTTAGAGTATATTTTTCTACATTTTCTAGATTTATCGATTTTTTATTAACACCAAGAACACCGAAAATAGATTTTGTAATTTTAAGATAGTGTTAAATTTATACTCTTTATCGTAAGAACATTTATTTATAGAATTTTCACTTACGGCATCCATAAAGTCTGTAACAGTTTGTTATTTTACATCGTGAAATAAACCATATCAAAACGTGACTGGGTTTTAATATTTTCTCGCTATTAATAGTTAGTTTTTATAGGAAACACAACATTTTTAGTACTTGCATACTCACTAACATAGAATTGACAGATATTTTACATATGTATCTATAGCTAAATATGTATAGAGTTGATAACATTATTTGAAAAAACATATATATTCCACCAAACTACTTGAACCTTTTCGCCGTGGAGAGGTGCGATTTGCACATATACAAACCAAGCAAAAAACACAAATTTGCTATCTGCGTTTCCACGTGATTGGTTCAAGATGCTTTACGATAACTAAACATGACTCATGACTCATTCATTCATACCATCACGGCATAACCCCACAATGTATATTGTTTAACCAGCTATAAATATGTGGATGCGCATAATCGTATAACATGAAGAGCGACACATGCGTGTATACCCACATACTAGTCTCGTCTCACCTATGATAATTGAAAAGAGTAGAAACACTATTCTAAGCCGGTGCCTCACAGTAAATGACTCTGACGGTGACTCATAAAAAAATATAAATAAATATCTATGTAGGTACCTTTTAAAACTAATAACCATACTGGAACTTGGAACAAACATTACAATTACATTGTTATCTAAAGTAATAAAGCAATCAAAATGTTAGTGTCTGTGTGTGTGTGTGTGTGTGTGTGTGTGTGTGTGTGTTTGTCTCACGCCTTCTGAAAAACCAAGAGCATCTAAAAATCTAATTTATGTGCGAACATGTACCAGTATACCTGATGCAGTGTCACGCTTAAAATAATGCGATAAAAATGCTGAATTTTAAAAATATTTCAATAATTATTTTTTTCATACAAAATTTTCCAAGTCATATCTGTCAAAAAAGTGTACATTTTGCACGCAAATATCTGTTAGTTTAAAAGTTAGAAGTACGTATTTACACGAAAAAAGTATATAAGAAAAAAGTATAACTTAGCGTTTAAGTGAAAAACATGGTGAATATTTTGTATAATTACAATGTTTAACTTATTTTTAAAGTAAGCGTTTTGTACATAAATGCCGCCATTTTAATATCTTTTCATACAATATTTCATTTTCCTACCGAATGAATATTTTCTTGAAAATAATAAACCTTTGAAATAAATGTAATTATGAAATAATAAAATGAAACACAAGACATTACAGCGAGTTTTAAGACATATATTGTAAAAATGTGTGTATTATTAGTAAAGATATAGGCGTAATAAAATTGCATAATTTTTTTTTTTTTTTTAACGGCGCTGGCCGATTTACTAATGATATTAATAACAATTAAGCACTACAAATAATAACACTCAATTATTATTATTACCATTATACACTTCCTCAAAAGAATTAGCAGATCAATGCGTAAATTGTAAATTATTTAAAAGAGCAAAATAAAATGCAACAAACGCATCATCAAGCTTTCAATTGGGAATGGTTCACCCATCCAGATACTTAACATATCAAAGGATTAGGCTCTGAGGAGGTCTCTATACTACCTAACAACCCTACTGATTCCCGAATATTAACGTTTAAAAAATCTTTAACGATTCTACATGTATTCATAATTACCGTTTTTTGCATTTTTATTATTAAATTTTTCGATAAATCTATAATTTCTAAATTACGGATTAACGATTTTGGAATAATGCCAGTGGCTGAAATAATGAACGGTAATATTATTATTTTACGAGAATGCCAATAAATATTTGAATGTATATAATATTTGATTTTTCTAACAATTTTCATTTTTATGGCATCGAACAAACCAATGTAGGTACCTACATATTCAAAAAAGTCTCAAACCATTTGATATTTTTAACGTATTGGAATGGTTACTATGGTAACGGAAAGATTCTGATATTCAAATAAAATTAGTTATGAATCGAATTTATTTAGAACATTGTTGTAGGTAGGTACCTACCTATTACTATTTACTTACAAATCAACAATATACTGATTTTCTATCGGAAAATTATTTTATTTGTTTATTTATGCATGTATGTGATGTACTCCTAAACCGTTTATCCGATTAAAATGAAACTTTGGTGAATTGTCGAGCGTATGCCCGGGATGGTTTCTGGATTTAAACTTTTTTCTTATTCTTCTTCTTCTTCGTTCTTCGTGTATTTGGTCATTTTACCTATGAAGGGGGAATATCCTGGGAAAAGAACGTCCGACTGTCCCTCCATCTCTTCACAGGTCTTCCAGGACGGTTTGTGGATTTAAACTTTTTTCTTCTTCTTCATCGTGTATTTGGTCATTTTACCTATGAAGGTGGACTATTCTGAGAGAAGTAGGTCCAATTTTCCTTCTATCTCTTCGCAGGTTTCTAGATGTAATTTTTTTCTTCTTCTGCTTCCTCGTGTATTTGGTCATTTTACATATGAAGTTGGAGTATTCTGGGAGAAGAAGGTCCAACTGTCCTTCCATCTCTTCACAGGTCTTCCAGGACGGGTTCTGCATATAAACTTTTTTCTTCTTTTTCTTCGTCGTGTATTTGGTCATCTAACCTATGAAGATGAACTATCCTGGGAGAAGAAGGTCCAATTTTCCTTCCAACTCTTCGCAGGTTTCTGGATTTAAACTTTCTTCGTCTTTTCTTCTTCTTCTTCGTCGTGTATTTGGTCATTTTACCTATGAAGTTGGAGTATCCTGAGAGAAGAAGGTCCAACTGTCCTTCCATCTCTTCGCAGATTTCTGGATTTAAACTTTTTTCTTCTTCTTCTACTTAATCGTGTATTTGGTCATTTTACCTATGAAGGTGGACTATCCTGGGAGAAGAAGGTCCAATTTTCCTTCCATATCTTCGCAGGTATCTGGATTTAAACTTATTTCTTCTTCTTCTTCGTGTATTTAGTCATTTTACCTTTGAAGGTGGAGTATCCTGGGAAAAGAAGGTCCTTTCATCTCTTCGCGGTTCTTCCAGGATGGTTTCTGGATTTAAACATTTCTTAAGCGACTGAAGGGACGGGATGTAATGAAGGTAAGGGATGCACTAAAGGGCCTGAAGGGATGGGAGGTATAAAAGGGCCTGTAGGGACGGGAGGTACTGAAGGGCCTGATTTGAAGGGACGTAATGATGGATTGAAGGGACGGGAGGTACTGAAGGGTCTGAAGCGACGGTTCATGGAGTCTAATTCTTTTTCTTCTTAATTTTATGTAGATTTTACAGTTTTTACACAAACTATTTCCTTTAGTCTTTTTCTTCGTTTTCTTTGGTGAATTTTATACAAATCTATTTCCAATAGTCTAATTCTTCTATTTTGTGTATGTTTTCTTATTTTATGTAGACCATTGGGATAGTTTTTTATACAAACTATTTCTTATAGTCTTATACTTATTCTTCTCTTTTTTATTTAGACTTTTGGGTTAGTTTTAAGTCTAATAGTCTATTGTGCAGAAATATTATTAACGATATGCACACTTGATGAAAATACATATGTAACAACGAATGGGATGTGGGATGTGACGATGTAACCTGCACTAGAATATTTTCAATACTTTTGTTTAATCAAATTTAAACCATTTATATCATCCTATTTTGAATAATTTTCAACACCTTCATATTTGATTTCGTTGACGATATTTAAAGAATGGGGGTTGTGGCCATAACTGAACTCTTCACAACGTTTATATTCAAATTAAAAACTATTTACTATAGTTTAACTCTTCTTCTTCTTCGTTAATGTAGACTTTTGTGTCAATTTTAAGTCTATCAGTCTAATTGTGCAAAAATATAATGCACACTTGATGAAAAAATATAAAAACGAATGGGATGTGACCAACGCTAGATCTTTTCGGTACATGATTTAATCAAATTTTAACCACATTCCAACATCCAAAATTACTAAATTTTCAATAGGTACATATTACAATTTGTTTTCGATGATAATATTTAAAAATGGGGGTCGAGGCCAAACCAATCTCTTTACAACGTTGATAAACAGTCATATATTTAAAACCATTTCGCATAGTTCATGCGTGCAGAAATTGTATATTATACTTCATTCACACTTTATAGCAATATATAAAAAAGAATGGGTTGTGGCCATCACTTGAACATTTTACAATGCTTAAACTCAATCAAATTTCAAACCACTTTTCATAGTCCGATATTGCAAAATAATTGGGTGACAATATTATAAAAAACGATTGCTTATTCCTTCACAATTTTACATTCTTGGCCAACGGCGGGACATAAAAGCTAGTGATATCATAAAACTGAAGGAATATGATACCTTATTGTAAAAGGAATATTTGATTTTTTGAAATATTCATTTGTTATACGACGTGACTGTTTGAAAAGGATCAGGATTGTTTTACATTTCCTTCTGAATATTTTCTATTCTCAGACTTAACTGAATACTCAATCGAATGGGTTTTAAAATTAAATTAACGAAAATGCACTTAGGTATATTGATTGTCAAGTATGTTCCTACTGGCATGGGTTTTCGTTTGATCCTCCTCTTTTGAGCCTGTCCTAGTCCAAGATCTATTTATCCCTTAGCCACGGGAGAAAATAAACCGCATATATCCATCAATAACACCTCGTAATTAACGATCTGTTCAAATGTTAGCAGTTAGTGGTTTTGTGTGCTCTCTCTGCCCCTGGAACAGATTTGCCCTTTTTCTTAAAATAACGTTAAATGAAAAGAGAAAACAGCCTAACGATGTAACATGAAAACCTACATTGTGTTTTTATGTACAAGTCTTTTATACCTAAAAATATCTAGCTACTATCGACTGAATAACGAGCTGTAACTATTTAGTCTATAGAGGGCCAATAATTTTTCGTTGATTGCATTTATTTATTTATATTTACATACATTGATAGACATATTATAAGAAATTGCATCTGCTATACTTATAATATGTCTGATGGCAGAGCGGTCAGCTTGCTGGGTTAGTAATCCAGTGGTCGCGTGTTCGAATCCTGCCTCTACCGATTTCGTTCACCTATAGCACAATAATGTATGCTTAATTTATGGAATTTAGGATGATATAAATGTACATGTTTAACAAGGACATATTCATTATTATAAAAAATAATAATGCTCTACTACAAAAACCTGTGCCGTAGCTTGAAATAGCCCATCTTGAAATAGTGACACTGTAATAGTGAATGCGATCAACATCAATCTTACCTACGTAAAAATGTGCATCAAATAACTCGACTCTTGCCTGTATCCCCATACACCAGTCTCGTCCCACGTCGTCCCATCTTAAAAGGTAGCACGCTGGACGGTGAACTTCATTGCTGACGATGCTGATGTAATAGTAATAAAATCGGCCACTGAAATCATTATACGAGTACTTAACATTAATTTTAAGAAAACCAAAATGATTATTTTTAGCCGAGATAGCCATCCAAATACAATTACAAATCTCCAACTTAAGGGTGTTAGTACCGAAAAAGTAAAATAAATCAAGTACTTGAGCAGTATAATTACCGAGAATCTTGACCCTGACACTGATATGAAATGAAGAATAGAAACGGCCCAATCAGCATTTGAAAAACTTCTTCTCGATGACAGTATAAATTAAAGCTAAGACAAAGAATGATCAGTGCTGCTAAATGGGGTGAAGGCGTGAATTCTCAAAGTTAATATTATAAACCGCCTTGAAGCATTTGAAATGTGGATCCACCGCAGAATGCTGAGAATACCATGGACTGACATGGTCAGTAACACTGAAGTACTACGTAGAACCAACACCAACAGAGAATAATTCACCAATGTATATTTCATAATGTATGCCAATTATGAAACTTAGTTTTAACTGGATTGCTTGTACCAACGTCAAAATTTCCTTTCATTCGCTTTGCAGTCTACATTCAATTCGCTTTGCAGTCTACATTCAATTTGCTTTGCAGTCTACATTCAATTCGCTTTGCAGTCTACATTCAATTCGCTTTGCAGTCTACATTCAATTCGCTTTGCAGTCTACATTCAATTCGCTTTGCAGTCTACATTCAATTCGCTTTGCAGTCTACATTCAATTTGCTTTGCAGTCTACATTCAATTCGCTTTGCAGTCTACATTCAATTCGCTTTGCAGTCTACATTCAATTCGCTTTGCAGTCTACATTCAATTCGCTTTGCAGTCTACATTCAATTCGCTTTGCAGTCTACATTCAATTCGCTTTGCAGTCTACATTCAATTCGCTTTGCAGTCTACATTCAATTCGCTTTGCAGTCTACATTCAATTCGCTTTGCAGTCTACACGTGCCATATAAACATAATAGAGTAAAACCAGTGACTGCCTATCTTAATAGTCAAATAGTAAAAATGCAGTAGTAAATAGTTGAAGGTTTAATAGTAAAATGACAGATATTTTTCTGTACTGCATACAACAGCAGGTGACAACAATTGGATAGTATGAACTGTTGAGGAATCAATATTATAGGTATTGATGATTTTTAGAAAGCAATTCTTGTGTATTCAAAATTATACTTTATACTAAAATTTATTAAATGTTTGACATCGTAGTGTAAAAGGACATAATTTATATAATTGTTTTTTTTTCTTTCCTTTTTCGCAAAAAAATCCTAATAGTTTTATAAATGTTTTGCTGTCTTGATTTGATCTGAGACTCGACTGAATAAAGATATAACTCTATCATATTTATGTATGCTCTGCCAGTTCAGTATTCCCAAGAGATACTATTTCAGATTATTTGCGCAATTAACAAATAAAAATTACAAGATACCTACATACACAATATGTATAATATGCATATCATGATGACTCCAATTCCATTTTTTTAATCTGTGTACAATAGTTAAGTTTATATCGTTTAGATTCCTACTTTTTAAAAATGAAAATAGTTTCAACCTATATGTCTCCTGTGAAATATAACAATATGTACACTGCTAGCCCTAGAACAGGTATACCTAGTTGGACAGCAGTTATCTATTTTTAATGAAGATTATTTAAATGGTGTGGTAAAGAAATAAATAAATAAATACATCATTAGATGTTTTATGAACATTAATAGATTTTTTATATTTTGTTCATTTTATCTCTATCTTAATTTCTAAGCACCTCTTTTTTTTCTTTGTAAATTATCTATGGGAAATGCCTAATGTGATTAACACATATATATCAACTTTATGTATAAAACAAAAATGTATGTATATGTGATGTGTAATTGTTTTTTTTTTCTCTTTAAGTACTGGTGACTTTCGGAGATAACAGCTTTCAATGTGTTGACAATTGTTATTTTAACACGTCAGTATGAAGCGTTTTGTTATAAATCGTGTTTTTTTTACTACGGAAGACTATTTTATTCCACGTCAAATCCTCCAACAGACACATTTGAAGTTCAATCGTTGGTTTATAAAATTTCGTGATACACACGTTTTATGAAATCCACCGTTTTACTTATGAATTAATTTTCTTGGAAAAAAAAATAATAGCGTTAAAATTGTGACATAATTTTTTTTGTAATATTACGTTGTCGGGTTGATAAATTATTATTACGGTTTGTTAAAAAAGGAAGACTTATTAATTTTAGTTTCAAACACAAACTCAAAATGTTGAATTTTAAATATCCATTAGTTGATACATTTCCCCATTAGACTTAACTATTTAAATATCACAAATGTGGTGGACGAATAATATTGACCGTTTATTAACAAAAGTAGGTAGCTACCTTCTAAATGCTTTTTGCCCAGGAGATATAATAGGTATGTAATATTCATACAGCCTTTATCATAATGTTTGTTTAATATGAGGTAAATTTTAATACTCTTAATAGTTACGTTCGTTTTTGGCCATATTCAAGACTATAAATTTTATAACAATAATTGTTGGAGAGTTTTGAAAATTTATACTGAAATCCAAATACGTGCAAAAAATAGAATCTCTGGGTTTCAAATACGTAACGAGATTTGTTATTGATTATATGTATATTTATTTATTTTTTATTTGTAATCTGGGTTTATTGCTATTACACAATCTCTTTATACTGATAAAATTATTATTTTAAAATTGTTCTTGTAAACAACAATCAATATAACACATTTATTTCGAACTAATAAATGTAATTTTATCTTATTTAATAGGATGTTTCAGAGACAGAAATTAATTTTGAATGTGCCGCTTCTGGAACAAATAATTCTCGAACGCTCTAGAAATATATCAATAACTAGCGGACCCGACAGACGTTGTCCTGCACGAACCTTGGTTTGCCTGTTATTAGCTGGTTTAACAAACATAAAAAGGATGGATTACCTTGTATACCCACATATCAGTCTTGCCTCACATGAAAAGGCAAAATAGATAATGGGTAATGAACTATATATGTAAGATGTTTTTGTCACCTGTTATAGTTTCGATTACCCGGCCCTGATGGGATACACACTAATATTCACTCTCTCTCTCTCTCCCCCCCCCCCCCTCTCTCTCTCTCTCTCTCTCTCTCTCTCTTTCTCTCCCTCTCTCTTTCTCTCCCTCTTTCTAGTCACAAAAAAATCGAAGATTCAGAATCCCCTAAAAATTGATTCTTTTATTTGAGATGGATATTGAAAAGTTTGGAGAAAGACTTTTCAAAGAATAATCTTGGTCTATTTTGAATTTTGAAACTTAAATTAGCTATCATTAAAAAAAATTAAAAATGCCATAAGAGTACCTATCTATATATGTATATATCTTTCAAACATAAAATATATATTTATAACTTCATTTTATAGTAGGTACAGAGTTGTACATTTTTTCACTATCGAAAATTCATTCTAATATAAGTTTGTTGATTGATATTGACGTTTAAATCACAAAATATACATTTATAACCTCACTATTACGGAGATTTTTAACAAAATAATATAATATTCATAAATTAATTGAAATATTTAAACAAAAATATTACGAAAACTTACATTGAGATGACTTCGATATACCAATCGTCATAATACCACTTAAAACAGAATATACTTGGAAAAAACTAAATATATTTGTACAATAATAATAAAAAAAAAATATACAAATAACTTAATAATTTCATGAAATATTAAAAATATGAAAACAAATACCGCAAACAGCATTGAGAAAACAAATCAAGTTTTAATGTCATGACCAACATTGCATAATATTATGACATCGGAAGCCAATGTTCCCACTATTCAAAATGCGTATTCCGATAATGTTTATAACTATTTCCATTTTTATTATTCTTTTATTAAATTCCTTTTTGTGAATCTAATCCATTCAGGGACTCATAAAAACACACACAAAAAGTTTCATCAAAATCGGTTCAGCCGTTTAGGAGGAGTTCAGTGACATACACACGTACGGAAGAATTATATTTATATATATAAAGATGTTTGTATATTATAAACCTACTCTTTCGGTCTAACTACACTCGCCTACCCGCCGCCGTCAGTAAATACGCATGCATTCAGTTATCTTTAAAATCATTGTGAATAATAAATTATCAATAGCAATATTTGTAATAATTAATCGAAAATAACATCTTAAACAGTAAGTTACATCTTATATTAGAAAAACATCGCCTTTTGTTTCATATGTTGAGAGAAACATTTTTGTATTTATTTGTGGTACTTTTTGCAAATGTCAATCTTCAACGTATTGAACGCACAGACTAAAATTACATATTTTCGTAGTAAACAAATCATCAACCAGTTGATTGAACAGGAATACTTACAAATAAAAAAAATATATAAACTTACATAACCGCAAAAAATCGAAAATAATGTAAAGTTTTCGCCAAATATCTTGAACCAGGCTTTCGGGTGCGCAGAGCGCAAATTTGTGTAGTTTTGCTTCGTTGGTATATGTGCAAATCACCGCCCTTCTCGGCGAAATGGCTTAAGATTTTTGGCGACAATTATACATTTCCGAAGAAGAATATTGTAAACAACAGCGCATTCTTATCTTTTATATTAAAACTCTAAAAGATCAATTAAACGAATGACCTACTACCTTGAATGCTTTAATTTATTTTGATTTTTGTACCTACTACCTTGTATGCTTTAATTTATTTTAATTTTTGTACCTACTACCTTGTATGCTTTTGGTTTATTTTGATTTTTGTACCTACTTTATAATTTGAAATGTTATACACAGTTATGTAATTATTTTTTCAGATTAATCGTGTAAAATAATTGTAGGTTTAATCCTGTCTATTTTACCTAAATAAATAAAATAGAAATAAAATAAATAAATAAAAATAAACAATAATATTATTGCAATGACTGCATTGTGGAAAAATCTATTTTAAATATAAAATATTACTTAATGACCATTTTCAGTTTTTGAACCTTTTATGTATAATATATAAAACCTTGATATATTTATGAAATAAAAATAAACATGTACTAGGTAGGACACGTAAAATAAAAAAAATAAAAACACAAAGATTTTTCCAACAAACACAATTTCAACATAAATAAAAAATATGTGTATTTTATTCTATTATCTCTCAAATCCCTTTAATCAAATTTACTTTTCAATAACTTGAGAATATTTGGCAATAAAAAAATAATCATAGAAATGATTATGACGTGCTAGGCACGTGTGTAAAATAAAATGAAATTTCTTTTTCTCCAATCAAAATTCAAATCGATAGCATTATTTTGGATCTATTTTGATATATGTAAAAATATTCTTAGACTTTACCTTCAGCGTTGCAATTCTCAATCCCTATTGCGAACTCGATATCGCTACAAATATAAAAAAAAGGAATATCACTGATATTAGTGACATAATGATATGATAATATATCAGTTTCCAATTTGTTTGTACATATAAAAAGATTTTTAGCTTGGCATGCCCTTTTATAAAAAAAAATAAAGAAAAAACTGATGCTTATTTGCTGTGTAATTTGTGAATATTTTTTTCACATTTTTTTATAAATGAAAATATGAATGAAAATTAACCATGAGTGATATGAAGCATGATTTTTTTAAAAAAAAGATCACGGAATCCTTGCGAGAAATTAAGTTCTTCTAAGAACAAATCACTGTTGTAACTTTAAATAAAATTTGATACAAACACTTTCCATCAAGGTTAGATGTGTTATACCAACAATATTTTAAATGACAAAATATATAGCGATATTGCTGTATATCGATCGACAATGGAGAATTGCATCGCAGGTACGAGTTGGTATAAATGAGATAGCTTTATTTTGACCGTAAAAAACCATTTCGCGCAAATAGTTGAATTTAGTTCGCAAACACTCCAAGGGTGTAATGGTCATTCTCTGGAATCGTGATCCACATATTAATGGAACATACGAGAAGACTGAATTTTTCCCATTTCGTATATGTACGAATCAAATTGTATGCACTGCTATATATTATTAACTTCAAGATAGTATACTTACTATTAGGTTCGTGAACAAATTGCTTTTGAAGTTGTTTGGAGTATATAACTGCTTTAGTTTATATTTTGAAACATTATTTTCATATATTTTATATAAATATGTATATTCGTACTTTTCCTAATGACTGAGGATAGTTGATGCAGTCCGTCGCCTCCATTCCAATCTGTTTTGGGTTGAATGCAGAGCACCAGTCACCAAAGAACCCATTGTGGACTTAACCAGATCGCTCCATCTGGTCGGTTAGCGACCACGAGATCTCCGTCCCTCCACGCTGCCCATCACAACAAGCAGTCCGGTTCCCCTCTGGCAATGTGTCAAAATAATTGAAGGTTACGTCCGTAACATATAGATCGACAGACGATCCTCGATCTTCAGCTCGTCCAGAATCGACATATTCGTTCTTCTGGCTGTCCATGGGGTGCGCAACATCCGCCTCCAGCACCACATAACGAAGGCATCCATCCAACGTCCATGTTTCCACACCATACAGGAACATCGATAATATCAGATCCCTGATGAGTCTAGCCTTCGTGTATTTTACCATATCATATATTTTACCCCGCTCTTTTTAAGATATTATCTTGAGGTAAAAAAATGTGTTAAGATAAAAGGATCTTTCTTTTTATATTCACCTACTCTTTAACATCCAGACTTACGTTAAATATTTGGATGTACATATTCGTCTTATGTAGATCCAAATGTTTGTCTTCCTAGATAACATTGTGCAGGGCTGAAGACCCTATAATTGTAGGAGAAGGCGAGCTGACTGATGAACCAAAGATGCTTACATATTCACTAATGTACAAGTTATTTTATTTATTAAGATTGAGTTTCACATTGTATACAATATTTTTATAGAGTTGAAAAACATTTGAAATAAAACAGTTTAAATTGTCGTTTTTTGCCCATAATTCGTGATTATTTTATAGTATTCAAACTTACTAACGCTGTGGCGTAAAAATGGTATGAAACTATACCTTGAAATTGAGAAGAAAGTTTTTGGTTTATATCAAATGATTACATGTTTCAAAATTTATATGCATATCTGTATTTCAAATTCAATCCTTTAATTCACTGTTAATTAATTTGATTAAAACTCTTAATGAATTTGATATACTACAAGTACCTCCAAATTGAACCTACATCGGTGCCATTTGAACCAGAAGTCTCAATTGTACATATTATACCATTACCGTTTGCCAAAGCAAACTGATACAAGGCTATTAAGTTTTGGTGAATCAATACCGTACCTTAATCATATTATAATGGCATAGCTATGTATTTTCTGAAGTTGGAGATACCTACATCAACAATATCTTGCTTTCATTGATTTACTTAGCGTTGCAAGCTATGCGGGCCCAAAGTTGAATTTGGCCTCAAAGTTTGATCCCTTATTGTTCTGTACTATGTTGCTAAAAATTTTATATTAATATGTTGTCATCAGATTGGTCCACTTGATATTGCTGACAGCTCAGTGTTTACGTTGCAATGTTACGAAACTCTTTTATTATATTCATCGTATCCAAAGTACCCACCTACCTACCTTTAGTTGTCCGAATATGGTTTAGCCATTTTAAAATTACCTGTCTTGAAAATTCCACTTTGGTGAGATAAACCTCTGCAATGCTAGCTTAATATAAACCGTTGGATGATTGAAGATGACCACATGGACACATGAAATTTATTTCTGTAATCCAAAGAGTCGTAACTGGCAGAATTATTGATACTGGATGGTCTGAGACCATGGGGATTTCTATGACCCATGATGCTGAGATTAAGTCACTTAAATTAATCTCATTGTATGTATAGCCACTACTTTAGCGAAGGAATTGTTCCAGCTAATTCACGGGCGTGCCATCGTTTTTAATGGCTAGCTATCACTTCAGAATGCCCTCGTGAATGTCAATGGCCATGCAGTCCAATCGGACTGGCAGGAAAATCCATCGTGCCACGCCGTTTGGCACGTTGCTTCCAGTATGTACCGTCCGTTTATGAGTGTAAAAACAAGCAACACAACGCGCCATTCCTTCCCAACCAATGAGTCTGTTAGTCAATATGGACTGTACTAATGCAAAATATACTAACCATTTTACACACAGACCCATCAAATATATGGTTTAAGCTTTCACTCCATAAACTCGGTTTTTGTTCGGCTTACTCTCAGTCCATGTCTTTCAGGCTCTTTCACCCATGTATCAAAGTTCTCTTGGAGCTCCAAAGTTTTTCTGGAGATCAGGGCAATGTATTCGGCATACAATAAACTCCATGGAACTGTTTTTTTTTATGTTTATTGTGACGTAGTTCATGACCAGGTAAAAATTAGTGGGCTCAAGGATCAACGTGGTCACCTGTACCAGCTAGGCCTCTCGCTCTAGTATTAATTTTGTCATCATATCTTGCACCATTGTGATATAAGATTCCGGAATATCATAATATGCCCTCAATAATATCGATACAATATCTCTTGGGATTTTCTCCAGATCAATATCAATAAGGTTTGCAATCTAATCAGGGAAATATTTATTCGGGTTTTAAAATGACTCGGGTTGTTAGAAAGTGGAAACAAAGAATTCGGAAGATTGTTCCACAGCCGGGCTGCTGTTTAAATAAATTATTTCGAAAAACGACTGGTTCGTATATATTGAGGGTATACTGTGAACGGTTGTTGAGATTGAGTAAGACGACTGACTCTATTGTGGAAGAGGGACCAGTGATAGAATAAACTTAGAATACCGACCTTGCGTCTACGGTCTAGTGATTGCAATCCATCAGTCAATGATGGGTCGTCAATCCGACGTACAGCACGACTTTGTACAGCATCGAAGGTATTCAGTAGGTATAGGGGGGTGCCACTCCAGACGTGACTACCATATTCAGTAATTGGGGCGATATTCAGAAACAGGGCGTATTAACGCTTTGAAGAGAATGAAAATTGTATTTTTGAAAAATAACTACGCGCTCTATATAATATTCTCATTTTTTTTTAGGCGAGTTTCATCTTAGCTTTAATGGGGCCCCTGAGGTGTAGTGGTATAGTGTAGTACATAAAGGTATCTTCCATATAAAATATACGACCTTCATCTTCTTCTCAGCCTGATCCGGTCCATTCATTCTTGGGCCAATTTTCGCAAAATGTTTCCAAAAATTTATATTAATTTTTACTTTTTTGAATCTTGGTATCATTTTCACCTCCCATTTACTCTCAATTTTATGTATGACAACACGTTTTTAAAGCAAAACATATATTCGAGTAACTAGTTTTCAAACAAACATTTCGTTATTTATGCATGTACAATATTGAAATTCAGAAAATGTAAAACAATGTTTATTATATAGAAAATTAAGCTTCCGTATCCACTCGCAGAGTCCTTAATAAGTTCTTCCGGAAACGTGGTCACATCCGAGTCCAAGTGTTATTTCCGTTAAAGCATTTAATTAACTTCCTACCGGAGTCGGTAAGTAATAACAAACGTATTTGGCAAACGTTTGGTTTATCGTTGCAATACTAATGCCCCTCTACTAATTTTCACAATAATATTTCAACTACAAAACGTGTCCTGCTCCATGCACTGTTGTGCTTTAACAAGTCATTTTAAAAACGCTGTGAAATAGGTACTTAGCGAATAATAATTAAGTGTAAAAAGCATTAAGGACCCTCTTTTCAAAGTTTTCTTTATATTGAAGTGTTGTTGTCAAAAGAAATTCATAAAAATAGTCGTGGTTTATACAATGAATAAGTATTATTACTGTATTATATATAAAATTGTTCGATATCAAATTAATCAAGCGAAAAACATACTTAACATGCATTGACATCGGGAATCCACAAATTCTGAATGTTTGTTGTTGCGATGAATTTGTGTTAAGTAAGAAAAATCTGGCGTTCTTTCTCCCTGCCTACCCCGCGAGGGACATGGCGTGATGGTATGTATTTATGAATTTAATTCAAATATTATTAACGCTCAGCTGTAAACGAAAACTTTACTTACGTAACGTGAAATAATAAATTGTTTAATTATTACTAATCAAGCTGGAAACAATTTTAACATTTTCATAGGGAATACACAAATTATGAAGGTTTAGAGCTCTTACTGGTCAGGTTAGTCAATTACTCAGTTAGTCAAAAATCGATTGCAAAATTACTATACGGATAGACATGTGAAATTAATTAAATTAGTGTAAAAAAATATAAAAAAGTATTATTGAAAGTGAACGTTGGGCAATCGCATAAAGTGATCGCGTAAACCATCCGATGAAAGATCGTGAGCCTTGTAGGTGTCTTGAGTTCCTTGTTCTTCTTTAATATTCCAACTTCGTCCTATATAGATGTTAAAATGTCATAAAAATTATTCAAAGTGTATTCAATTTCTTGTATTTTTAATAATAATGTTGTCTGTTAACTTAGAATATAATTGATATCTTATTTTAAATGTTTTGTAGGTCTTTGATGTGTCATTTTTTCTACTTATGTTTTTTTTTATAATTTAAAGACACAATAAATAAATACATGAACAATTTACTCCTTAATAAAGTCTGTGATGCACAACAAAATGATCTCCAAATTTTTAATACATAAACTTGTATAATAATTATATTTTTCTTTCTCTTTCAGGTAAGATCCAGTTAAAACAAATTCCACCCACTAATGAGTAAGCTATTTTTTTATGTTAATATTCTTATCTTTGATATAATATATGTAATATTACAACTGACACGTGTCAATACAATGATTCAAGTAAATACTTAGGAACTTGTAAAACATAAAAATTAGGTTGATGATTTTGTTAACTATCTTCTTAGTTTTTTTCAACGGTATCTTTCGTGTAGGTATAAGTGTTCTTGGTATAAGCCTCTAATAAAAGGCTCGCGAGTTCTCGAGGGAAAATCCTGAAGAATTAGACATCCGTTTCGGAAATAATTACAATCGACAGCCGTTTTCTCGCAAGAACTAATATTTAGACGGTAAAAGAATAAGATAATTGTTTTCCCTTCAATTATAGCCCTGAATGGAATGTTTTCGACAGAATTTCATTAATCAATTGATTGAATTTGATCTACTTGAACATACTGTCGCAGATTCAATAAAAAATCTCAATTTTGTTAAAACAAAACATTTTTTATCCTCTCTAAATAAAATGGAGGACTTTGTTTGTAATTTGAAGCTTAGAGTGAACTTAGATTAATGTTTTTTTAATCAGCTTACAACCTTTATGTCGCTTTGGTAATTCCATTTGGAAAGTTCAAATTGACAAATTATTTTCGATTTCCATTCGAAAATTGATTCAATTAAACTTTATTTTCGATAAGCTTAATGTTTCAATAAATATTTGTTTAGAAAGATCAGACATAAAAGGTTACAAATTAATCAGAAAATTATTTTCTTTAATAAATATTGGATTTTAAAGACCAGCTCCTATTCCATGGTATATTTAAACCAGTAAAATGACTAACATATATTTGATGTTAAATTAAGCACGACGTAGGGAAAGAGAAATAAATAAGGGACATATTATTTAATACGCAATCAGTTAATGATTTCAAAAAACAGTGACTTCTTTAATACTCATTCAGATGACTCTATAGTGTTTAATTTTGCAAAAAAATGCACACCAGATAATGAATTTCAAAACTGAAACTCAAAAATATAAGTTGTTTTTCAATTATTGAAGAGAATGTCTCCTAAACACCAAAACTATGACATTTACAAAAATATAAACCACTGTCTAAAGTAATTAGTTGATTATTCTTTAATATACCTAATCGTATAAACAAGCAACTAAAAATATATTTCAATCGACCAAAGAAACTACAGTATAATGTTTATTATAAAAAGAACAACAAAATAGTATTGGCTGCAATAAACAAACCAATAACAGCAAAAACCCATAAAAGTAAATAAATAATTAGAAACAAGAAAAATCTTCCATAAATTGTTTTAATTTTATGTATGATCTTGAGTATTTCTACTGGACGACGTAAAGTAACCAATTAATTACTTATAAATAACAGAAAAACCCCCAAGAAAATGGAAGCTGGAACCTGAGTTAACCCTTGAAGGTTTTTTGTCATTGTCTTATATAAATATTTTTTTCCTAGTAGGTCTCCATGACTAAATTTGATATCTTAATTCGATTGTAAGGTATTTTTTTAATTATTTTTTCCTTCTAGATTTGAAGGACGATAAAAATCATAAGTTTCCCAAAAAGGCCTACCAAGTCAGCGAGAATCAATATTATGTAAATAAATAAATTAATTAATTCATAATTTTGTCATTTCAAACAAGTATTTGCCGTTATCCAAGTATTGTTCTGTATAATAGAGTCAACTTGGAAACTATCATTGAAACAGTCCCGTCTGTCTCATCAAGACAAAGTTATAATTTGTGTCATCGATTCTATATTATTTTATAGTATCCAGCTTAAATAGTTGAACCTTGATTCGGTCTATATCAGGGGTTTATTAAGTTACTAATTTCTAAGAAATTTCAACACTATCCCTTAATATCCCTAGGGGGTTTGCAAGCTGCTCAATAAATGGACCAATTGGAATTTGATAAATATCCATAAATAAAACCTCCTACGTAATGATTTGGGAATAACAATTAAAATTATTGAGAGGTCAATTATTATAGTATAAAATTTAAACTGAATATTACAATTATTTATTTATTTTAACATATACGGCTTCACGCCGCGCGCCGATATAAAAATACACATACACAAAACTCAAAAAAATACGACAAAAAAAACTTCTAAATATTTTTCAAAAAAGTACATAGCTACTCGATAGTTCAGTGCAGTGTTACATGCTTTCAGCCTACTTTCCATCAGCTTATCTGAGACATCGCATACGCCAAGGCTAATTTCATCTCTTCTTGTGACACCTCACAACAATATAACATATATTACAATACAATAAAATTTTATACAATTTATAGCTCAAATTACAATATTTCATAAATTTTTAATTGGCTAAATATTATTATTACTGATTTTTTTACTAAGACATCTAACCCATATCGGTCTATTAAAGACCATTATCAAATACACTGATAAAAAAATATTTTACAATTAACCGAACTATAGTGCTAATAAATATTTTGTGCACTTAACCAAACAGTACAATCATAAATAGATCAACTTTTATAACTGATAACGTGATAACAAAGGATTGGCTAAAAACGAAGGTAGCCAGTTCGGTGGTCACAATTTTTTTTTTCAGTGTAATTTTATAATTTTTATTTTATCGTTGAGTTCCACCCACATTGAGTTCCATAGACAAATTAAGGTTTAGGTACTCCATAGATTTATCGTGGTATTTATTGATGTGAGATATGATTATATTATATTCCATGCTATACCTACTAATACCGTGCTTTATAAAATATGATCATCTCAAATAACATATTATTACAATCCCTCATTATTCTTATAATCGAAAGTCATATATTATAATAGTAACAAAGACTTCATCCCCCAATAAAACCATTGATGTGAACACAATTCATTTTACGAATGTAATTGAGGAATGTAGAAATAAGAAATTTTACGTCTGTTCTGTGTATTTTAGCAAGGTAGTGCTGCTTTTTTCTTTCATAAACATTACTTTTATTATTATTTAATAAATCTGAAAACATTAATACGTGAGGCATTAGCTTACAATAGCTTACACCATAAAGGTCTCAAAATATAATATAATAATTTGCCACCAAACATAATGGAAACCACAAGTCTTGTCACCTTTCGTAGGCTAGGTGCTGAATACATAGTTAAAAAATATTAATGTTCTCCATAGTTTTACATGTTTTTATAATTGATTGTCATATTTTGTACTATACTTGTAGTTTTAAAAAAAATATATACTTTTTGTTCATACTAGATGTATTATTTTTATATGTTTTTAAAAATTTAGTATTTACTATTGCTATTACTATTAAGAGTATTAAGGGTATATTTCGAACCCTTCATTAAACAAACTGCGCGCACGGAGTAGTTAAGATTTGGCATAGATAAAGTTTATATGGAGAAGCTAAAATATATAAATAAGATGTCTTGCAAATAATAAACACTTCCTTGCACCCTGCACAAGTGGCGAGTTTATTGCCATATAGCAATTTCTTCCGACTAACTAGTGTTTCCAACCCAGAGAAGCAATATTTGCGTGAGAAATCAATTTAAATAATTTCTCCTCTGCAGGGGATCGAACCCAGGAAGCCAAACGGCTTACCAACTGTGTTGGCAACACATATATAATTCAAAAATAAAATCACGTCAATCCAATCATTGTATACTTTCAAGCCGGTTTCAGACGAAAAGCTAAGCTAAGTTAGTTAAGCTTAGCTCGCATAGTTGATGTCGTTTTTCATACAAGTGTGCAGACCGCAAACTATGTGAGTAGTATGAAAAATAACCTCTCGAGCTAAGCTAAACTTACTTAGCTTAGCTTTTATTCTGCAACCGGCTTCATAACGCCAATGTCAAACGAAGTTGTTTTATACAACAATTGTAAATTCAAATACAAGACATGTTGAAGAAAAATACATTATATTTAGGATATACTGTGAAACAATATGAATGATATACTTTATTACACATTGCAATATGTGAAAAGAAAACTTTGGAACCCTTGATGAATACACGGTGTTGTTTGTCATAGATCACGTCCAATGACTATTTATACTTATAAAAATTTAAAGAATACCCTCTATACGATCACTGTAATTGTAAATTATTATTGTAGCGTAATATATTTAAGATGATTGGACATTTTGGAAAAGTAACTACCTAAAGGCCCCCATTCACGATCGTGCCATCCTTCCAAATGGCTTGCCATCACTACAAAATGCGCTCGTGAATGTCAAATCCCACGCAGCCCAATTGGCCTGACACACCAAAATAGAATTCCAAACGATCGAAACTCCATAGTGCCGCGACAAACGGCGCGGCGCATCCTGTCGGTACGGCATGCTCATGAGTGTAAAAACCAGCGGTATAATGCGCCATCTCATTGCGCCGAGCTTTTTGACACTCTTGTGAATGCGAAAATACAACATTTTCTCTTTGTTTTTTTCTATTTATATATAAACAAACCGCTATATAGCAGTTATTGTATAAAACTCATCATCAGAATTATAACTCATTTTTACTTGAAAATTTAAAAAAAATAGAACTTATTTATTCGAAAGCGCCGACTACTTGCGTTACTAATTTTGATGGTTCGATGGCGCGACGGTGCGCCCATGAGTGTGATGAAAATTTTACAATGCTCCAAATGAAGCCGGTCCATATGGAGCGACGCCGAATGGCACGATCGTGAATGGGCTGCTTTAGGATTAATTACGTTTATACGTTTCTTGATCAGAAATACCTATATGCTGTTATTTTGACATTTTTTATTAAACGTCAACAAATCCTTTTTTCATGTGACATGTGTAAATCGTAATATATAAATAACTATAGCTCTTTGCAACCGGATGTTTTACACAATCATAGAGGAAGTCGGAGAGGGAAACTAAAAGTCGACCCCCTGTACAATTTTCCCTAATATAAAGTATGGGAAGGACACGTGACCGGATATCTTGCAAGGGGACTATAGAGAACTTTGTCTCCTCTCATGGGATATTGATTTATATACCATTAGCAACAAAACACCACTAAAATACCTATTATTTCTTTCGCATCATTGACCTTAGACGCATTTGCTCTCGAAAGATTTTAAGCCCACAAATTAATCATGGTCTCCTTTTATTTTATATGTTCATCATATACATAATTTATAACGGGCGGAATTGGAGACAGAATGCTAAAGACAGGGTGCAATGGAGACGATTACTTGAAAAGGCCAAGACCCAACCTGGGCTGTGGTACCACTGATATCAAAAATTTATATTCCCTTATCTTTGTTTCTATTGTTTTATTTGCCAGTTTTATGACAGTTAATTTTTGGTATACTTAATTAGTCACAAAAATAAGAAAAATATTTAAAGAAATGGCCTTTGACAGAACAATACTGGTTCAAAGTTACTGAAAGTACGACTAAGAATTCAAACTTACACACAATTTGTAATTTTTTTTAGTCTAATATAAACATTTTGCAGTTGTTATGAGGCGTATGTGTTTTACATTTCATTAATTATTTCATCAACGAGAGACGCATTGAAAAAACTTCTGGAAATAATTAAATTTATTACTCTTGATTGTAACCTGGATTAGTTGTAAGATTCTTCCTAAACGACTTAATCGTATTATTGTACATCACACACATTTAAATGTTATAAACACATGTTTTAAGTAATAACAGTTGTGTATCTAAAGCAGGACCTAGACGATCAAGTAGGTTGACTTAACGTTTCGGTCAATCGATTGATGCAAGCTTCAATCAACCTTCTTTATCTAAACTCAATCACAGCTGAGTTTCAGTGTTCCCTGTTGAAATTGGTTCTCAAAACATTGATCTTATACTTCAATTCACTAACGCGTAGTCTTGCATTAAAAGAAGCACTTATTTTATTCCAGCTGAAGTACATAATCCTTGTTCTTTACATTCCAGAGGGCAGAGCAATCCCTGTACAACTCTTATAGGAGGTAGACCATCTCATGTTCTGAACTTTGCGAAATTTCTGATTGTGGTTGCTGACTCTTTCTGCAATTTCCTCTTCGTTTTGCACGTTGTTTTCGGAGAGCGGTGTAATCTCTATGGTTGGCAGGCGTGTACTGACTTAATGCTTGACCAAACTCCGCATGCCCGGTCAAATGCTTGAGATAAGTGATTAAGTCATTCAAACATTCTATCGATCACCATCAAGGCTTGGGTCAATCGTCAAACTGGTTCCTAGACGGTAATCATGCGTGAATCAATCGCTTGATTAAATATTTTGATCAAAATTACTGACCGTCTTGGGCCTGATAAACAGATACTCAACAACGTATGGTATTCATATCACAAAAAAGTTTTTTTATTGAACAATTTTTATTATTTTCAGTAGCTATGTACAAAAGTTACCTGTTCAGATTGTTTAAGGGTTATTTCTATTTAATAAACAGACGAGGAACAAAATTTAAGATCAATCTTAATTATTTGGATATAATAATATAAGCATAATAATAGGAGTTCATTATAGAGCTGAATAAACATGGAGGAGGAAAATATGAAAAGATTTCAAAAGGAAATAGGGAATAATATTTTATCAAAGTAATATTGCGTTTCTATGAACCCCCCCGTCTCCATTTCATGTCGGTTGTCAAGGAGCTTTATATCTCCAATCGCAATATTGCTTATCATTTCAAATTGTCGTTCTTTTGACAGCGATAAACGCTTTCGTATGCGTATATTGCCGGCATTAAAGCGCAGCCCCCACCCTTGCAACGCAAACATAATATATCCTCCAACCCATCCCTAAACTATATTCCCTTCCTGCAACAAAGATTAAAAAGAGATTCCATACACAAAAGAAAGCGCAATACTTGGCTGTTTGAATGCGCCGTGGTATTACCTCGTTACTGATGATGGAGATCGTCAGAAACCGAATGGAGAGTCAATTATAATCGTTTTCACAAGCTTTGTAAACATCCTGGTGAGTTCGATAACAGAATTCTGTTTAAACAAAGTATTTATTTACGGAATCCAGGTCCTCAAACTTAATTTTCACAATGATTGAATTAAAAAAATAGCACCGTAATTTTTTAGCACAATATATCAAATAATTTTTTGACATAAATATCGTACACTTTTTCATTATTTATGTGTAGAAATAAGTGACTAAGGGCAGATACATTCCTATCATAGCAATAACAGAATAAAAAAGATAATAAGTAAATAAAAAAATACGTAAAACGAAGGTATAATTTTAAAAAAAATATGGTATTTTGCGGGCAAGGTGTTTAATGGTTTAATTGATTGATTTTATAAATTATTGAATTGATCACTGGGCGAATATGCGTATAGTAAAAATGTGCTTAATCACCTACCTCCATAAAAGAAACATACTCACTCAATTATGCTTAATTTCTCTATTAAATCTATAACAATTAATATGATCTTTACTATTAAATATTACGATACGAGGTACCTACTAAAGATTACTACGCGATACCTCGTTGATACAGGACTGAAGGAACCCGAATAAATATTGGTAGCCTTCTCGAGAGTTTATAACAGCAAGGAGGAATTACATACATAATATGGTGTTGCACGTGAATTATTAGAGATGGTACGATTATTAGGGCTGTGCGGTAGCCACATTATAATACTTTTGTTTAGGTATATTTATTTTCAGAAAAGAGAAGTTCAAGTATGAAATGAAAACAATCCTATGCAAATCAATATTACTCTGGCATTAGTTACTGAACTATGACAGATCACTTTAGGAATTGTCTTCGTGCCATATAAAGTCCCCCCGACGACGAAACGCTACCTACGTTGGCAATTACTACCCAGAAGGCATCTCTATCTGCCGCAGTCAAGAACAATTATATGGCGGTTCACTCATGAATGTTCCTCGGCGTCCTTCTATTTTGCCTTTCACAATCAGTTGGAGCAGCTATGTGACCAGTGAAATATATACGAATATATGTACTAAGCTACTTAAATAAAAAAAATATACATGACACTAAAAATATGATAATTAGGAATGCATATTATCAACCTTTCGACTTGTCTTTCTTGCTTTTACAAGATACGACAATATTAGACGTATCCGTCTGATGGCGACTAACAACACTTTGTCCATAGATAGCTAGTTCATGTGCCAACCTCAATTCCTACCCCCATTTTCCTCCTCATCCAAATATCCCCTGTCAATAGAGTATAGACGCCATCTGGTGGGGAACGTTTGAGCTTTTAACGATGCTACCAATCAAAAGGAAACCAACCACTTCGTGCTTAGTAACGATTATTAATGTAATTAGTTCTTGAATTAT
Source organism: Molanna angustata (assembly GCA_963576475.1). Lineage (NCBI taxonomy): Eukaryota > Metazoa > Arthropoda > Insecta > Trichoptera > Molannidae > Molanna > Molanna angustata. The sequence goes on from OY754969.1 coordinate 10,094,394, forward strand.
TCAAAATAAGTATAGACTCAATAATATATGATTCGTATGAAATATAAGACATTCAACTTCGTAAGTCTTCATTCGTTTAAATATTCAAAGACAAAATAGCGAGTAGGTACTTAAATATTTTCGAATTGACTAAAAATATTTAACAACATCATTTTTCGTATGATTAAGTGCTTAAAAAAATATTCATTATATAAAGAAGTATAAAATTGTGATTTTTAGAAAGATAAATTTAGTATCTGTGCTGTCCCTACCAAAGGCATCATTTTACTATAAATCTTCTACCAAAACAAGCATAATTTTTTTTGTAAAAACTTACTAACATCTCAATAGAGATGAAGTTGAGATATTATAGAAGGACCAGGAACTCAAGGCACCTACATGGCTTACGACGTGTCATCGGCTGATTTACGTGATCACTTTATGCGTTTGCGCAACGTTCACCAATTATACCTTCTTATTGAGTTCCCTTATCAATATAATTTTTGAAAGTTCAAGTAAAACAAGTATAGGTACATATCAGATGTTCTTTTGCAATAATTAGACGTCTAAATTAATAAGTAAAGAGTATTTTTTTACTACTTAATACACTAATAAAATATTTTTGTATGAAGAAGAACATTCTGTAGATCTTTGAGTGAAAAGCGTCAGTGATCAAACATGTCTCTTTGTGAAAAAAGGGTTAATGTTTTTTTCTAGTTATTTTAAGTATTTGAATATAATATACAAAGAAAAATTTATTGTGAAACTTAAATAATTATAGGTATAAACTTAACAAGTGCATAGAAACTTGTTGAAGTTGGTTTATCTACGAGCATAGTCACATAATATTATCATACATTATGCATTTTAAGAGGACAGCGAAATAGCCTATTAAGTTATTAGGAGCACATATTCGTAGACTATATGCAGTTAACAAGACCATAAAACCAATAACATCACATTGGAGAAAGGCAATTGATTTATGAACTGTAAGTAGGTAATAAATCCATTAGGAATACATACGTGTATCTATTAGGAATACATACGTATGCAAGGGTATATTCCAGGAAGTTTATCTTCGCGTGCACTAAATTACCTCCCTTTCCACACTGAAAATCTAATGATACACCCAGTACCTGAAGGAAAATACTCTGGCGTGAAATGAAGAACTTCATTCCTTCATAACCAACTTGAACTCATTGATGGCTTTTTTAACCTAAATGCAATCGAGCCTTATTAATCGCATATGTTTTTCTCATTATCAGTACAGTATTGACGTAAAAAAAAAATCTTTAATATCATTTAATGATTCGGCGGATATTTTGTGGTAGTTAATATTAACAATATTTGAATCATAAATTCGCTATAAACCACTTGTTAAACAAGTGGCTTATAAAACAAGTGGTTTATAGCGGATTTATGATTCAAATATGGTCGAAAATCTTTATTTTGGATCATTTCATTTATTCATTTTAAACATAGGTTTAAACACAGTTTTATAGATAAAACAAAATATATATAACGTAGACCCGCATACAAATATAACACAAAAACTTTTATCATACTACATTCAAATAATCTTATTTATTTATGTTATTTTATTATTCTATCTGTACATACACTAGCGGTCTTATTGTCATTAAGAAATTTCTTCCAACCAACCAGGGAGGCAATACCCGTCAAAAGGCGAAATCATAACCCTCACGATTACCCATATCATCTATTGAATTGGGTTTTTGAGTGTAATTTACAAAGATTATTTGTCTAAAGCCGTCAAGAAATAGAAGATTTTTTGTTTGAATCCAAATTGATGCTGTGAAAATGCGTTGCCCTTCTCAATGCAAGTTCATAAGTAGGCAAAATTTAAGCCAATTATTTAATTTGCAGTCTCCCTTCCTCTCGTTCCAACTTTCTTTCCTGGTAAATTTTTGTTAAATGGATTTAGCGACAAGAATGAAGTACTTAATGTGAGTGTACTAGTGGGTAGGTACCCATCGATATACCTACTTCTCAGTTCAGGGTTGATGGCAAATATCGAAAGCGACTTAATTTTTCTACTCCCCAAAGTTGTTATTGGACAAGAGAATTACCCATAACAGGCGAACAAACACAATTCACTAATGAAATTTTCTATCGTGTGCAACTTGTCCGTACTTTGAACGAAGTAGATAGAGACTATTCAGTTTATGGACGTCACTTGGATTAGTGTGAGAAAACAGTGTGTTTACAAAAAAAAATTCAACGTTATTTTTAATATAATCGAAAGACACAAAAAAATATAAAAATATATATTTTCATATCTTTATTTGAAATAAACATACTATATATATATATTATATAAATATATATTGTATCAAAAATAACAATACGAAAAAATTAAAAAATAAAAATACGAAAAGCTATACCCAATAATCGGAATCGCTCCAACTTACATACGATGAAGGACTGCTGCAGATGCGAAGAGATATAAACGATTTCACGACCGAAGACACCCCTTGCATCATCATCAACCAGTTACGTCGCGTCTCAAGTCCAGAAATAGTTTCATTAAAACTAACTCTCCTGTTGAGACCTCACAGCAACGGAGAGAAGAACTATGGAAACTGGATTTTGGAGCGACGTCATAGACAAACTTACAAGAGGGTACACGATTAGGCGAACAGCTCCCATACTCTATGTGGACTACCCTCAATAGGCTGAGAGCTGGCGTCACTCGATGCAAGAAGAACCTCAAGAGGTGGGGGTACCTGCCTGCAGATGACGATGATAAGAGGATGATAAGCAATGCGTGTATAATTTATAATACCTACTTAAATTTAGGTAAGCGTCTACAGTTCCGCATGGTACAGATCGTATCAAATGGATTCGTTTGTGGCTGTGTGCAGATTAGCAGACGCACTTGTATGAATTCCTATACCTACAAAGAATACTAAAATGCAATACAATGCGTCCAATTCGATAGATGCAGAGCTGTACGCGCTTATCTTTACACACGCACACACACACACACACACACACACTAATGCAAGTGACATCCACAAACTGAACGAACTATACCTACTCGTTTCTATGTGAAGTTTGTTTCCACAGAAATATTTCGAGGGAAATATTGTCTGAATTCATTATTTTGATTGCATCTAGTTGCCAAATCTTGTTATATCCACGTCTGTTGCGCCCCGGGAGCAATTTGGATATTATTTGTTTTTCTTCGTATCGCACACACGACTCAATTATATCTCAAATTTCTCCCCTTATGTATGCTATTATTACTCAAACGGGGAACCGTTTGAATTTGAAATTTGATTACACAAACCGATAAAGTTATGTATGAAGGGAACAAAGATTTTTTTTATAAATTCTAAAGCCTTGTTACATGTTATATATTACCTTTAACCTTTTATTTGATACCTTTAATTTAAAACAAATCAATTTTATCAATGGAAGTAATACCCAGTCCATATTGAATTATGAAAAAGGTTTATTTTTATATTTATAGCTTAGCCGCTTCGAATGAGATAATGGTATTACTCATTTTATTTTATTTGGGAAATATTTAACTATTTCAAAGCTTTTCAAAATATTTGTCGTGCAATTGAATGCATATTGTTTTGTTCCTTATATGTTATTTACATTAATTGTTGAGTATTTATTTTCTACTGAAGAATTAATTAAGGATTTTTTATCAATAAGATATTCTATGATAAGAAAAAAAATCACATTTAGATTAGAGAAATGATTAGGCACATACATCATAATCCCAATTAATTATCAAAATATAATCCGATCAGTAGAATAACGAATGTCGGTTAGTTGGTTGGGTTGGGTAGCTGATCCAAGGTTCCCGGGTTTGTTTCCCGGTGGAGACACAGTTTTAATTGTGTTTTCAGTCTGGAACTGTAAGGTCTCCAGAATGTGATAACTTGTTATTGGGTACGTGTTAAATTAATATTTGACATAGTACCTGTTAGTTACCCGAGAAGCAATATTAAATAACAGTTCTTGAGTTTTATAACCAACACTTTCAAGCAAAATAGTTTGTAACATTTTGTTTTTAAAAGTAAACATTAACTAGGATCATTGTGACGGATAACTACATAAGTCCGTTTCTCATTACGCCGAAATAAAAAGTTACCCTACAATAGGATTTGGGTTCCCAATATTGCCATATTTCTAGGGAATTGCCCCAATCCCGACCCTTGCGGAATCTCAACGATTCCCTCCGTCATATATCATGTTTTTACGCTAAATCCCGTGATGTTAAAATGTTTTGTCGAATACCACGAAAAGAAAAACCACGTTTGACAAATCTTCGTTTCGCAAAATGGACAGCCTCGATGAAAAGGAAATGCTATACCTACCTACAACATGTACACACGACACAAAACTATAAAAAGTGTCTAGTTGCCAGCTCACCATATATCATTTGGATAAATTATCCTTTCGCTTGTTAAGGCATGTCATCGGTGACCTAAAAAGTACGTAGCCAAAAATATTGATAAACACGACACTCTGAAATACAAAATTACATGGGGTAAAATTTAAACCATTGTTTGCTCTTGATTATAAATAAATATAATTTACACTGGCAGACTTATTGCCATTAGGCAATTTCTTCCAACCATCCAGATAACGAAGTATGACAAAATTATATAAGAACATCAGCAAATAAAATAAAAGAAAAAAAAAACACAGAATAGATACAAAAAACTAAGATAAAGATTAAAAAAAATGCAAAAAAAAGAATTGGGAATAGACAAAGCGGGAAAATCGGGATCTGGTGTTTAGGGATATTTTTTGTGTTTAGGAAAGCAGCAGCTCTTTGCTTACACATTAAAAATACCTAACTAAAATTAATAATTAATTAACAATCAATTAAATAAAAATTAAAATCAAGGAAAAATAAAAATAAATGAATACATTATCAAAACCATTACATAAAACAAATAACACATACAAAAATGAAAACGATCCACGTACTGAATATTCATCCTTTAGTTTTTTTTCTTGAAAATGGTGCATCAAATAAAGTTATAACATTAGTTTGTTGACATATTGAATATCTAGAAGAAACGGGGATATGTATATTATACATACCAGGAAATTGGGCACTTACATACAAGGCTTGTGATTTGTCATCGGCTGGTTTTATGTGATTACTTTAAGCTTGCGCATCATTCACTAAATATGCCTATTTATTGACTTCCCTTATCGATCTGAATTTATCCAGCCTTGTTGTTTATTTCTCAATTTTCTTATAAATATGTCTATTTGAGATGTTTGAATTATGAAAAAATAGGTACTCCAAATGATGAGTTAGGTACTCCAAATGATGAAGAAGTGCAAATTAAATAATGAACAGTCAAGAATCGTACATGTCTATTTATATGTAGGTATGTACAAGGTAGATGTTTTCTTTCAATACGTAATTAAAAACAACAACTGTTGTATGTTCCAAGAGTAAGAGACGAAGCTTTCTTAATAAGCGGTTACGTGAGAAACGACCAACAAACCACCCATAGCTTCCTCATCTGGACCAAACACCCCCATCCCCTTTTCTATCGGCTTTCAATTCAATTAACTCCAGGAATGGAGACAACGCGGAAGGAACTTATAGATACCTAACCGATGGAAACCGAGCCTTGGATGGAATTAAACTGCACCAATGGAGACAATGAACGATCGATGAGTCTTTTTGTATTTTTTCTATTTATTTATCTTCTAGTTGCGAAAAATACAGCGAAGAACTAAGTAGAATAGGATCAGCACCAAAATATGTTTGATAAAAGCACTCGCAGACTACAGAATCGGCATTAAGTTTGGTAGGGCTCCTAATCAGTATAGAGATGTATGTAAGTGCCCACATTACAAAGATTCAATTTCGGCCAATCTACGACCTGTCTACTGCAAATATGGTCCCAATATCAATTTATTCACTAAGAACCTACCATTGTAGCAGTTAATGCAGTAGGTAGATATGTATTTGTTTACTAAAATTTTAAATGCTTCGCAAGACTTTAATGCCTAGTTTATTTTTATTTTATTATTTAAGAAACACTCACAGAGAAATTGACATTAAAAAATACATAATATATAAATACAAAATAACATGTAAGGTCAATTCTTCAATTACGAGTGCCTGCAGAATGTTATATTAAAATACCTACGATAAGGTGGTTGGAGGAGTAAAAGGGGATAAATTTAAGGACCACAGTTGATTCTAGGATTGCTCTTGTGAATATATTATAATATCTTTGCTCAATTGCTTAAATTTTGCATACTTTAAATAAAAGATGTCCAAATTGTCCAAGTCAGTCAAAAGTCTATTGTAGTTATCACAAATTCTACAGATTACCTATGTTTTTGCAGTTTCCCACCGTTAATGGATTTTAAATAATAAAATTCCTTCTTAATACCAAGTTCTTCGATTCAAAATTATCGAGGTTATTTTACCTCTAGGTATAGCATCGACCTCTTCTGTTCATGACCCATCATGTCCTGACAATGTTCTCCCGCCTCCAACCAAGTTTAACACCTATTGGATGTTTGTGACCAGATCCGATTTGGAGTTTTCGCTGTAAAATCGTTTACTTGTGGTCACTACACGACCCAAACGCCAACGACGGAATTAAGATTTACGGTCTGAAGGTAACTCGCAATTCAATTTGTTAGATATAAGCCGCGTTGCCAATATAAACGTTTGCTTCAAGATTGCCTTCTTCTCTATAATAAGACGATTGAAAACTGGATACGTGCAATGTGAATGCTTAGTAATATGTTTCATACGATCGCAAATAAAACATCAACAAACCATTCCAATTCGATTAGAAAATGCTTCAACCAACATTTAAATTTACTAGATTTATTGCTACATATTCATCACCCGTCCCCGTATAGAAACTGTGATCAGTTCTTTCTAAGAATTTTTAAGTGAATCTTCTTATTAACATTAGAAATTTTGGTGCCATAATACAAAATAAACAATACGCACATTAATAAATGCAATGAAAGAGAATTATTTACTACAGACTATAAAAACCCAAAATCATACAAAAATCACAAAACACTGTTAAATTTATTATCTTTGCATTCAATTGAAATTCGAGTATGTTTTAGACCATAGTATTTTTCATAATATATAGCATTTTCTAGTGACTATTAGAACACATATTTACATAACTCAAAATTGAGATGAAAAAGATAAAAAAGAAGCACAAGAAATAGCCAGGAAAAGTGGATTATAATATGTTATTGGGTATTAAAATTTTGTTCGCAAACGAGAAATACTTACTTTTGGTAGGTAATAAGTTAATAACGTCACTTCCTCTATTCACGTAATATTATATGACTGAGATAAATTTGTATACGGTACAGTAAAAGGAAACTTTTCCACATACAAATTCACTCTTGTAGTTCAGTATGAAACCACAAACATTGCAATGTTTCCCCATTATTAGCCAGTTTTAGACAGATATTTGATTCTCGTCTAGTTTTGAAACTTTTCATTCAATACTTGAGTACGCATCAACTATATTATATGGAATCCCCAGTACAAGATTTATATTATTCACTTGTTGGATCAAATTCAGAATAAATTCATTAAATATTCAAACTACCGTTGCAACAATACTAACCTACCTACTATACTAACTTCTTTGACCACGCGACGCACAATTTCAGACCTATGTTCCTTCATAACATACTAAATGGAAACATAGAATGTCATGAAATATTTACCAATACTAAATTAAATACATCTACTCGCTGGACTCATACGTCACTTTTTTTCTCCAATATTTGTAAAACAAATGCTTCCAAAAACTCTCCAATTAACAGGATGATAAACTTATTCAAATCTTATAAAAAAATGAGACTTAGACATATTTTTTGATTCACATATGACATTCAAAAACAAACTATGAATAAATAAATAAACAAATTTTAAATTTAAGTATATTTTAGTTGTTAATGTTGGCAAATAAATTTACTATAATTAAAAAAAATGCGCTAAGGACACATCTCGCTTCTGTAATGCTATACTCGAATTCTGTTAAATTATTCAAAAACAAACTAATATCTTCATAACATCGTGACATAATAACAATAACAACTAGATCCTTATTAATTTTATTTTTCCCAACCACCCTAAGCAATTTCTTTTTCTTCACAACTTATGAATTTGTCAATATAATTTATGTTCGTCTATCATGTACACTCTAACAGTCTAATCACTCACACGCACACTCATACACACCCACCGACCCACACACTCACACTCTTTCTAGATGTATTTTTTACATACACATAATTTTACTCTCTCTCTCTCACTCTCATGCGCGCGCGCACCCACTCTAATTCACAATTGTCTTCTTTTGATATAAGGTATAGTAGGTAGGTAAGAGGTACATGTCTTATTTGTATTTTTGCTTATTTCCTTTAAATAATTGTATGCATGAACTGTGCTGTCCTTTGTGAAATAAAATAAAATAATAAAAAAAATATATTATAATACATCTACTTATGTCTATATATAAATTAGCAATTCAATTCAGAGACGAAACATAATTTAATTATCTCAATAGAGACGAAGTTGGAATGTTTACTGTAGGAGAACCGGGAGATCAAGGCACCTACAGGGCTTACGACCTGTCATCGGCTGGTTTACAGGTCGTAAGCCCTGTAGGTGCCTTGATTTCCCGGTTCTCCTACAGTAAATATTCCAACTTCGTCTCTATTGAGATAATTAAAAATCTGTTAAAAAATATCTTTGACTCCCGACAGGGAAAAAAATCCAATGTTTGCGCATATGCAATAATAAAAATATTCGACGAAACATAATATTATTTATAAGAAATAATGCATTTACAGAAAATAAAGTAAGAGCATAGTTGTCGCCAAATAACTTGAACTTTTAGCCGAGAAGGGGGACGATTTGCATGTAAACCAACGAAGCAAAGAGACACAAATTTGCATTCTGCGCAACCGGAAAATCGTTCAAGAATTTTGGCGAAAATCATACCTCCGTTTTTTTATTGAAAACCTGAACATTCATGTATTTGATAATATTAAGAAATTATGACGGTTATGGTAATTTGCAAAATACAAGCCAATAATTAATTAGTCATATTGGACCTGGACACAGTTGGTCTTACTAACTATTTGCAAATTGTGTTTAAGCTGATACTTACCCAGTTTTTTGTATGGCCAAAACTGACTTAGCATTGGATTAAACTCGATTTTCAAATAGTAAGTAAGGCATAGTGTGTTTTTACCCTAACCGTATCAATTACAATTATTTGCGCAATTAAGGAACATAATGTATAGGTACCTACTGATCGTCGTTACCTACTGTGGGATTATTTAAAAACGAGTGGGTTGTGGCCAACACTAAACTCTCCACACCACAAATATTGACAATGAAATATTTTATTCATTCTAAATTTTACTACCAAGAATATAAATTTTCTAACGATAGTATATTTTCATGTTAAGATAGACAAACTATTAATGCAGTATGGTGAAGAATTCTAATGTTGTATGAAATATTTTAATAAAAGCAGATAAATTTTGTTTTAAAGGACGTTAGAGCATTTTGACAATTTTGACACGTAATATCATATGAAGAAATTTTTGTTATTTATGAAAAGCTAATCAGTTCGATGTTCAAGCTCTTTACCTTATAACATGAAATCAAATTACTGAACTTTTCCATACATAAGAAATTTATCTTATTATATACATTTTTATTCATACTAAATTTTACTACCAGGAAAATAAATTTCTATCGACAGTATATTTTTATGTTAAGATAGACAAACTATTATTGCAGTATGGTGTAGAATGCTTATGTTGTATGAAATATTTTAATAAAAGCAGATAAATTTTGTTTTAAAGGACGCGAAAGCATTTTCCAAATTTTGACAGGTGATATCATATGAAGAAATTTTTTGTTATTTATGGAAAGCTAATCAGTTCTATGTTCAAGCTCTTAACATTATAACATGAAATCAAATTACTGAACTTTTCCATACATAGAAATTTATCTAATTACATTTATATTCATACTAAATGTTACTACCAGGAATATAAATTTTCTTCCGATAGTATATTTTTATGTTAAGATAGACAAACTATTAATGCAGTATAGTGAAGAATGCTTATGTTGTATGAAATATTTTAAAAAAAGCAGATAAATTTTGTTTTAAAGAACGCGAGAGCATTTTTCAAATTTTGACAGGTGATATCATATGAAGAATTTTTTTGTTATTTATGGAAAGCTAATCAGTTCTATGTTCAAGCTCTTTACATTATATCATGAAATCAAATTACTACACGTTTCCATACATAGAAATTTATCTAATTACATTTTTATTCATACTAAATGTTACTATCAGGAATATAAATTTTCTTCCGATAGTATATTTTTATGTTAAGATAAATAAACTATTAATGCAGTATAGTGAAGAATGCTTATGTTGTATGAAATATTTTAAAAAAAGCAGTTAAATTTTGTTTTAAAGAACGCGAGAGCATTTTCAAAATTTTGACACGTGATATTATATGAAGATTTTTTTTGTTATTTATGGAAAACTAAGAAGTTCTACGTTCAAGCTCTTTACATTATAACATGAAATCAAATTACTGAACTTTTCCATACATAGAAATTTATCTAATTACATTATTATTCATACTAAATGTTACTATCAGGAATATAAATTTTCTTCCGATAGTATATTTTTATGTTAAGATAGACAAACTATTAATGCAGTATAGTGAAGAATGCTTATGTTGTATGAAATATTTTAAAAAAAGCAGATAAATTTTGTTTTAAAGAACGCGAGAGCATTTTTCAAATTTTGACAGGTGATATCATATGAAGAATTTTTTTGTTATTTATGGAAAGCTAATCAGTTCTATGTTCAAGCTCTTTACATTATATCATGAAATCAAATTACTACACGTTTCCATACATAGAAATTTATCTAATTACATTTTTATTCATACTAAATGTTACTATCAGGAATATAAATTTTCTTCCGATAGTATATTTTTATGTTAAGATAAACAAACTATTAATGCAGTATAGTGAAGAATGCTTATGTTGTATGAAATATTTTAAAAAAAGCAGTTAAATTTTGTTTTAAAGAACGCGAGAGCATTTTCAAAATTTTGACACGTGATATTATATGAAGATTTTTTTTGTTATTTATGGAAAACTAATCAGTTCTACGTTCAAGCTCTTTACATTATAACATGAAATCAAATTACTGAACTTTTCCATACATAGAAATTTATCTAATTACATTATTATTCATACTAAATGTTACTATCAGGAATATAAATTTTCTTCCGATAGTATATTTTTATGTTAAGATAAACAAACTATTAATGCAGTATAGTGAAGAATGCTTATGTTGTATGAAATATTTAAAAAAAAGCAGATAAATTTTGTTTTAAAGAACGCGAGAGCATTTTCAAAATTTTGACACGTGATATTATATGAAGATTTTTTTTGTTATTTATGGAAAACTAATCAGTTCTATGTTCAAGCTCTTTACATTATAACATGAAATCAAATTACTGAACTTTTCCATACATAGAAATTTATCTAATTACATTTTTATTCATACTAAATGTTACTACCAGGAATATAAATTTTCTTCCGATAGTATATTTTTATGTTAAGATAAACAAAATATTAATGCAGTATAGTGAAGAATGCTTATGTTGTATGAAATATTTTAAAAAAAGCAGATAAATTTTGTTTTAAAGAACGCGAGAGCATTTTCAAAATTTTGACACGTGATATTATATGAAGATTTTTTTTGTTATTTATGGAAAGCTAATCAGTTCTATGTTCAAGCTCTTTACATTATAACATGAAATCAAATTACTGAACTTTTCCATACATAGAAATTTATCTAATTACATTATTATTCATACTAAATGTTACTATCAGGAATATAAATTTTCTTCCGATAGTATATTTTTATGTTAAGATAGACAAACTATTAATACAGTATAGTGAAGAATGCTTATGTTGTATGAAATATTTTAAAAAAAGCAGATAAATTTTGTTTTAAAGAACGCGAGAGCATTTTTCAAATTTTGACAGGTGATATCATATGAAGAATTTTTTTGTTATTTATGGAAAGCTAATCAGTTCTATGTTCAAGCTCTTTACATTATATCATGAAATCAAATAACTACACGTTTCCATACATAGAAATTTATCTAATTACATTTTTATTCATACTAAATGTTACTATCAGGAATATAAATTTTCTTCCGATAGTATATTTTTATGTTATGATAAACAAACTATTAATGCAGTATAGTGAAGAATGCTTATGTTGTATGAAATATTTTAAAAAAAGCAGATAAATTTTGTTTTAAAGAACGCGAGAGCATTTTCAAAATTTTGACACGTGATATTATATGAAGATTTTTTTTGTTATTTATGGAAAACTAATCAGTTCTATGTTCAAGCTCTTTACATTATAACATGAAATCAAATTACTGAACTTTTCCATACATAGAAATTTATCTAATTACATTATTATTCATACTAAATGTTACTATCAGGAATATAAATTTTCTTCCGATAGTATATTTTTATGATAAGATAGACAAACTTTTAATGCAGTATGGTGTAGAATGCTTATGTTGTATGAAATATTTTAAAAAAAGCAGATAAATTTTGTTCTAAAGAACGCGAGAGCATTTTCCAAATTTTGACAGGTGATATCATATGAAGATTTTTTTTGTTATTTATGGAAAGCTAATCAGTTCTATGTTCAAGCTCTTTACATTATAACATGAAATCAAATTACTGAACTTTTCCATACAAAGAAATTTATCTAATTACATTTTTATTCATACTAAATGTTACTACCAGGAATATAAATTTTCTTCCGATAGTATATTTTTATGTTAAGATAAACAAAATATTAATGCAGTATAGTGAAGAATGCTTATGTTGTATGAAATATTTTAAAAAAAGCAGATAAATTTTGTTTTAAAGAACGCGAGAGCATTTTGACAATGTTTACACGTGATATCATATGAAGAAATTATATGATATCTATGAAAAGCTAATCAGTTCTAAGTTCAAGCTATTAATATTCTTCTATCAATATGAAATCAATGAACTGATCATTGCCAAATATAAAAAAATTCTCTTGTTACATATAAGTTTCATACAAATATCCATTAAATAAAATATAATTTTTGAAACCGTTGAATATTTTTCTTTTAACATTGACCAACTTTGAATACAATTTTATGAAGATTCTTGGTGTTGTATAAATAGTTGAAACCAAATTAAAATATCTCTAATTTCCAGGTCGTGAGAGCATTTTTTCAGTTTTAATAGATGAAATCATAAAGAAACATTGGGAAAAAATGAACCGTTGTCTATGGAAAACTAATCAGCTCTAAGTTTATGGACTTAACACATGTGATATCAATATGAAGTCAATCGGACTTATAGTTTGGGCTGCAGAGAGGACACAAAAAAAAAACAACGTAAATGATGAATTCATAGAGAAGAAATCAAAAGTTGTCTATGGAAAACTAATCAGCTCTAGGTCTTTGCACTTTACACATATGATGTTAATATGAAGTCGATCAGACTTATAGTTTGGGCTGTAGAGAGGACACAAAAAAGATAAATGCTACGGCGTACGGCGTACGGCGTACGGCGTACGGCGTACAGCGTATACGCCATACACACAAACACATCACGACGAAACTCATAGTGTGCATTCTCTACATGATACCCATTGAGAAATTGATGTAAAAAAAATACGCTTAAATTTTGCGAAATCATGACTCTCCCCTATTCCATAGTGTGGAGAGTAAAAAACAGCTTTTACACTATTTTATTTATTTATTTACTATTTTTTTATCTATTTATTTATTTATTTATTAATTTATAATTTATTTGTTTATTTATTTATTTTATTTATTTGTTAGTTTTTTTTTTAAATAAAAAATGAATATGTCCTTGTTTAACAAGTACATATACATCTTCCTACGTTCTCTAAAATAAGCAAATAAATGCTTGTGCTATAGGTGAACGAAATCGGTCGAGGCAGGATTCGAACTCGCGATCACTGGATTACTAACTAACCCAGCGCGCTAGCCGCTCTGCCATCGACCCGTCTAAATCTGTTTGTTTATTCACTTTTTATATTAATTAGTTAATTCATTTATTAATTTATTATTTATAAATTTATTTTTTTATGATTTATTAATATATTTTATATTATTGTATTTATTTGTTTATTAATTTATTTATGCATAGAAATATATTACAGTCTAATTTAACAGCTAATTAGAAGGCCCCGCTGATGGCCATACCATCGGCTGCAAGATGAAATATATATCACTATAATATATTCCGTTTCTGTAACAGATATACATAGTTTCATCCAGCAGCTGAGGTGAACATAATAATAATAATAACACTAAAATGTTAATTTGTTTTTTTAACTCATATGTTAATATATGAATAAATAAATAAACAAATTTTAAATTTAAGTATATTTTAGTTGTTAATGTTGGCAAATAAATTTACTATAATTAAAAAAAATGCGCTAAGGACACATCTCGCTTCTGTAATGCTATACTCGAATTCTGTTAAATTATTCATATATTGTTACAAACACGACAAATAAATGAATTTGGTCGATAATTAGTGGATACATGCTTTAACGAGAATATGGGATTTCGGCGTCGCGATTGAGAAGAATGCTAAGGTTCATTTTGCTATATCCTAAGGTTCATTGTAATGCACTGAAAACTGTTTATCCAGTTTAGTGCAAAAATAACAGAACCAAATGTAAATTTCATTAATTAATAAATAATTAAAAAAAAATAAAAAAAGAAGATCTGGGCAGACAATATGACTGTTTAAAATTTTAAGTAGAAAAACTAAGTCAGCAATATCTCGGTGTTTGTAAAGAGGCAATAGGTGTTGTTTTTTACATAATTGTGAATAGTCAGTTTGATAAGTTCTAGCTTTTTAATTAAGATACCTGATTTTTTTTTGAACTTCTTCAATACTTTGACGTAAATTTGGCTGTCGCTGGCTTTTGGCCTATAACCACTGATGTGGTATATATTTTGATACGCGTTTTTCTGTTCTGATATACTTATTATGTTGATTATGTTTAAAGAATTTAGTCACCTTATTGAATAGGTGTGTGTGGCTTACCTACAAATACTATGTGTTTATTTAGCTCCTACTACAGTATAGTATCGGTTGCCATTAATATGTATTCCAGTTTAATCCCGCTTAAGTCTAGGGATTAGTTTCAGGTGTTCCACGGATTATTGCATCATATAAACAAATAAACAAACTTTAAACTACGATTTATTGCATCGTTGCTGTGGTTTTACGTTTGCGTTTGCGGAACATGGCACTTCCATAATATTATTATGAATAATGATATTTTTATAAAATTAATATGCACATTATTGAGTAATCAGAATTAAAATCCATTATTTGTTTTGAATTGTACGTTTTACATAAGTTCTAGTGTTTTATATATAGAGGTAAGTAGGTAGAAAATATTTAGCTGTAATATCAACAATGGAAAATTGATAAATCATACAAAATCTGTTTAATTCTCTCCACTACTATTTTTGAGATACAGGAATATAATGGGTAGTTATAAATTCGCAATATTGAAGGTATTTTTTTATGTAGATTATCAACTAGTGTCATGATGAGATTGTATTCTGAAAGTTATTACTTATATACAAATTGTATTAAACATCTGTTTATCTATAAATTTTGTAGATCAATTAACACGGGTCAACTTTATTAGTAGATAATCGCGTCACATCCAATCACTTTTCCAGTCCTTGTGCAAAATATTTTTAATCACTTTTATACCACTCGTTTGATGAAAATTATGATGCCATGGCTCTAAAATGTGCTCATCGACCAGGATTTTTAATGCACCATCGCACGACATGGGCAATACAAATCTAATCTTACTTATACAAGAAATAGCAACCCAGACCAATTGAAAATTACTGCGATAGGTACTTCAAAACGAATTCAAAATATTGGAAAAATATTCCTCGAATTCCGTAGAAATTCCTTTGTGTTTGTCTCTCGCGAACGTTTAACGACTTTTTATTTTTAAATAACAAAACCAGGAATATTAATTTTACTACGCTATCCACAAGTATCAACGGCCGTATTTCATGGCAACATAATTACAGATTAATAGTGTTAATTATAAACTGATAATATTTCTTTATAGATTTAGCAGCGTGAATGTTCGTTAGTGTTATTTTCATATCGTTGTTGCAGTAAGACCGCACATCCTCAATCCGCAACACCATACCCCTCCTAAATACTTATGTAGCAGATTGAAACGATTCGTTCAAAATGAATGAGTTGAATTAAACAGTTTTCTTATTTCACGCGGTTCCCAACATGAGTGTACTCGATTTCAAAATTAAAGTATTTGAACAGCAACAAAAGCAACACTAAAAATTAAAATTCTCCAACTACAATCTGCTAAACACCTTAATATTTGGGATCTCGAAAACAGACGAACAAATTAAAGACATGCTGTACCTACACAAAATTATTCACAACTGTGTAGACTCACCTTACATACTTGCTTTCTAAATTAAACTTTTACTGCCCATCACGCAATATCAGATCTCAGTTTTTGTTCTATGTCGACAGATATTACACAAATTACTCAAAAAACATTTTTTTTGTATTATCATATTATATTCTTTAAATATAATATTGTATCCTGTTCATTTTCCAAATAAATTAATAAAAAAACTTTCTATCGTTATATTATAATCATTGTATTCGACACAAAATTTTTCTTGGAGTGTCACATCCTCCAGAGGTTAGCGATCATCCTTTTAAACTTCTCTCAATCTTAAGCCAACCGCTGACGCTGATTCAGGAGTTCTGAATTAATAGCTGAGATTCTTCAGTCATGATAATATAACCTTTTAGGCCTTATGCGCCATTTTCTCACATTTTTTCCTTCCGCAATTAGTTACAGAAGATAAATAAGTGGATTAGATAGGAGGTTAGCGAGCATCAGAGGTTGGGCATCCTCACCTCATGACCACGACTAAATCATGTATCGCTGATAGAAGAAATAGATGATGATTCATTAGATTGAACGATTCGTCACTTTGAACGATATTTGCCATTATTACCTACATAATATATATAAAACGTATAAAGACTCAAAAAGGAGTTTTACACGGCGCTGCTCGCTGTTGGTTATACGTCCGGTAATTGTTTTCCATTTGGGAGTAGGTACGGAATTGCCCCCGGGTTTCTCTCTCCACATAATTCGTTGCCGAGGATTAAGTTAATATTATCCAAACCATTTCTCCTCCGTGCACGGTAATTGCACTTGTACCCCCGGCTCCAGCTTGTGGGTGACGTGTTTTATTTCTAATTGGCGGTCGAAAGAGAGAGTATGAGAGAGAGAGAGAGAAACAAATCCTACGCGATATGTCCCAGCTCTATCCGACGCGACGGAACTGTATAATATCTATATTCAACAATAATTTGAACGAAACAAATTAAAAGACATAATTTCTAGTATGTTGCATTCCAAATGTATTATTTTGGGCAGCGAAATTACTGTTATCAGGCTCCACTAATATTCAATATTCTTCCCGACTATCTAAAATCAATCAATTTCTCTCTCAAATTTAAAAAAAATATCAAGTTGTTTGTATTGTCTGAGGATGGCAAAAATATTCTTTCATATTTTTAATGACAAACATTTTATTCAACATCTCAATAGAGACGAAGTTGGGAAAAGGATAAAAATCCTATGTTTGCGTATAATATGCAATTAAAAAATACCAATTCTCTTTGTGTGCCATCCATGTTGATCAATTCTGTTTTGTGTGCCATTCGTGTTGATCAATTCTCTTTTGTGTGCCCTTCATGTTGATAAATTCTCTTTTGTGTGCCATTCATGTTGATCAATTCTCTTTTGTGTGCCATTCATGTTGACTAATTCTCTTTTATGTGCCATTCATGTTGATTAATTCTATTTTGTATGCCATTCATGTTGATCAATTACATATCTTTGTGTGCCATTCATGTTGATCAATTATCTTTGTGTGCCATTCATGTTGATCAATTATCTTTTGTATGCCATTCATGTTGATCAATTATCTTTGTGTGCCATTCATGTTGGATCAATTCTCTTTGTGTGCCATTCATGTTGATCAATACTGTTTATACTAAAACAGATACTATTTTATATCCCATTTAACATAGATATATTGAGTATTATATATAACTGTACATTATATAACTAATTAAGCATCACAGATAATTATGACTATCACAGATAAAACTATTGGGTATCACTGACTGTAAATCGAGTATCATGTACAGTCTGCTAATTTGTGTATCACGGATAACTATTCAGCATCACAAATTGCTCTCTTGAGTATTGTGGATAAATCTGAGCATCACAGACTGCTCTCTTGAGTGACATGACACGGGTAACTATTGAGTATCATGAATGTCATGAGTATCATGAATATGTTACTCTCTTGAGTATCCTGGATAACTTCACTGAGAGTATCAGAATGTTTTGTTGAGTATCCCAAATAAGTAATAATATTGAGAGTATAATGGACCGTTTAATTAAGACTTTTAATTTAGTTTGAGGAATTGAAACTCTATGATTTGAATGAATTTTGTGCTAACAGGTTTTTGGAAAAACGTGATAATGTTCTTCATTTCATATTTAACCTTCCTAAGATTAAATATGTGCTTTTTTTTAATTTTATTAACAATACCTACTCATGATTACCCTACATATTATAATTTTATTATATTTTTTTGTAATTGCATTATTTATCATTTATATTCCTCCCTTTACACAAGCTATAGCTTTAAGAGGTAGGTGATATTGTTAATTAATTAATGTATTAAACTATGTATTATTGTATACCTATTATGTATATTATGTTTTTGAAAATTTAAATAAAAAAATAAATAAAATATTATTTAAAAAATATTGTTGCAAGTGGTTTATAAGTACCCAACTGGCGACATTAGTGACATGTTGTTTTGTATAGTATTATTTTTTGTGTCATTTATGTCTGTCAAAAATATGAATTTATTCAACCTCGATACAGGTCTATCCTAGTGAGGTTGAATGCATTATTGCATATTAACTGTACTCAATTGTAAGATTTTTATAAATAAATAAGTCAAAATAAATATTTGTAAATATTAATTTTATTTATTTATCATTTGGTCCCATCAAATCATTAGGTACGTAATGATTTGTTAATTTACTTATTATAAAATAAAAATGAGAGGCTAAGGTAAATAATAAATACTCCACTTTGTACCTAGTGAGTGTTCACTTTTTTGACACTTTTTCACATTTTTTTCTTCTGTCAAATGAAAATACTACTTTTTTTTTCAAATTGGTATAAGATTATAAACACTTAAAGTTACATGGAATATATCACCTCACTAGACCTAGGTCTGTTCTGGGGTGATACTATTTTTTATTCATTTTTGTCATGATGTATGTATGATGTATGTAGTGAAAATAGTAATTGTATGTAAGTGTAATTTGTCTCATGTATGTCGTCTAAAGTATTGTCATTTTGTTATTTTATGATGTAGGTCAAGTCTTTTTCTGATTTATTTCTTCCTCTATCAATGAGCTACTTGGTCACCAATTTTGCCAAATTTTTCCCACTTGGTGAGATTGTGTTGGCAAAGTTCGGGATTATTTTGTTATATATTCTTGGGCCTAGGAAATGAATATATCTTTGGGCAAATGTCGTCTGTATAGTAGTTGGCTGTAGAAGTCTCCTATTTCTAGTGTCCATTGGAAGTAAGTATTGTGGTGTATATAGTGCGGTATTTCGATGAATGTGTTTGATTATTGTTTTAATGTATATTTGTCGGATGTCGAGTACTGTAAATTCTTTGAAAAGTTCATCAGATGGGTATCTATAGGGCTTTCTAAAGATTACTCTGATAAGCGACTTTTGAGCAATTGCGGCTGGGTAAAGATTTGTCACAGCCATGACACCCCAACCAATAATACCATATGAGAGTACAGTTTGGCCCAGTGCGTAATATATTGTCTTTAAGGTTTTTAGATCAAAAATATCTCTAATATTTCTGAAAATGTATGAAGTTTACAGGAAACTGCTAACCACTCTGTGGGTGATATATGTACATAAGATATAATGTTGAAAACATAGTTCGTAAAAGTGTTTTATTTATTTAAAATAAACCATTTATTAAACTAGGCTGTTCAATACACTTTCTTACAATATTCACAATACTACGCTTTCAATTAAATAGGTATTTCCAATTTTTATATAAAAAATCTTATCTGATTAAATTTACAATGATTCATTCTCAATCACGAGGTAAGCATAGGGCTTATTAATCTCGTAGAATTATAGTTGTTTGTGAGATATTGTGGAATCTCTATATATTTCTATTGAAAGAGTTCTTTTTGTTGAATCGTGGAATCTGGAAGTTTTCAAATGAAGAAGACTTGCTCTTGTAATTTACTTAAATTACAATATATTTACACTTAAATAGTATGTACAATTTACAAGTTTGAGATTCAGATTAGAAACTATCTATTAGAGGTACGTTCCTAGAATGAACCTATGTTAATTTTCATTAATAACATCTACTTTTTATTTTTCCACTCCAACAGAAAACAATAATAAGTTTTCAATAAATAATAAGTTATTATACCTATTTATTTTCCTAGCAACAGATCAATCATGAAATGATCTACTGACATCTATCTAACTTTCTTAAAGTTTTTATACTTTAAGAAAGAACATATTGAAAGGTTCTGAACCTAGCTATGAAGCAACAAACAAACTTCCATAGATGTCACTGCTATACTTTTCATTGTGTTTAAATTTTATAAATAAATATATTTAACATAATTTACAGATATTAAAAAAATAAGTTGTTAATAATAATATTTTTTAATTTATCTCGTGTTCTCTTGAACAGATTTCTACGATTTGGTTATTTTTTCTCTCATTACAATTATTATATTTCGTGGGTCGTTAGTGTTATCTTGTCAAGCAGGTAAACACGTTTCAATTTACTTATCACACTGCGTGGTCCTGTTGATGCTGTCCTAATGTCAGATAGTGCGTTCTGTCTAACCTTTACCTTCATCACCTTTCTAATGAAATGATAAGAATTCTCGCCTCTCCTCTGTGAAACAAAAATACCGTCGCATATTTACAAATATGTTAACTTATATTTCTGTAACAGAGGGGAAACCATTTAAAAATTAACGAACAAATATAGCAAATTTTTTTTCCACAAAATTCGGTCACCATAATTATTGAATATTGCAGAGTTACCTTGACATTATCAAATAAGTGGGGCATTATCAAATAAGTTTTCATTTTAGACCTTGATAATGCCGAGTCACATACGCGAAAACGTTTGGTCATTGTAATCGAATTTTGTGGAAAAATACCTACTTTTATTTATTTGTTCATTGATTCCATGTAATATATAAAACTGGAATTAAACTGTTTTTATTGAAGTATGTAGTGTAGACCAATAAATTTGCTTTGCATAAAAATACAAATCTTCTTACTGAAATTCTCGTTTATTTTTAAATAAGTCTAGGTATATTTAGTGGTAATTTAAACTTTTATTTGAAAACAATATTTGAATTCGTGGGTGCACGGGTATATGTATTTTTACAGTTAATAATAAGAATACATTTTCTCATTAAAGCTTTTTGGGTAGCAACGAAAGACCCTATTTTTTCATATAGACCGGACGTAAAATAATTTATTAAAGTAAAACAATAAATTGTCTTATCGTTGGATCTCCAGGGACATTTTGGTTAACATATCGCCGCCATAATAGAGCGTAAATCTACTGAAACACTGAATTTAAAAAAAAATACTGAATGTAACAAAATGTTACGGGATATATCTTGTAAATTACGATAAGTGTTTCAACATTAAAGATAATTAGGTATGGCTTTTTAACACGGGCTATAGTACTCGTGCTTTATCTGAATACGGCTTTGAATAATAGTACATGCTTAATAATTTGTACCCATCCATTGTATTGGAAAAATTCCAAGATTTGCTTTTAAATCTGTTGCGTAGCTACCATATTGTTCATATTCTTCCTTGACTTCATAACTGAGAATGGCTGCTACATTCAATCACTCAACGGACGCTCTGCCTCCATCTACGGTCGGCCTTGGCCAAATCGAAATGATTTGATAATTGAAGATCATGTAGCAGACATAATTATGGCACTCCATCAAACTGTGGAATCAGAACCCTCATGATATCCCGTATCATGGATAAAAATTATCTTATGGAGTTCTTCCTTTGAAGTACTCTGGAATAATTTGAGTCCTGTTATAACTTCGTCAAACTCGCTTTCCATTTTCAAAAAAATATTAAAGCAGGGATATATCTCCGAAAATACCTGATCCCTCTCCTTTTCCTTCCTTTCCTTTGCTACGTCATATTTATCTCTAAACACCTGATCTCAATTTCCTCTTCTTGTTCCTTACCAATCATTTTTTTTGCTATGATGTTTTTTTTTATTTATCTTGGTTTTATGTATATTTTCTTTGTTCTTTTGTAGATTTCACTTTTTTTTGTTAATTTACATGTATAATTCTGTCACTCTGTAATCAGGTTGTTTGGAAGAAATAGCTCAATGGCAATAAGCCCGCCAGTGTGTATTATATTTGTTTATATTATGTACAAAAAGTTAATAAATAAATAAATAAATATCTATATATATTATGGAACTCCATATGATAATTATATCCATGATATGGGTAGTCAAATGGGTTTTCATTCCATTGTTTGACCGGACTTGCCCCCCGGGCCGGTGAGTATGTCTGGATCTTCTACCTCACACGATTCCCACTAAGACGAGCTTTTCGAGGTTATCATATTACATATGTCAAGGTGTATGATCAGTGGCGGCTGAAGACCTAAAATATTAGAGGGGCTCGATTTTTTTTCTTGAAAGGAAATGAGTATTTGAAAGGAGAAAATATTCAGTACCTACACTTGTGAAATATCGACACAGGTGAAAAAAATATTTTCATGCATATGATCAGTGTTTATCATCATTCTCCTGTTAAGCTGCAATTACAATACCTGAAAAAAAGGGGGTCGGTGGATCATATATCATACATGTTGGATTTAGTTGTTTTTGTCAGAGTCAGAATTAATACCTACATCAGAATTATTGTCAAAAAGTAAACACGGAAAACAACATTCACTACACCCGCAATACGCATTCTTTTCACTACATCTGCAAAGCCATGACGTTTTTTGTTACATATTTATATTAAAACTTCGAATATATTTACGTGATTTACAAGTACCTACTAATTTGAGATAATGAGATGAATGTCCGCGAGGCCCTTATTTTTTCACATTCACACGATCATCGTAATTAAAGTAACGCGAAATTAAATTATGTATACTATTCACCGTGTACTATTGTCAAAAATTATCATAAAAAATATTAACCGCAATTCGTCACTCTGCAAAAACAACATGCAAAATGGCGCGCTGTCATCAACAGCTTTCAGCTCTCAGCTGACGAGCTGACCGAAGTGCGCAGACGCCGCAGACGTGTTCATTAACATACTAATATTAATCGTGTTCATAAACACACTAATTCAATTTAATCGTTTAGACCAAAATATACGAGATTGTTGTATAGTAGTATATTCCGGTGAATTCATGAACATATATAGGAACGTGCCCGAGAGCTCCATACATTTCGAATCATATTGCACTGCGGCATTAAAATCAATTCCATGAGTTTACATACAGTTCTTCGGGCGCAAGCACATTGTGCCCGCGGAACAAAATTTTTCATAGAATCTCGCTGTATGAAACGAACTATTGCAGTATTTACTATTACAACCGTAAGGTGGAAACACATTTATTTAAAAAAAAATAATGAATTTCCAGAATTAATTTAGCACATATTTTTGGAATCTATAGAAAAAAAATTTTGGGAGGGCTCAGCCCGAGAGCCCCTTTGGGGGAGCCGCCACTTTGTATGATATATTGAAGGATGCGATGTAAACAAATTGACGACAGATAATCCTTATGTGAAATTAAAGCTTCCTGTCAGTTGTTATTTGATAGCAATTCTTTCACATATACAAATATATGTCTATTAAAATATGTCATGCGATGAGGAAGAAACAGATAACGCTATTGGAGAGACCACGTGGATAGAGCATATATTATGGTGATAATAGACAAAATACCTATGCACACCTAATTGACCTTCATAAAGACTACATTAATGGTAGAAGGACAGCTGGTCATATTTCAGGAACTGAACGTTTATTCCTTACGCGAGAAGAATGAGAAGAAGAATATCTTAAACGGACGATAAAAAATATTCTGCTGGCGAAAAATCATTGCATAATATCTGAACAAAAACAAATGCATCGATAGTACATGCCTGCATAGTTTGAACATTGGGCATATCCATCTATCTTTCTCAAACAGCGGGTGTTCTCATGCAATTTCTATATTGCCGAAAAAATCCCATGGCTTGCAAATTCACAGATTTGAGGTTATTCGAAGCGAAGTAAAAACCACTGCAGCGTAAAATTGCATTTCTCGCCACTGAAGGAGAACGTTAAGATTTCGACACTGAAAGTAAGACTAAGATCCCCTTCCAATTTTTGTTATTCCTTAAATACATACATTTCAGGAGACACCAACAATTTTTCCAAGAATATCGTTTCTTTAAAGCAAATGGCTGTACAGTAGAAAATAATAATTTATTCGTTTTTTTTCACAGTTTTCTCGGCTTTAGATATCAACAAAGGAATTACTTACCAGGGCAATGATAACGTAAAATATATTTTTAATTTCATAAGCAAAATACACAATAAAACTCTCTGTAAATATGAATAATTACAGACCTTAGACATATTGTGGCGGCACAGCCCTTATCAACTGCCCTGTCAAATGAATGCATACGCTTCCTAACGTCCAATCAGCGAGCATCGGTTTGACTAAATGCAAAGGTGACGCGATTCAGTACCAATCTTTCCTCTTTTGTGTTTATTTCGAATGTAACATTCATTTATTGAATTGATCAAACTATTTTCGGTTACTTTAAATGAAAGTTCGTAAAATAATAGGGTAGGTATAGAGAAATAAAATATATTTTTTTATTTATTTTTATACCAGCATAAACATTGAATTTTTTCCATGTCGGGAGGCACTTAATGTGTGATCGCTTGCGCAACATTCAACAATTATGATTTTTTATTGAGTACGCTATCAATCCAATTTTTTTAATGTTCTATATAATGTTATTCATTAATATCTTTTCACTTGAGAATAAGCTGATATACTATCGCCATCTATGATGTGACGAAGAAACTTTATTTACGAAGATGGCGATGCCGTTTCAGCCTTTTTCTCAAGTGAATAGATTTTAATAAATAACATAATATAGAACTTTCGAAAATTGGATAATCAGGGAACTCAATAAAAAGGTTTTTAATTATCTCAATAGAGACGAAGTTGGAATATTTATTGTAGGAGAACCGGGAAATCGAGGCACCTACAGGGCTTACGACCTGTCATCGGCTGGTTTACGTGATCACTTTATGCGCTTGCGCAACGTTCACCAATTATGCCTTTTAATGAGATCCCTAAAATAAAAGGCATAATTGGTGAACGTTGCGCAAGCGCATAAAGTGATCACGTAAACCAGCCGATGACAGGTCGTAAGCCCTGTAGGTGCCTTGATTTCCCGGTTCTCCTACAATAAATATTCCAACTTCGTCTCTATTGAGATAATTAAAAATCTGTTAAAAAATATCTTTGACTCCCGACAGGGAAAAAAATCCAATGTTTGCGCATATGCAATAATAAAAATATTCAATAAAAAGGCATAATTGGTGAACAATGCGCAAGCACATAAAGACAGGTCATAAGCCCTGTAAGTGCCTTGATTAACCGGTTCTCCTATAATATTATGAATTCGACACTATTGTAGGTAATTGTTAAAAATTGGTCATTGTATTGTATTAGGTACTCCTCGGACAACTAACAGTTACCTACTATGTAAAATATTAATTCAACACGCACCCAATAACAAGTTGCCACATTCTGGAGACTTGTGATGTATATCGTCTCACAGCTCCAGACTGATAACACAATTTAAAACTGTGTCTCCACCGGGAATCGAACCCGGGACCATATTGGCTCATTAGTCAGATATCTAAACCAACTAAACCACGAAGGACGTTATAAAAATATAACAAAAACGGTGAAAGCCAAACCAAGACCATATTATACGTGGTGGTCTTGTATTTACTGATCCTCATAGCAGGTACCTACATACATACCTACTGGTGGATTTTAGAGAACAAAAAAATCATTCGGGTGAATTTTAAAAATGTGTTTTTTAATTCCATTAGATTTTTAGAGTCGAATATCTATACCTGATATTGAAATCATTACATGATAGCTTCGAGTTTTTACACCCCATTTTTACAATGTTTTCGAGGGGAAAATTCTTTAAAATCTATCGAAGAGCGAGAAAATTGTGTTTTTTATTTTGTTTGAGAACAAAGGAAAGTAAAATAAAATAAATATATTTGTTGGTGAATTGAAATAGTCAACGAAATTAAACAAGTCTCTTGTATTGTTGTTTCAGTTTGAATGCGTTTGTTGTCCTTCGTTATTTTCACAGGGATTTCACTTAATTCCAACCCCACGGGTAGAGAAGTAATGAACGAACGGTTAAAATAAAGTAAAAGAAACCTCCGAGACAGGTCAAATGAAGATTAGTGACGTCAAAGATACAAACAATTGCTACTTTATTATACAAGTCAGACTTGGATACTTACAGACACCACTAGCATAAGTTTAGTGTACCTACTCATTTTTTAAATGAAATAATTTAACTAATTGATTATTTCTCTTAATGAATCGACAGTATAAACCTTAGTGCCGTGTGAGAAAATTGTATTCAGTAGTACACTTCCATCTTGAATTCACGTTGCTCAGGTTGGTTGGAAGAAATTGCCTTGTGGCAATAAATCCGCCTTTGTACACCTGTACATAAATAAATAAATATAAAAATAAATAAATATATTAATTAATTTATTAATTAATTAATTAATAAATTTATTTATTTATTAATTAATTAATAGATAAATATCATCATCATCATCAGCCATTATTCGTCCAGTGCTGGACATAGGCCTCCCCTTTCAACCTCCATGCTTCCCTATCCCTCGCCACCCTGTGCCATTGACCTCCTGCCACTCGTTTGATGTCGTCAGACCATCTCGTTTGCGGTCTGCCCGGGTTTCTGCGTCCAGTTCTCGGTCGCCACTCCAGGGTGCGTTTGGTCCATCGATCATCTGCTGTCCTTACTACATGGCCAGCCCAATTCCATTTTAAGGAAGTTACCTTGTATGCAACATCGGTAACTTTTGTCCTTTCTCTGATCCATTCGTTGCGTTTTCGATCACGAAGACTAATGTTTAGCATCCTCCTCTCCATTGCTCTTTGCGTTACTCGGAGTTTCTGTACTGTACGTTTTGTAAAAATAACAGTTTCAAAACCATATGTCAGTACTGGGAGGATGCACATATCAAATACTTTTTTCTTCAAGTGGTTTGCAAATCGTTTGGATCTGAGAATATACGACAGTTTACCGAATGCAGCCCATGCAAGGCCCCGCCTGCGTTCGATCTCTGCTTCCTGATTGTCTCCACCTAGCTTTACCTTATGTCCGAGGTAAATGTATGAATCTACTCTTTCGATGTTCCTTCCCTCTATCATCACTGGTCGAGGTTGTTCTGCAGTGCACATAATTTTTGTTTTAGAATAATTCATTTTTAGGCCCACATGACGCGAAAGATTATTGACATCGTTGAGCATCAATTCAAGTTCTTCTTCATTGTTTGCAAAGAGAACGATATCATCTGCAAATCTCAAGTTGGTCAAGGATTCGCCGTCTATATTTATTCCTCGGTTCTCCCATTTAAGCTTCTTAAAGACATCTTCAAGTGCGGCAGTGAATAGTTTGGGGGAAATTGTGTCTCCTTGTCTGACTCCCCTTTTAATGGCCATCTTTCGGGTTGTTTCATGCAGATTTATTGTAGAGGTCGCGTTGTAATATATATGTTTAAGAAGCTGTGAATATCGGTGGTCTATCCTGCAGTTATTTAGACATTCAATTACCGCCCATATCTCTACTGAATCAAAAGCCTTTTCGAAATCAATAAAGGCTAGGGCCAATGGCAAGTTGTATTCACTGTGCTTCTGTATAATATTTTTCAGCGTTTGCAGATGATCGTTGGTTCCATATCCTGTACGGAATCCTGCCTGTTCTCTAGGTTGGTATCTATCTAATTTAGTGGTTAAGCGGTTACAGATAATTCTTGTGAGTAGTTTATATAGATGTGAGAGGAGGCTTATTGGTCTGTAGTTTTCTAATTTTTTATCATCTCCCTTTTTATGCAATAATACAATGTTTGCATAGATAAATATACAAACAAATAAATAAATAAACAAATAAATAAATAATAAATAAATTTACTTATTTATTAAGAAATAAACAAATAAATAAATAAATAAACAAATAAATAAATAATAAATAAATTTACTTATTTATTAATAAATTAATAAATAAACAAATAAATAAATTAAAAAACATCAATTTAGATCGTTTCGCAGCATATGTGTTATCTATATGGATGAACTTACTGATAATTCTGATTAGAGCATTTTAGTGTATGTGTGTGTATCCGTCCGTTCCTCTTATAACTGTTTATCCGCTTGATGCACAAAACCGATATTTTATGCTTACAAAACTTTTATAATCAGAATATGGAATTTTTGTTCCAATAAGGGGTTATCAATAATTTTATTTTATTTTTTCCTTACCTACATTTCAAAAACCATAAAAGCTAGAACGCTGTTTGTTTGTAGAAATTCTTCTGCCATAAATCCAATCTCTGACGCGATTTTTATTTCAGAACCATAGAAAAGAGACTAGTTATTATAAGTAGAGGATTCTTGTCAAGATAGAAAAATATGGGGTTTGGTACATTAAATTACTAAGTACATTAATTTAATTACTTACTAAGGTACCTACATTAAATTGATAATTAAAACACAGTTTAATGGATAAAATAATTAAAGTAGGTATTTTAAATTTGAATTAATTATTTACTTTCGATTATATTAACCTAATATTATTAATAAATAAGTGTCTCTATAGTATATTAATAGCACTGTTCAAAATTTATGAATAATGGATAAAAAATTATCAATTTGTGTTTATGATATATACTACATTCAATTTAATGAAGGATAAATAAATAGATCATTACTTTTATTAACTTGTTTTTTTATATTGCTTTTCTGGATGTAATTTATAATTAAATTCTTAGCTTGTATTTACTGATGAAGGTTGTATGTTTCATATTAACAATTAACCGACGTTAACTGGTCCAGCAATTTAATTTAGTTTTCTTCGTATCAGAAATTGTTGACAATTTAACCGAAATAAAATGTCAATATTGGATCCGGCCTGTATTTATTTAAACTCTGAAAGGGTCTTTTGAGTCTGTAGCTGTGAAGCAAATTAACTTTTTACTTTTCTTCTTTAGTCTCAAGTCAAATATATTCTTGTTGAGTCTTTTTCTTAATTAAAAACCCCTGGGAGCATCGAATTGGAAAATGTAAACACTTCTTTGCCTATCATTGAAATAGCAATAGTCGTAGATTCGCAAGAGGTCCTCTATTGCACATCTTTGGGATAAGAGTAGAAGCTGTATTCAGATAATGAAAGGAGATGGGATACTCGGCTTCTAATCCCGCCAGATGGGAGCTCGTATTGTGCACGGTTTCAGTAACTTTTCCTGGAAAATTCATTTTGTTGAGATTAGAAAATTTGTTCCACAGGGAATTAACTTGTGAAATGAGATTTTTTATCAACGTAGTATAAATTCGACGCAACAATTAGTGTTAGTAATTTTCAGAAAGTGAGAATTTTGATTGTGGTGTAAAATTATAAAAAACCTTTTAATTCTTAACTTTTACTTTTAAATTCAACTTTTTATTGAATATCTTATTTGTCACCCAACGGGACTATAGTTTGGGCTGATTAAGCTCTAATCAACTGATATATAAACTATTTGCTTTTTGGTGATCGAGTTACAATCAGACGAACTAAAATCGTTTCAATATAACTAGTTGCATGTAACACATGAGATCCAACTGTCGATGGCAAAAGTATGTGTAAAATAAAAACAAATAAAATAACCAAACGATAAAACTTTAAATCCAAATTATTAAATATATTGTTGTGTTTTTATTTCCTGTTAAAAATATGTAAGTCTGGATCGGATCATCTGGAGTTCAGTTCTTTTTCCTACCCCGAATAGTTAAAAAGCTTGTTGTTTGTCGACCTTCGTGGCACAGTTGGTTGGGTATCTGACTGCTGATCCAAGGGTACGGGGTTCGATTCCCGGTGAAGACACGGTTTTTGTGTTTTCAGTCTGGATCTGTGTCTCCAGAATGTGGATATTGTGTGCGTGTTAAATAATTATTTGACATAGCTGCTGTTAGTTGCCCGAGAAGCTAGGTACATAAAATAAATAAATGATTTTTTTAAAGAATGAATATGTCCCACTTATAAGTACATATATATCCTCATACATTCCCTGAATTAAGCAAAAAGACAGTGTCAAGAAAAAAATATCAACATTGACTAATGTGACTTTTAAGAGGGTGACTGCTGCCAACGTACCTATTTTTTCAATTTGAATTTGCATCATTACTACAAAACAAATCATTTTGAAAAAAATAACCTAATTAGTTTGGATGTTTATAAAGAAAAATATACCCTTACTTTTTAAATATGTCTTTTAGGAAAATAATAAGCATACCCCGATTTTTGACATTTATCTTAAATTTCTAAAAAACTTTAAGGTAAAGAGCATTATATTTTTTTAATAAATTAAAGAAGATCAAAATATCTGGAAAAATACGATGTAACGTTGCATTAATGCATCAGGTTATGTTAATATACCAAAAAAACTTTTATTTCGCAATGGCGCTGAATGGAAAATAAATGTTTTTTTCAGGTTATTTACTAAACCTGAAGCATTAATGCAACGTCACATCATATTTATCTAGATATTTTTGTCTTCATTACTTAAAAAAATATGTTGAAGTACGCCTTATATTTTATTAAAAATATAAGATAAAGGATAAAAATCGGCGTATGCCCTTATTTTTCTACAAGAATTCATACAGAACATTATCTAAAAGTAAAGATATATTTTTCTTTACTAATACATAAACTATCTAAATATTTTTTTTCAAAACGATTTGATAAGAAATAATGATGGTATATCAAATTGAAAAATAGGTACGTTGGCAGCAGTCTCCCCTTAAGAATGACTTAGTTAAAAATTCTAGAGTTATTAACGTGAATTTCAAATTCTGTTGATTCGGCTGTTTTTAATTAATATTTTGAGGTGACTGGAAAATAAATTACCTGGCTTGGTTTGTCGTGGTCATGAATATCATCAAAACGTTATAAATAAAGCCAACTGAAACAAGAAGATGGTATAATATTTATATTAACACTCAAAACAAAATCCTCATTTGAAAGCCACCATAGTGAAATTCCAAGTCGCTGAGAATATTAAATTTTTAAATATTCCAAAATAATATTTTAACAAAGGTATACTGCTTTACCTTTCTTGCATTATACCTATTGAATAAATCTGGTTTCGTGTCCGATTTCGATGTGGGTAAAATTTTCGCCAAACATCTTGAAAGAGCTTCTGGTTGCGCAGAGCGCAAATTTGTGTCTTTTTGGTTCGTTGGTTCACGTGCAAATCGCCCACCTTCCCGGCTAAAAGTTCAATATATTTGGATACAATTCTACTTGCTATATAAAAATATATTAAAGACATCTCTCACACACGTCTTCGTAACCTTCCTTTTATTATTTCTAAGGGTCTGATTTTTACCTGTTTATGTGAAAGGAAGGTATCATCATCATATTTTGCATATCTCTCAATTTCTGGATGTAGGCCTCTTCTAAATACTTCCAATCGTCTCTTTTTTGGACTTTTTGGGCTCATCGATTGGGCCTAGCGACGGGGATAATATCAGAGACTCGTCTTTTCCCCTTTTCATATCCCATGCTTTCAATTTATTCTCAAGGTCTTAGGTTTGGCAACTCGGTCTATTCGACAACTTTTTTCCTCATTTATTATTTATTTTTATTCGGTGATCAAGTGGCAATACATTTTAAATGGAGCTGTTCACACTTGTCGTTATCGCGTAAGTGCGAACAGCTCTATTTAAAATGTATTGCCACTAGATCATCCGACATTTTGACAGACCTAACACACAAATGGAAGCTGGCCATAACAGAAACGGTTCGTTACATTTAAAAGTTGAATTTATTTTCTTTTGTACCGAAATCGGTAAATATGTTGATATATATTAAAATATTCCTTTTGGAGGCCGGTTATTTTTCCGTCAGGCAATAAGAAATCTCAAAAGTGTCAGTGAAGCATGAGACACATTTAAATTTGACAATATTCAGCCGTTGGGTGTCATCCCTCGTATGTTCGGCGGTCGTGGAAAATTTTAATTTGTGACGTTATAAAGTGGCGCATTAAGGTGGTATTTTGTTTGAAGATGACGTTGGAAATGATACACTTGTAGGTACGAACGGCAGTCAGGTGAGACCCACCTCTACCCCTCAAATGAACCCACCTTTCCTCCGTGTTCTTCGCTAAAGTTGTTTAATTAAATTTAATTGAAACTTGGCAGACACTTGAGACCGCGTAACTGGAGATGAATAATAATGAAAACTTAATTGGAATTTGATGGGAAATAGTGCAATTTAGTATTATTCATCGGATAGGAAGAACTTTGTAATTGCATTAGCGCCGAGAATATAAAACTATCAACGAAACTTAACCTATAATTTGCTTATTTTTGTGTATGTGTGGGCTCGTGCATTAATATTGAATGAGTGAAATGTGGCCAAACTTAACTTTCAGTTTAGAAAAAGAGAGTTAGAGAGTAATAAGTTAAATGTAATGTTATATATGTATTATGTGCCTATAACTTTTCTTTTTCCCGATCTTATATATTTCTGTTCATTAAATAAATAAATACACGTAAAAGCAAAACCAAAATTATTTAAATGTGGATAGTCGAAATAAGAACATATAAAATATAAACACCTCTGCACAGGACTTCCTAGTGAGGTGTTCATCATACCCTAGCAATTACAATACTTAATAATAAATAACTCACATACGCACACATATATTATGTAGGTACACACTCACTTAACTTCTAGCTCTAGTACCTATGTAATTGTTTTTGTAACTTCTTCACTGTAATGTTAATAATAAATAAATAAAATAAGATGGCAAAATTTATTTGTAATTAGATGATATTATATAACAGGATTAAAATATAAGTAACTAAGAAAAAATTAATAAAAAACAAGTTCATAAAAAAATGAGGACCCTTTTCAAAGTTTTCTTCACGTTGAAATGAATATTAAAAATATATTTCACGTCAATTCTTTTACATTCATACTGTCAATGTCAAACACATAGTGTCAAACGCAGTTGTTTTATATAGCAAACAAATTAAAATACTTTTTTGGTTTCAATTTCGGGGATCGGTTAGCAGCAAAGCGTCTTTACTCCGCTCGGTCTTCAGCGACTCTCTTTAACTCTGTGTAGGAGGTACACTTCATGTCCTCGCATACCTTCTCTAGATACTCCCGGCGAGGACACCCTCTGCCAGTTGTTTCCTTAACCAATTCAAGTACAGAACATGCATAATCTATTGTGAAACGATATAAATCATCATCATCATAAGATCAACAGCCCTGGGTGGGCCTTGGCTGAATCCAGGAGTCTCCTTTATTTCCGTCTATCCGTTGCCTTCGTTCTCCAGTTTCTAATATTTATTGTGGAAGCATCGGCATCGACACTGTCCATCGAGTCTTCCTGGTCTCCATCGACCTTGAGGCACAGAAAGTGTGAGGCGTTCTGTGGGGTTGTCGTCGTCCACTCGGATTATGTGACTAGCCCATCTTAAGCCCCCTATCTCGATGGAACTTATCACATCGGACTCTTCATAGGTCTTAAACGATATGAATGGTAGGCATTCAAAGAATCACACACTTAGTTTGTATGAAATACAAAATTTTTCAATTTATCAAAATATCAAATGAATCAAGCTGGAAACATACATTTTCATCGGTAATACACAAATTCTGTTTCAGTTTCAGGTGAATTTAAATAACTATAATTCTGTAATGACATTACTTTAGCTTCCTTTGATTTTCCCCTTCCTTTCCCCATTGCTATGATTGGTCTGTTTATTGCTGTATATATCTTTGTTAGGAGATTTCCTTTTGGAAATGTCCCCGCCTTGTGCACATTCCTCTACATATAGTAAAGAAATAAATGGTATTAATAATAATTCTTAGGCAATTATTCTAAAACAATTTATTTAAAAATGGGGCTCTGTCGATAATTTAAGTGGGATATGTTACAAAAAGGCTGGCCTACGTTAATGGGTACATATATTCCATCGTGGTGATAAAATAATTAAAAATTTGATACAAGTTTCCCCATTAAGGTTGTTGTCACCGTAAGAAACACCTGTAAATAACGGTGAAATTCACAGGTGCATGGTTGATGTTTATAATTTATGTACGACGGTCTTGGTATGAAGGTTGTATGAGACAGTATATTGTATATAGGACAAATAGGTTCATGGTAATATATATATCACATTTTAGTAAATGTATACAGCACGCCATTAAAAGTATCATAATAAACAACTTTTAGTAATTTCCAACTGCCGACACAGAAATTATTTATGAGAATAAAACAGCATCGTGAAACAAAAGAATCAAGGGTTGGGGGCACATTAGTATATCGACTTTCATACATCCATGCTGTTTCTTTTGTGTACAGCATTTATATTTTCTTAATCGCCAGTTCACAATAAAAAATAATGTGGCTTATTTTAAACATTCGCGGATTCACAATGCAAGGAAATGAAATTATATTTCACAGTGCAGTTTTATCTTACAAATAAACTTCAAAATGTGAATTATTATAATGAAATTATTTTTTACAATTGAGTATAGTGTAGTAACTTATATAAAAATAAATATCCATTTTGTTTTCACTTTAAAAAATTAAAAAAAAAACATAAAAATGTGTTCTCCAAAAATATGTTAAACACAATATATTCAAATACCTTAATTATTAATTGTAAAAAAAACACTTAAAAGAAACACAGTTAGATTCCACAATGAATATTTTTATTTGAATAAGCGCTTTCGCCAGTCACAGTTGGCATCCTCAGAGGCACACTATATACTATATACTATAAAGTGTGCCTCTGAGGATGCCAACTGTGACTGGCGAAAGCGCTTAGGCAAATAAAAATACTCATTGTGGAATCTAACCGTGTTTTTATATATTTATAAGTGTTTTTTTTTACAATTTATAATTATGAACTTCCACTGTGTCAACGAAACAACCTTCAAGTTATACCTTAATTATATTGAAATGTACAACAAATTTATAAATTAATTAATAACAAGCCACCCACAGTAAAATGGTGATAGGATGATACAAAAGAATCTTATTTTACCTAAAAAACGAGTAGTTTGTGGCCAACGAAAAACTCCTCATTAACAAGTCACTCCACAAAGCATTCAAATTATGTATGGAAAATACTTATAATTTTTATGAAATGAGTTCGTTGAATTATTTTTGACTTTAATAAAAAACTTGATAATTATTCAATGCCATTTTATTGAAGTGATTTTACCAATTTGAAAATTTTGTCGGATTTCGTGCTTCAGTTGGTTAGATATCTGACTGCTGATCCAAAGATCCCGGGTTCGATTCCCGGTGGTGACACAGTTTTTAATTGTGTTTTCAGTCTCGATCTGAATATCGTAAGTCTCAAGAATGTGGCAACTTGTTTTTGGGTGCGTGTTAAATTAATATTTGACATAGCATGTTAGTTGCCCGAGAAGCATTATTAAATAAATACCTTTTTACCAACTTGAAAACAAAAATAACAAATTTCGAGTTTCCTGGTCTTGAGGTCACTTTAAAATATTTGACAGTTAAAAAAAAAAGCACTATTCAGGTATCCTTCAAAATCTAATGGAGTCTTAGCGAGTACCTATTAAATATAGGTACACATATGCAAAATTTGAAAAGAATTGAATGAGGACTTTTGTCTATAATCGATAATGTAGAAAAAAAGCCTTAAAATTGTGAATTCCCCTTGGGTTTCAATTTTATACTTTTCACAACTTACTACAGTTCACACTTTGACTTCGAAATTTATTTGATGTTTTATTTTATAATAAGTTGCCTTTTTGGTTTCACTTATTTTTTATAAAAAAATGATTATGGATAAATCTTTTCTCCATGAATATCACAAATGAAGTAAATTGTATTGAAATGTACAACAAACTAATGAATTTCTTATTCATTAAATAATCACAAGCTAACCACAAGAAAATGGAGATAGGATGATACAAAATAATCTGATTATACCAAAAACAATAAGGTATTTATGTATAAGTTAGTGAGGTTACTATTCAGTCCCAATTAATTAAGATTTATTTTTGGACTAATTAAATGAAAGGTTTACACTTAATTTACTACACCACTTTGGTAATTTTTCTCTTGAAAAGTGAAATATGAATAAAAATTGTAGTAAATATTACTAATCGACGATGTTTTTATTTTGTAGAATTCCATTAAAAATTATTAAAAGTAAACCACTTTTTGATTCTACATGAATTTTATCATGTGCTTAATAGCTTACTAGATTATTATTTATAGGCTAGTTAATGCCCTAACAAGGCGAAATAAAATTCATTTACAATCAAAAATTGGTTTACTTTTGATTATAGACATCAATATGTTCAATAGTTATATAAATTGTTTTGAAAATCTTAAAAGTAAGTCTTTGTCACGATGCGGGTAAATCTAAACGAAAATGATTTCGATAATGATTTCGAAAAGATACCTTCCTAATATGATTTTAAAAATATTCCACTCGAACAAGATTAAAGTAATGGTTATCATTATTTAATAATGATCATAAACGAAAAATTAAATTAGGTATGAAAACTTCTTTCTCAGACACGATTAAGTACCAGGCAATGTCGGTGTGGAATCTTTCCTACCCACCCCTCCCACCAGAGCCAGTTTAAAATTTTCCGTAAATCGAAAGTCATTAAGTGATACCTCATTTGCTTCTTAGACATTAAATATCCATTTGAAAAATACCTCGACGCTCTAATATTTTTTAATGTTCGATATTAAAAGGGAAAAATACCAGTTTTTCTTGCGATACCATCGTCAGGAATGGCTTCTCTCTCCTTTCTACAAACCAACAGAATCAGTGTTCGAAGTACAATTATTTGTTACCCAATTGATCAACGAAATCCCAATAATAATAAGAATCATTTTTGATTTATTAATTAGATTTATCTTTTTGATCGTCAGTTCTGGATGGAATTTCATTTAAGTTTATTAATATTTTTAATAAATAAAAATAAAGTAAATAAACTTGTCTTTATATAAATACTCTGTTAAACTTATGTATATTTACTACTTGAAAATGTGCTTAGCAAGAAACCGGTTGTAGGTTGTAGTCTTAATAAATAGTGGAATTGATTTTAAACGCGTTTTTTTTATTTTTATTTGTTAAAAATATTAATTAATTTTTGATATACTATTCAGAGAATATTTTTCTGCATATTATAATATGTTTATTTGATAAAGCGGACATAATAATTTTTTCTCCCTACATTATATTTTTGTTTTTGGATGCATATACCTACATAAATGAACATGTATGTATATATGTATAGGTATGCATATAAAAACAAGTAGGTATACATTTTTCTACCCATTTATCATTCCACTAGATCACACAACATTTTAAAAATTACTTGATTAATAGATCTGCATGTCTGGAATCAAAACCATCCATTCTTACCCATATCGTGGATATAACAGTTGGGTCGGTGGCAGAGCGGTTAGCGCGCTGGGTTAGTAATCCAGTGGTCGCGAGTTCGAATCCTGCCTCGACCGATTTCGTTCACCTAAGCACAAGCATTTATTTGCTTATTTTAGGGAACGTAGGAAGATGTATATACTTGTTTAACAAGGACATATTCATTTTTTTATAAAAAAATATATATAAATACTATAACATCTCAAGTTATTATAGAACTCCGTAAGATAAGTTCATTCATGATATGGGTTTCGATTCCCCAGGATCAGAAAATATGATTTTTAAAAATGTGAAAAAATACAGTTCTTAAATATTTAACAAAAATTAGCACCTTCCTATTATATAAAAACTATATATTTTTATCTTTATAAAGTTCTCCGTTCTCTTTTTCCGTAATTTTAAACCTATATTTATTTTAAATTAAAGAAATAGCTTAAAAGAAATAGCTCAAAAATGTACACTTTTTTGTGTTCCTTTAATAAAATAGTCACAATAAAATCTAACCGGAACTATGTATGCCTATTGTCAAGAAACACGTGCAAATGAAAACGGAGCTAGTGTGACGCATTCCGTTCCGTTCTGATCCGGTCAACTTCGAGCACTGTTCTACGTGGCAAATGTAACCGCAAAGTAAATATGAATGAAAAATGACTCTCATAATTCACAAAAACATTATTTACTTTTATATTCACTTGGCCAACAACAAACGTTATTGCAGTCATCCAAAATACATCAGACATCAAGACATGTTGTGTTGTTTTTATTACTGTTTCTATTGAATAAATATACTTTACATACGACATAATATTCTCTTTATACTCGCCATATCAAGTTACCTACTTCATACAAAATTATATTCAAACCCATCTTCGACATAACGATAATGTTATTTATGACATTATTAAACAAGTCAGGTCTCCCCGACGTTGACGACCACCATAGAGAAAGCCTCCCTGTCATGTGCTGTGCGCAATTCACATACCGTTTCATTCCCGGATGTTTCGCAGCCAGGAAAGCTGCCTTCTTCCGAACCCTCTAGGACCATCTTCCACTTCATTACGAGCTAAAGTATGGCATACTTTTTACCTCTCAGAATATGGCCGACCCTTTACGGAGCTCAACTACAGTGGTACTGACCATGTCAGTCCATGATATTCTTAGCATTCTGCGGTGGATCCACATTTCATATGCTTCAAGGCGGTTTATAATATTAACTTTGAGAGTCCACGCCTCCATCACATAAAGCAGAACTGACATCACATAACACTTGACCATTCTTTGTCTTAACTTTATGTTGATATCGTCGTCGAGGAGAAGATTTTTCATTTAGTAAAATGCCGATCGGGCCGCTTCTTTTCTGCATTTTATTTCAATGTCAGGGTCTAGATTGTCGGTAATTATTCTACCCAAGTACTAAAATTGTTTTACCCTTTCGATACTAACACCCATAAGTCAAAGAATTGTATTTGGATGGCTATCACGGCTTAAACAATATAGAAGGCGCATATTGTAAAGAAAAAAAAAATGGTTTCGACGTATTTTTAGGTATATGCAATATAAAACATAAACAGATGTATAATGACAATTGTATATTATAAAGAATAAAACCAGAAACCTTTTCCAACCTTCCCTGTCCTTCGCCACTCTCTTCCAGTTTGTTATTCCGATCGCCCTTATGTCGTCTTCTTTGTCATCCAGCCATCTTGGCTTGGACATACCTCTACTTCTGCCCTCTGGATTGGTATTCAGAAACATTTTGGGAATACGATCATCAATAATCCGACTGGCATGTCCCAACCACTGCAGTCTACGTACTTTTATGACTTGTACAATGTTGGGTTCGGCGAATGATGCCTGTAGTTTGTGATTATATCGTATCCCCAAAGTCCATTACTGGGCAAAAAATCTTTCTCTGGATTTTACTTTCAAATATCAAGAGGCTGTTTTGTCTATTTTTGATTAAAGACAGCATTCAGCTCCATACACTACGGTATGTCTGAAAAGAGTTTTATAAATCAGGATTTTAGTTTTCCTTGATAGCATTTTGGACCTTATGTGCTTTATCAGACCATAATAGAACCTATTGCCAGCGGCCAGTTTTGCCTTAATTTCAGTGCTACAATTATTTTCATGAGTCACAATAGCGTCTAGTTGGAAAAAAAGAGTCAACAGATTCCACTGTATGTGTATCCACATCAATAGGACGCAGGTTATCATTATGAGGTTATCATTGTTTAATTTATATAACCATGTTTTTTTGTATATTTTGCGCTTTTCTGTAATTGGACTTATCCCTGTATTATGTCTGTATTTGTTACTTGTTGTAAGTGTAGTCTGTTGTAAGTGTAAAAAT
The DNA here is from genome assembly GCA_963576475.1 of Molanna angustata. NCBI lineage: Eukaryota > Metazoa > Arthropoda > Insecta > Trichoptera > Molannidae > Molanna > Molanna angustata. The sequence continues at coordinate 10,134,895 of OY754969.1, forward strand.
AAAATAAAAAATGAGGTGGAATTTACCTAAAAAGATGTTTTTTTGACGTCAAACATAAAATGATTTAAATGACAAAAATATACATATATACCTAAGTATATAAATGTATATATAGCACACTGAAAAATAGTATAAAAGCACCATGATATTAAAAAAATGAGAGATTTTAATAATTGCTCTTCTATAAAGCATTCAATTTATCATCAAATTTAATAATTTACAGTATTCATTCGCAACATACGTTGATAAATAATATTATAAATACGATGAAATATGTTGTATTTATTTTGAAGATAAAAAACGGTACTTGTTAAATAAAGAGATTGCAACATGGCTCACTCGCTTCAATCAAATATTTAGGATTGCCTTTTGAATTATTCAAAAGCACACAGAGCATAATATGCGTATCAATATGGAGGACATGGTGGTTATGGTGAATATGACCATTAGAAATTATGAAGGCACTGAAGCTAAAATTATATTAAAAGATTTAAAAATAATAACGTGAAATTATTTATGCGAAAAGTTGTCTTAAGATGGCTCGTTATTATAATTAAATGAAGCAAAAAATGTCAATCAGTATAGGATTTTTGTGGGGTATGGGTTATTTTTCTTACCCCAATCGTTACATGTTGTGATGTTTTGTACGTATGTCAAGGTATGTAGTGATTTTTTTTCAGATCGTATTAATATAATTATTTACAAAAAAAACAATTCTCTCAATAGATGGCGTTACAACAAAATAAATAAGAAATAATAAGATTGTTGTTCATAATTTCACCCATAGATGGCTGTAGTAAAAATTCCTTATTTTCAAGCGAAAAGAATTTCAGTATTACAATATATAGAACTTTCAAAATTGAATTGATAGGGATCTCATTAAAAAGGCATGATTGGTGAACCAGCGTGTTTATTGAGATGTTGAATATTTGTCAAAATATTATTGTAAAAAAAGTTATACATTATATAAAAAAGAATTTATACGTACATAATATTATGTTTTTGTATTAATCACCTCACTAGGCTAAGCCTGTTCATATTTAAGGCTGTTTCACTTTTATTAACTTACTTTTCTGTTCTGAATACTGTGTGATGTTATTGCAAAATAAAGATGTTTAGTAATAGTAAAAAAATCATTCAACGATTGACAAGAAAGAAATGTAATTATGCATGTAAATTGATATCCCCAAAAAAATATCCGCAATAAATTATATTATGAAATAAAAGGATACAGAAGATATCATGAAAATAAAATGTAGATAAGATATCACAATTTTAAATTCTCCCCGAAAAGAAGGATACCGTGTACTTCGGAGAGAAGTTCAGAAAATTTACAATTTGCAACATACATAGTTAAGAGAGATACATACATAGTTATATGAGAACAGCGAAGCATGTGTTCGTGTCAACGACACAGTGACAACGTGGTTCTCTATAAATAATGGCGTTAGACAAGGGTGCGTGCTATCTCCAAGGCTCTTTAACTTGTACATTGATTTCTGCATTAGAGCCCTTAAGGATGAAAGCAAGGGTCTGAAATTGAGTACTGTAATGGTGCGAGATTTGATGTATGCAGACGATAAAGTTCTTTTAGCAGAAAGTATGGAAGAGTTACAGTATCTTGTAAGTATGGTATATGAAGAATGTATAGAGAATGGACTAAGGATGAATGCCAGCAAATCTAAGACAATGGTCTTTGAAAAGAGTGAAAGCAGAACAGCGTGTAAAGTAAGAGTAGAGAACGAATGGCTTGAGCAAGTCGACGAATATGTATACTTGGGAAGCATATTTCAACGGAACGGACGACTCGATAAAGAGATCGAAAGAAGAGTTATGGCAGAAAACAGAGTGAATGGAGCACAAAGACCAATTATGAATGATCGCAACATATCAAAGGATGCCAAAGTTGCCATTCATAACGCCATCGTAGTGCCAACCCTGACGTATGCAAGTGAAACCTGGACATGGCAGAAGACGCACGAAAGTAGAATAAATGCAGTTGAAATGAGATCGTTAAGAAGGATTTGTAATAGAACGATGTATGACCGGGTAAGAAACGAGGATATAAGGAAAGAATGTAAGATTAAGAAAGATGTCATTACTAGAATGAAAGTGAACACATTGAGATGGTTTGGTCACATGGGGAGAATGAATCAGGAGCGCCTGACGAAGAAAATATACAGAGCGGAAAGGAATGGAATGAGAGGTCGGGGACGCCCAAGAAAGGGATGGCACGACCATGTGAACGAAATTTTGAAAGACGGAAATGTTAGAAGTGTGAGCAATAGACGAACATGTATGAGACGATGCATGAATGTGGACGAGGCGAGGGATGCGTGCCAGGATAGAAAAATGTGGCGTTCGGTTCTCTCTGTCTACCCCGCAAGGGACATGGCGTGATGGATGGTATGTATAGTTAAGAGAGAAAAAAAACACGATTCATATAAAGCCCCACTAAACTACAGACTTCAAGAAACTTACAATTTCCAATTTACAGAAGATAGAAAAAAAATAAAACAATTCATATTAAGGCACACAATACTTCACACACGCATACAACATTAAAACATTTATAAAACAGTCGGCCTTAATGGCACAGTTGGTTAGGTATATGACTGCTGAGAACAAAGGTCCCGGGTTCGATTCCCGGTAGAAACACAGTTTTTAATTGTGTTTTCAGTCTGGATCTGTGAGACGATAAATATCGTAAGTCTCCAGGATGAAGCAACTTGTTATTGGGTGCGTGTTAAATTAATATTTGACTTAGACCTGTTAGTTGCCCGAGAAGCACTGTAAAATAAAATATTATACAGTGAGGAGGAGGTTATTTTAAACTTTTTTCTTATATTCAAAAATGTGTCTATAGGTTATAACATTGATTAACATGGATTTTATTATTGTACCAAATACATAATAAGTAGTAATAATTATTAGTAGTCACAAGATTATAAACATGGAGTAAAAGTACAGCCAAATATGCAATAAAACTGAAAACTCACAAAGGACATTATTTCTTCTTTGATTATTGAAATTTATTCTCTTTCAAGATTTAACCAAGTTGTATGTAAGTATCATATAGCACAGGGGAACTGGGAAGTTCAGATAGAGCCAGGCTTCCCAAGGGATCCATTAGGCCGACTGGATAAACTTTTATAAAATGTTTTATTTTAAAACTTTGTAAAATTATTTCTGTTATTGTGTTCTGAATATAAATGTCCCATAAAAGAGTTTTTATAACGCGATATTTTAATACGAATACATTAATTTTTCTTTATAAATACGAAGTCATTTGCATCTTAAAAATCTGCTTTGTCTTTTATTAAGATCAATACTAGTATATAGGTTTCATAAATTTAATATATTTTTACCAGAGTTATTCTAAAAAAAGAGTAAATTGCTATATTTTATTATTGTTTTGCGATGGCGCTACAATTAAAAACGAGTCTAGGACTCCTTCAACTTTAGCCTCCGTTTCTGTCTGTAGTCGGCCGCCGTTCTCTAGTTGATTTTTTGCAAGATATATATCGCATCCATCTTTATGTCGTCCGAGTATGACGTTCTACTAGATTTTTAAATGAGAAAATCTTGAAACATAGCCTTCAGAAAAAAACTGTTTCCTATTTCAGAAGTATTTTCTTCTTCAGCTGGTCAAATAATAATCCTTTAACATCTTCAAAACCACTGTTTGATTAATCTGGTTATAAAAAAGATTTCAGAATCAGAAAGTGAATTTTGGAAAGTGCGGTGGACGAAGGAAGTAAGTAAATGGATACGAAATATTTAAAGTGATTCTTAAAAGTTTTTGAGTGGTGATAAGTACGTTCTTGATATTTTATGTGCAATGCTAAAGAAATGCTTCAAGATTTCTTAAATCATCGGGTCAAGTACAGTTTTTTGTGCTACGAGATTTGTTGAATAAAACTTTGTTTCAAAAAGAATCATTCAAAATGGAAAAGAACCCTTAACGAATCATATATTTTGATTAAATCAAAAGGCTATGTAGCATGACGTTAACTTAGATCGGGTTGATTTTGTGAGATTGTCGAGTATTCTTTAATCAATGTTACGTGATGATGAAGACACCATAAATACGTCTGTTGGTGATACGCTATCATATTGGTACGTATGTTTTAAATACAAGATTTAATAACAAAGATATAAAAATTAATTTTAATTCCAATTGTGATAGACCACAGCTGAGAAAAGATATTACACTTATATTACCAACAAAGATATATCATTGATATAACAAAACGAATCAACTATTTCATGGTCAACAAATCAATTCATACTCCAAACAATAGGTACCCAAAATCACCTAACTTTCCATACGAAATACAAATGAACTTTTGACAAAATGTTTTCACTTTTTAAAGTTTACACACACACACAATACACGCAATGAAAATGATAAAAATGCAATAGTCACGTGACTATTTTGCGGAATTCATTCCATAATCGTTTAGTGTTAATTAACAAATGAATAATATTATTTATTGAGAGATCAGTGATATGTATAAAATTAAAAATTTATGCCATTACTGTTAACAAATTAAAAATTTATACTGTAATACGCATGGTTTTTTTCAATAATTTGATGAAACGCTCTTCTAAGAGCGGTGAAAGCCCAGCGGGAAGGTTGTCGCCTCACATGCGTGAGGTCGACGGTTCGAATCCGGGCGGGGCACGCACCTCTGGTTTTTCAAAAAATATATGAGCAGATTTATATCACTAGCTATATGTAGCCATGATCCAATTTGTCTGGTTTCCCTTTCTAAAGGTTACGAAGGGCATATGGCAGTCGCTTCAATGTAATAACTAGACTCGCCAATTCCAGGATCATGGTCAAAGCGTACCCCGATAGAAACGGGACAAAAGCGCCAAGGGGAGAGAAGATGAATCGCTCTTCTCTTCTTCTTCTGAGTCACTATCCTAGAATTGGTCTGCACCAAACACTCGATCTTTCCACTCTATCGTCCACCAGTCTCTTCATCTCTTTGTAACTGCTACAGCGCATGTCACCGATTATCTGGTCTATATAGTTATTTCTGGGGCGGCCTTTACAGTTGCCCCCATCAATCATTCCTTCGACGATGGTAAAAAACAGTCCTGGGTGCCGGATGTAGTGGCCTATCCAAGTTGTTCTCTGTTGGGCAATTCTTTTCATAATATGTTGCCTTGTCTCTCCAACCCTATTTAGTACCGCGTCGTTGCTAAAATGTGTTCTGACCAGTGAACTTTAGCCATGCGTCTGTAGCACCACATCTCAAACGCAGACAGACGTTCCGTTACGCGCTGGCTGATGGTCCATGTTTCACAGCCATATAGCAGTATACTCCAAACAAGAGTCTTGATCAAATTTTTCCTAATTTTGATGGAAATATTAGGGGATTCAAAAATTGTTTATATTTTGTTGAAGGCGACTCTTGCTTGGTGGATTCTGCTTTTGATGTCTGCTGTTGATCGTCCGCCTTGAGATATGAATCGCTTCTAAATTTAAATATACCATCATTAGAAAAAATAAAATGATTGAAAATATAGCAAAGCACTAAATATTGCTCATTTTATACATTTCACTTGATATCTTATCATTTGAAGGGGTAAAAAATGAAAAATAATATTTTGTGGTTATTTATTTGAACATGTCATAACATGAGTAAATTGTTTTCATTCTTCGTAACAAATTCATTTGTGTCCTCACAGCATATATTAATACAATCATATTTCACACACTCACATGCTACCGATGTAATATATTCGTTTAAAAATTTCAATTTAATTTGATTTATGAGAACATTTCATATAATAACTCTTTCTCCTTCCCTTGAAACGTAAAAAAACCATACATTCGTCGTGAAAATCAGAATTTGTCAAACTTTAATTTGTTTCTGCAAATAATTTGTTAGCACATATAGAATAATATTTTATACACACACAAAAGAAAACATGACATGGTTATATCATTATTTTACTCTTGTGCCAATATTATATAGAAGTTTATTTCCTTGTACGTCTCTGAAATATATGGTATTGTATTGTATTGTTTCTCGGGAAACTTCCTGGCCGTGCAACTCCGGTAAAGCTTTACCCTCCTGAACAATGGATTTCAAAGCCTGCCTGACAACAGCAACGAATTCCCAGTCATCACATTCAGATCTCGGGTAACATTGTCCATCAATCTCTGCCTTGGTCTTCCTAGAGGTCTCTTGCCCACAGAATTACTGCAGGATGCATTTTGTTTTCCTTTTTTTTCCGATCTGACGATAAGTTAAATATTACACTATGCCAAATATTAATATAACAAGCACCCTATAACAAGTTGCCACATTTTGGAGAGTAAAAATACGATTATCGTCTCACAGATCCAGTCAGAAAACACAATTTAAAACTGTTTCTCCACCAGGATATATATCCGGAAATCTTGGCTTAGGAGTCGTTTATCCAACCAACTGAGCCACGAAGCCCGACAATATATCAATTACATATAGTGACGTATAATTTGCGTAGTTAATATTTTTTTTTCTGAAAATTAATAACAATACCTATCTTCAATATTTTTATTTTGTTTTCAAAAGTTTTTGAATTTTACCCACCCAGCTTAAGTAACAACACATTGTTCTGATTCGTCTGAACTTATCCGTCTAAATTTTAGTGCATGAGAAATGTCAAAATTTGACTGCATTTATACTGAACTCATTACGTCATACCGCGCGGATAAAATCGTTTTTGTACGGTCGCCCGTTGATAAAAAGATTTTATTTGTGACTAAATGGATACACAAAAATGTCATTCTGTCACGTCAAAAAGTTTCGATTTGTGACCGTGGGTGAAAGGGAATAACGGAAGTTATATTCGGATTCAGAGGCTAATTTTACAAAATAAATCGTTATTGCACCCCTTAATGTGATCTCATACCCCAGATTCAGAAATACTGGTTAAAATTAATATCCTGCCAAGGCATTGCAATATTATCATTCTTTTGTAGAAGTTAAAATATAATAACGTAACCCCGTTTTTAATATTACTGCGTTCTTTTTGCCGTTTTTCTGCATACGAATATAACCAACAACCTTTTAATGCATTTTCCGCTATACAATTTGGCTCGCTGGGAAGATAACCAACCAAAAGCCATATAAACTGCATACAATAAATTTATTTATATGAGAAAACAACGAAGATATGTACATATACAAATTTTATACAGCATACAATAACGAATATATTTTCATATTTTTTATTTTATTTTTTATTTTAATTCATATATGTATAACAAGAGAGTACATACGGTGAGTTTAGTAGGAAGATGGTTTTGTGTGAATGGGGTTAAGCGTATAGCGTATTTCACTTCTTCTTCTTCCTTTTCTCTTAGAAGCCCTAGCTGGTCTATTATTCAAAAACTGCGCCTCCTGGCAGTCCAAAGCGAAGTCCAACTATTCTTCCATCTCTTGGGGGTCTTCCGGGTAGACGGCGACCAGAGGGGATTTCATTTGCTGCTATATACGCATTACGCAGTATCCATTCTGGCTACGTGGTCAATGTCTTCTTCTAGATCTACTCCACCGAACGATGTCCTCTAGTCCACACGTTTTCCTTATTTCAACAATGCGAACACGATCTCGAAGAGTTTTTTCCAGTGACTGATCTACGAACCTTAATTTCTGTTGTCCTTAGGAATATTTCACTGTAAAATTATTATTTTAATAAACCTTGATTCCTTTCCAAAACAAAAATATGTCTTTCATCTTCAAGAGCTTCTCGAACTCTTTTTTTAATACAGCAGCCTGGCTGTGGAACGATCATCCCAATTCTGTGTTTCCACCTTCTTAAAATCTGAATTAATATTTTCCTGAGCAGATTGCAAACCTTCCCCAACGCTACGTAGTGCGATTCTTCGAAAGAGTATAATGGACCCAAGTTCTTATAGCTGGTGTTCCTTAGGTAGCCATGCAAAAAAGGGACTCTTCATGAAAAAAAATATTGTTGCATCGCTTAAAACATTTAAATATATATATTCAAATATTATGTAGGATACAAGTACATAGTTTGTAGGTAACTATATTTGATGTAATAACTTTTTTTTGTACTCTTCAATCAATCATACCAGTACACAGCACATCTGTATTCATACGAAATGAAACATTGATAGAATATTGTTTTCTCACTTGGAAATAATTCAATTCACGTTTTCACCACATATCATGTTAGCAGAATGTATGTTAGATGAAAGACAATTTTCACTTTAACTTATTAAGTCCATTTCCTCAGAAACATATTTTATGGCACTCTTTGATTAATGTCTCCAGTTAGTGTTTTCCAAATATGAAAATATTATGTTCATACACAGCGAATAATCGAAATAATATAATATATTTGTAAATATAAGACTACCATATTTACACTCACTTGTTATTACATATCGAAGTGTTAAACACTTGAAATCAGTCATCAGCGTTCAATTTATTGTTACACAATCCAAAGCTAATTTAAAATATTACATTATTCTAATTAATTATTCTTCTTCTGGGTCACAATCCTAATATCAGTCTGCACCAAGCACTTGATCTATTCACTTATCTCTATTATCCGCAAACTTCTACGTCTCACGTTAGCGGTTACAGCACATTTCGCTGATCACCTAGGTGTCTAGTAAAAGTGTCACTTTAAATAGGAAAAAAAATGAAAAGATACCTCGATGTATGAAAATGACAATTGCCTGTCACGTGACAATTGTCACTTCCATGCATTTAGTTATGTTTTCCATCGCTAAATTGACACGCTGGTCTTTACAATAGTAATAGTATTTGATTGTTATATAAATTTAAGCCGATTTAATATAAGAGCGGTGATAGCCCAGCGGAAAGGTACTCGCCTCACATGCGTGAGGTCGACGATTCAAATCCGGGCGGGGCACGCACCTCTGGATTTTCAAAAAATCAATGTGCGGATTTATATCACTAGCTATGTGTAGCCATCATCCAATTTGTCTGGTTCCCCTTTCTAAGGGTAACGAAGGTCAGATGGCTGTCGCTTCAATGTAATAACCAGACTCGCCAATTCCAGGATCATGGTCAAAGCGTACCCCGATAGAAACGGGAAAAAAGCGCTAAGGGGAAAGAAGAAGAAGAAGAACATAAATTTATGCAAATAATAAAAGTAAAAGGGACGAGATACTAAATATATTTTTACAATAAAATATTTCTTACAGTTCTTCTTGAATCAAATATTAATTTTGGTGTTAGTTCTTGTTACCTTAAACACATTAAAAGGAAAATTTAACTAGACGAGACATGCCCGCTGAGTTCCGGAACAAAAAAAAATAATTTAACACCCACTTCAAAAACCGTAACATTTAATTTAATATTTCCATTTCCGGTGCGACACCATTTCTTTGTGTTGTGTCTGTCAGAGTTTACTTCTTGTTTTGCATCATTCCTTTCCTTTCTGTTTAGCTTCATTCCTTTCCTTCTTGTTTTCTCTCTTTTGGTTTTCCTCTCCTACCACCACTTGGTTACTATTAAAGGAATGAAATATCATTATCTCAGCCTCAGTAAAATGTTCAGCTTCCCAAGAAATTTCTTCGCTCGACTTTGACAAATTTATGTAAGTGAAATGGCAAAACCCATGCTGCTCCAGCCAACCTCATGGTTATTCACGAGAACAATTTTACCATAAAAACAATATAATATTTTGACCGTGTCACTGAGGAAATTATTGTATTTTTTTTTTGTTCTTGTCAACATAAATATTCAACAACCAGAAAATGGTCATTCAATGCAGAAAACAATGCATATGTGTGACAGTTGAGTTGAACACATGACATTAAACAAGTTTTCTATATCTCTGTTGTTTCAGTTTTCGGTAAAAGATTATTTCAAGTTGGTTTGTTGAGACGATTATCATCAAAACTTTTAACTTATGGATTTGTATACAACTTTACATGATCTACTCTATAAATTTGAATACCAAAACTTTAAAAAAGCAATATCGTTCGTTTACTTTTGTTAACAAACTAGTTATATTAATAATTGACGAAGTTTTCATTTTGTAGAATTCCATTATAAATGATGTCTTTAATTAAAAGTAAAACACTTTTTTGAATCGACATCAATTTATTTTTTTGCGATAGCACTATTAAATAAATATTCTATAGTCGATTGGTCAAAAAATAAGTACATAGTCTCAACCAATCAGGACAATGTAAATAAATCAATTTATTTGTATTGTTTTTCATAATATATCACAATACTAACTTGACCAGATAAAAGTAGTTCTGTTAGGAAAAAAGGTAGTTCTTGTTATTTATTTAATTGATTTATTTAAATGTATTTAAAGCTTTCTATAAAAATAATTTGTACACTGTTGGGCTTATTGCCTAATGGAAATTTCTTCCAACCAACCAGATCTAATGTTAAATATACAAAGCAGTGTATACTATGGCAATAAGTTAATAACATTACAAAAATAAACAAAGATAGCAGAAAAAAGTAAAAAAAAACAAAGAAGTTAGCATATAAGAACAATTCATAGCAATGATAGGAAAACTAAAGGATAAGGAAAGGAAGAGGAGAGGAAGATGCAATCAGGTTTTGTCAGATAAATATTTTTGAAGATCTTTATTGAGATAGATGTTATCATCTAACAAAATATTTTTTGTTATCACTACCTTAGTTATTTAACTTATTTTTAAATAACGAGGTGAAAGCGTTATATCACTGCTAAAATACATACTAGATACTTCAGTGCTCAATCAAAGTGGATTGTAAGCGGGTATACGTATTATTGAATTTATATAAGTGAAACGTAACTCCAAAGTATTAATCAACTATAATTAATTTAATGGAACTGATGCAGTATTTTTCATGAAACATAATGAGGCATCGTTATGCTAGAGCTCCATGAGTAGATATAATCCTCATTATATTTTCATAGCAACACATTAGAATTGTTTTAATGACTAACGTGTGGACTGCCGTATACCATGTATTATATTTCCAATTAAACCGAAACTATTGGATTATTATACGTTAATAACGATGTACAGATGTGAAACATGTGTAAAAAGTTCAAGATGTGGTATCAATTTCATATTAAATATAGGATTAAGACGACACTGTAGTGTCTTATTCCAAACCCGTGTGCCAATGATACATAGACAGATCTCCATAGATAGATATCAATTTCATCAATCTTGGGTCGGCCAATCTTTCCTTGACCTTCCAGATTGAAAACAATGATTCTGGTACATAGGTTTTCTATGCTTATTTCAAAAACTAAGCAAAAAAATTATTTGATTTACAAAACAAATCTGATTTCAGTCTGTTAAAGAAAGTTTTTTTTGTTTGAAAAATCTTATTTCTTAATAATGGTTATTTTTTATACCTAACAATATTGTTGAATAAAGAACTGTCAATATTTCAAGCGTATTTCTTTTTCGATGTGACGATTCATTTTTTCCTTCTTAAATTTTCAGTTGATTGGTGCGTCCATCTTCGGTCTCTCCTTGTGGATCAGGTTCGAACCCGGCATCAACGAATGGATCAACATCTTGGATATTGAAGAATACTACATCGGAATATACGTACTGATTGTCTGTTCAATTCTAGTAATGCTGGTGGCTTTCATAGGATGCGGTTCTTCATTGATGGAAAATGGCCTTTTCCTGAGAATCGTAAGTTGCTTTTTATTTATCTCATAAAAAATTTGATCCTCTGTCGAAAAATATTAAACAATTGTGTACCAAGTATTTTTGTTATGTATTGTACAAATAAATTCAAATATTGAAAATCGATCAACAAAAAAAAACAAACTATAGTAAGATAACCTATTCTTACGTTTTAAACTTTTTTGCTGTATATTTTTATATAATCAATTATATATATATTATTTTATTTGTCCAACTATTTTATTTGTCCACGCTTTCGTGATCAAAATAAAACATTATTTATTCATTTATTACACAAAATACATGTATCATATACATTTAAGTCGACTAATAACGCTCCACTAGACAAAAGCCTGTTCTGGGACTGTTATTTTTACACAGTTAGGTATTTTTATTCAGCTATAATTTCCCAGGTTATAAATGAAGAGCACCTACACAGAATATATACACATATAAAAAAATGGTACTTATAGACAAAAATTACATTTGTACAAAATATTAGAAAAAGTAAATGTAGGTATAATATAATAATATAAAATAGTTACTTTTATCTACACGTAAAAAATACAAAATTAATACATCTAGTGTAAACAAAAAGTATACAATTTTTTTTGATATATTAATAAATTATGGTACAGGTACAGGGTATAACACTAAATTATTAAAGCATGTAAAGTATGGAGAACATTAATATTTTTTAACTATGTGCTCAGCACCTAGCCTATGAAAGGTGGCAAGACTTGTGGTTTGTTTTATTTTTGGTGGCAAACTATTATATATTTTAAGACCTTTATGGTATAAACAATTTTGTGTACATGTTAATCTCGTTTTTTGGAAGTCTAAATTCCTGACATCCTCTCGTAGGGTAAGTGTGAATATTGGCATTGAATAATATATTTTTCTGCATATAATTTGGAAGCATATTATTTTTTAGTTTGAAAATCAAAGTTAATGTGTTAATTAAAATGTAAATGTAACAGAATATAAATAGTATTAACAGAAATAAATGGGAATATAAATATATGCCGGGTCAGAAGTGTGTATATATTATAAAAACATTATTAGAATTGTAAATATTCTAAATAAAATAAAAACTATCAAATTTTTGTTCTATTTTACAAAAAAATATTAATATCGTCTTGGTGTTACTTAAGACACAAACGTATCTTTCACATAATTTTCTAGGGGTTAATTGATTTGTTAAGTATGTATGTACATAATTTAGTATCAAAGCAGAGTACGCTTGGCACAAATGAAATAGTCGTTTAGTATTTGTTTCAACTTATACATATACGCTGCTCTTAGAGTTTTATTGCGATCGAAAAGTTCAACTCGATTTCAGTTTAATGATGAATCTTGAAGTTTGGTGGTTTGGCTACATCAAAGATAAACGGAAAAATATATATTTAAATACGTCAAACGAAAATTCTTCCACGTCGTACAATACCTTATTCAGTATCCCAAAAGAATAGGTAAATCGCATTGAATGTATGGTAAGCTTTTCCAGTATAGTCCCCGTGGAGCTTAATCCTTTGCGAAGGATGGTACCTATGTACCATACATAGTTCTTACTTACCAACACCACACTATTTTGCATGAAAAATCTTCCAATATTCCTATGAGACATACACAACTTTTTCGCTAACTTATCACTGATTTTTCTTTTACTAGCACTATCACATATTTTATTGCGTACGTAGGTAGATATACTAATTTCTGATGTTTACGTTTTATGATAATGTTTTAAATTTTTGAAGTGGAAATTCAATACATATGAATACCGTTTCTTCAAGGAGTATCGTAAATTAACTATTTAAATATACATAATTGATAATTAAGCCAAGATTAGACATGTCATGAGTACCCCCCCCCCTGTTCATGGTATAATTAAGTACCCTCTTGGAGCATTTTGTCGGTGCCAGCATATTCCAATATTCCAATATCGTATAGTAAATTGTACTTGTGTTGCACTATTGCATTATTGTTATTCTGTATTATTTATGTTAATTAAAATATATAAATAAATAAAAATACGAATCGTTGCTAGTACGTTCTAATCTATGCTTAATTATTAATTATGTACATTTACATAGTTAATTTACGATATTCTTTGAAGATACGGTTAGATTATCTCTTCCTACCTTGAATTGTAAAACGGTGTGATTGTATGTTTAACAAATGTTTAATATTTTAATGAATAGATTAAAACAACACAGATATAAAAAAAAAACATTAAGCACAGTTAAACAGTAATACGATGTTGTCATTTGAAAGCTGTATCCTGTGAACGGAACCGGATGTCTACTTCTAGATACATTCAATGCTTTATTTGCTCTCAAACAAACGTTCAGAGATCGTTTTATTAGAAATTTAATATTGATGTTGACATTGCTTTCATTAACAGAAGTTTTTGCATCCTGTATCGACCCGTTATTGACTAACATAAATTGAAAGAACTCTTAAAAAATAAAACATTTATGACAAATCCTTTAATAATAACACTTATTTGTTAAACGGTTATTTTTAAAATGGAATTTTTCAATTTTTTTATTTATAACTCTGCGCGCGCCGGAATCTGTTTTAATTGAATAAAATCATTCGCAAAAGTAGCATTGATTAAATAAGTACTTTTTATAATACTCACAAAACTATTTGTACAAACTCTTTTATAAACTGATTTATTATAGATGGGTCGATGGCAGAGCGGTTAGCGCGCTGGGCTAGTAATCCAGTGGTCGCGAGTTCGAATCTTGCCTTCGTTTTCGTTCGTTCACCTATAGCACAAGCATTCGTGCTTATTTAAGGGAACGTAGGAAGATGTATAATATGTACTTATTAAACAAGGACATATTCATTTTATTTAAAAAAAAATATATATATATATATATTGTAAATCAAATAAATCAGATTTCTTGTCTGGCTAAAGTGTTGCAGAAAAGATATAAATATAGTTTCCTAAAAATATTTATTTGATTTTATGACATTATTCAAATTATGTCATGTAATAAAAGCACAATCAATTAAATAACAAAATAATTTCACAATATTATGGCATGTCAATATTAAACTGGATTGTAATTATATACTCATGTCTATGTTAAAATGATCCAAAGGATATTGATATACTATTTGTCCTTAAGATATGCAAGATGGATCGGCTATGTAATACAATAAGAGGGTCTCTTGCACGCCATAATGGAGGGTATGACCGAGGGGACAAGCTCTAGGGGACGCCCACGCTGAGAGTATCTGGAGGACCTGCTGGTAGATGTGAGCTGCTCATAATTTGTTGATTTCAAAAGAACCATACAGGACAGGGAAGAATGGAATAATAAAATTGAAGAAACTGCTGCAAACCAATCCCAGTATTGAAACCAGAGAACAAAACTAGTTACAAGTAACACGTGAGATCCAGTTTTCGATGGCGATAGTACCTATGTATAGTTTAAGAATACCTACGCTCCAAATTATAAAATCTTAAATTTAAATTATGCTTAATTTTAAGATATTTTGTTTATGATATGCTTCTATGCATGGAGATTAAGTATCACGCTATTGAGAATCCCAGTATATATATTGTGTATTCTCCATACAAATTGTATGAAACAAAGTACTAAATTAATTTTTTACAAAAATGTACTGCTATAATGCATATATTTTTTATAGAAAATTAAATTATCTAATTGGTGTTTTTACAATATTTAAAAAAAAATGAATTATAAGCAGTCAAACACATAAAATTTTCTATATTTTCTAAAATTTTAAGCTCTGTAAATCAAGCGGATCAAAAGTTATAGGAATAAACTGACACCCACACAAAAACACACATAAAATATTCTACACCAATTTCTGAATCCATCATATTATGAAGAACATAATATATGCTGCGAAGCCTCTAAGTTGGTGTTTTTGTATATAAAAAGTGCAGTACATCTTACAAAATGTTCCTTCCTAGTACCCGCGTCTTTGCTATTAAGAGAAATAGATTCTCTTGAACAAATCGACAGTTGGAGGAAGTGACTAAAAAAGAACAGAATTAAATGATTCAAATAACAGTATAAAGAATAGTTGGTATATATTCAATCGTAATGAAAAAGGATCGTATATCATAGGTATATCATCTGTGAACACTGAATTGAGAAACGCGTACAAAATCGTGTCCGCGTCGATATTTCCCCCGGAAGCAATCAAATATAAATTAAAGTAAAACAAGTGTTTTGTATGAATAAAATAAATTGCAAAAATGTATTTCATCAAATATAAATACTTTTTTTTTTTTTTTTAAAACTATGAAAAAATTTTTTTTTAATTTTAATTTTAAATTACATTTTTTTTTTATTTTTAATTTTAATTTTAAAAAAAAAATATCTCATAGTTTTAATTAAATATAAATACAGTCAAAATGTCCCAAAATGCCATCAGATTATGTTATGCTTTAAGTAAAAAGCATGAAGCAAAACTTGTTGACCATGTCAGTGGCATATTTTCATAAAATCCAGCATATTCATAACATAAAAATTGATTTATTATTTTACATATCATCTTTAAATTATAATGAATTCAGAAATATATTTTAGATGATTTTTTTTTATTTCCACAAACAATACCACTGATCAATATATTTCACGTCCTTACTTCAAAACTCCAATTATTTCCCGGCTTACCTATTTTCGATGTAACGGAATACTGATTGTGTGTTGTGGAAGCTGCGTGGTCCATTATTCCAAGCCAATTTCGCGGAACTAAAACGGAGAATAACGAGAATGAAATAATACTGGAATGATAATGGGTCACGTGAGAATTTATATTGAACTTTATTTCTTAAAACGACCTCATCATCTGGGTAACGATCGTCCATAACATACCGTATACGTTGCCAATTTACTCCAAAAGCCGACATAATCGTAATATTTTGTATTTTATTCTGCACTACAAGTCCCCGTCATTTTCTTTTTTTTTATATGTTTGATCCCCCCCCAAACATTTCACACAAAATATGTGAAATTCTATAACAAAGCCTGTGATAAGTTATAAGGTATCACATTTTTTTGACAATTCATATCACAATTTGCTCACACTAGTATATTATTGGAATTTTGAAAAACCGGGTCCGGGATTGGTTGCTGGTGAGGAGCGGTCAGCTTCACAATCGATAGCGCGAATTATTATTAATTACTAAGGCTGTATTTCTCGAACAAAAGTACCTATCTGCAATAGTGTTGTCAAAATACTTTGATTTCATAAAAATTTTCAATACTTTTGGTTGTTTCATTGAAATATTATGCTGTCAAACCACAAAATTTTGAATAATTTTATGAAATCAAAGTATTTTAACTATACTAATACTGATACTTTTGTTGAAACAACACAGCCTTACTGTGGTTAAAACTAAGATTAGATGATTAGATTTAATACTCAATTAAGTACGTCATGCCATATCAATATTTTAAATATTAAAACATATAAAACGCGATAATTGATGCTATAAATTGAATATAATATTAAAATTTATAAAACTTGCAAACTTATACAAAAACACAAGAAACTTCACTTCTGTCCCATGAACAGATTGTTTTATTTTATTTTATTCATCTTAGAAATCTGCATAACTAAAACGTCTTCATAATCGCAAAAACTTTGTCTAGAATTATAAACTTAGTTTTCCATAGAAGTTTATAAGCTCTTCAAATTTCGTCTTGGTAATATATGTACATAATAAATGGCACCAACTTGCATTTTATTAGTTTATGAAGAGCTGTTATGGAAAATAAACTCATATTAAACATTATTTGAAATTTACATCTAAAATCTGATAATTCACATCTAAAATCTATAATTTTAAAATTTTACGGTTATAATTTGTTAAAAATATTTTAACGTATTCTTAAATTTTATTCTTTTTCTGTTAGCTAATATTGTAACATTTTATTCTTTCTAATTTTTGTGAAAGTCGTTAAAAAAAGTAAATCTTTTTTTTATTTAAAATAATATAAAGAAAGCATGTTTCATTTGATCATATAAATTTCAGTTTGTTTTTATTTTACATTTCATAATAATTCAGTTTTAAATATGAGAAAATATGAACTTAATTTGGCAATGTGGCTACATTATTAAGCTGTTTTCATTCTGTCGATCGAGACTGCTCCTAATTTGGAGAGCTCCATAGTCAAAGAAAAATTATCATAATATGATAATTTCATAATGCTTTGAATTTCGTTTGAAATTTTTTTATTCATTATAAATTATAGCGTTTTTAATACAAGTATCTCTATGTTTCTAGAAAAATTGTTCATTTTCAAGAATAACATTCAGGTTGTAAAATAAAAACAAGAACTCCTTTATTTTCTGTATTTTTCGGACTTTGGTAAGCACCAATTTTGAACTTTTGTGCTGATTTGGCATTTGAATGTCTATTGTGTTCCTCTGATGTTGTTTAGTGTACTTAGAGAAGAGTATTTTATAGCTGTATACAACAATATAAGTGCAATTCGTAAACTGCTGACGAGGATGTCTGGTGACTATATGTAGAAGAGACACTTCACATGTATATATTCTGTGTTCTGAGCTTAAAACTCTATTCTGAGGTATACACCTACATACATACATTGAACGTTCGTTCGTTCGGTTCGACACTTGGTAATCCGCTAAAAGGGTCGTACCCTCACCACGGTGGAGAATGTGCAAATCCTCATTATCATGTTCGTCACTTTGGGGGAGTAAAATCATTATTCTGATCCTTGCATATTCGAGTCTTGGTAATACGAAGCGCCCTTTCAATAAATGTGTTATTTTACCTCCATCTCGTCCTTTATAGATAAATAAAAGTTAACACGCTACTCACCACCACCTGCTCCGCATATGGGGACTTCCCCTTCACATAACAAGTTTATAATACATATAGCAAATAGTGCAAAGAAACAGAATCAAAGAAGTGAAAAACATCACTGAAAATAATGAACCCAATGAGTGCCTTCTGATAATGAATTCTATCACGTGTCTATGAAGATTCGTTTGAATGTTTGCTTTGTAATAATCAATATTGCAATGCAACAATTATGTTTTTCGAGATCACAAAATACGTTTGACCAATGAACAACATTGAAGATGCTCACAGACAGTAACAAGGAGATATAATGATCAAAAAGGCTATTCAAAGAATAAAAATAAACTGAATTTATTCCATTGGTATTTATTAAGCACACAAAAATAGCAGTTAATGTAGTTTTGAATTTGTTTTTTATATTTTTTATTTGACTGGCCATAAGACAAGACGAAGGACATCAGACTTTGTGACATAATAAATTCCAATATAGACTTTATAGACCTTCTGAAAATTGTTAGCTTCATTATACCAAATAATCGAACAGAGCGCACCTCAACATTCTTTTTACACAAAGAAAAAACACCGATGCCCTACCACATAATAATATTTTAGAAAGAAGCAGGTCCGTGGACACATTATTTATGTCCAGGATTATTTTCAAAAGCCATAACAATAAAATAAATCATTGATTAGTTTGTTACCAGCATTAACTACATGTAACATGAAATTAAAGGTGGGCTGATTAAGTTACAAGAAATTATGTAATTCTTATTCTTTGAATCTTTAGAAGTTTCATTTATTTTTGGGCAGCGTCACTAAACTGAAGTGTAATTCCTAATCATTGTTATTTTGTGACGCCTCTGTCAAGTTCTCCATAAAATAGCTAATTTATTTATTTATTCTATTTCAAAAAAACTACAGCTTTATAAATTTTGTGGTAACATGCCATATTATGGAGCTATTAAAATAAGAACAATAAGCAAATAATGTTTTATTTAATTTAA
The DNA here is from genome assembly GCA_963576475.1 of Molanna angustata. Lineage (NCBI taxonomy): Eukaryota > Metazoa > Arthropoda > Insecta > Trichoptera > Molannidae > Molanna > Molanna angustata. Next base: position 10,154,384 of record OY754969.1, read on the forward strand.
AAAAGAATGAATTAAAAATATTTAAACAAATATGGTGAGTAGTATGTAAAAGAAGAACATTAATAAGGAATAAAACGATTGATAAAAAAAATTAAATACATAATGAGAATAAAATGAGGAAAAGGAGGGATTATTAGTGTGGAGGAAAGAGCTTGTTTGACAGTTAGGAAATTGGATTGAAAAACATATACACTTTATTTGTTTACGGTAAGTTTTTATGAAGTCGTAGAAAATGTCTGTGTGTTTAAATTTTAGATTATTGTTGCGTTAAATTCTGTAAATAGTCGAGTGATAGCTGTATGGCAAATAGGTAGATGAAATAAATTTTTCGTGGAGTGATCTTATATAGTATTTAGTTAATCGGGGGAGTTAATAGGTTGTTGCATATTTTCTACAGTAACATTTGATCAAATAAGGACCTTTTGTCTTTTAATGTGTTTATTTTGAAGAATTCTGTATAAAATTTGTAATTAGTATGTTCTATGACTATTATTAATGTCACAGTTTTCATCATTCCAGTTTAGTGATCCAGTTTTGTATTCAAAACCTAATAGGATGACAATCTTTTTGAAAGGGGGTTTTACAGCAATAAAAATAAATATGGTTGACAATATTCTTCCTATCTTACAAACAGGTTCTTGCACCCTTCGAAAACATAAATTTTCCATATATCTCTCTGCTCAGACTGGACCCCATGTGGATTCCACGTAGCCTTTCATTTCATTTCCTTGAGTATTTTTAGACGCCATTTTATACTCATGAAAACGACATTTGTGTCAAATATTTTCAACTTAATCCACGCAGCCCAAACGCCTGCACAAACAGAGTTGGGCATTCTGTCAAGCGTCATAATATCACTCATTTTGTTACTACATATAATATGACTCATATTTTGATTATAATATGACTCATATCGTCATTATGAACCATTTACTCTCCACACTATGGAATCGTGGAGAGTCATGATTTCACAATTTGTAAGCGTATTTTTTTTTACATAAATTTCTCAATGGGTATCATGTGAAGAGTGCACACTGTGAGTTTCGTATGATGTGTTTGTATGTATGGCGTACGGCGTACGACGTACGGCGTACGGATTATCTTTTTGTGTCCTCTCTTCTATAAGTCCGATTGACTTCATATTAATATCATATGTGTAAAGTGCATAGACTTAGATTATTATTAAATAAAAGTTAACAATCAGTCAATATATTAGAGCTGATTAGTTTTCCATAGATATCCGTTAATTTCTTCTCTATGATTTCATCTATCCAAATTTTCAAAATGCTCTCCCGGTTTGGAAAATCGAGGTATTTTTATACTGTTTGAAATTGTACACTCATCAAAAATGCATTCAAGGATGTCAAAATTTAAAAATCTATGCTCTGCTATATCAATGTGAAATAAATTTCATATTTGTATGAAAAATGTACATAGCAAAAGTAAAATAGCTTCTGTATAGGAAAATTGAGTGATCAAATTCATATTGATATTGTATGTGTCTCTATAGACAAGTGTATTTTTTTTACTCTCCACTTCTATTTTCCTCAAGGGGTAGACAGTGAGAACCGAACACCACATTCTTCTATCTTGACACATACGTCACCTCATCAACATTGATTCACAGTCTCATACAAGCTCTTGTACTGGTAATGCAATCTGCTTGTTGTTGTTACAATAAAATGTAGTGTGATAAATAAATTAAAAATAAACTTCCACGCCACAAACCGCTTTAGATATTCGTGAAATGCTTTTTTCTCTAAAATATTCTAAAGAGTTTTGTTCTTTTTTTCTTATATAGTATATTTATACTATTGGTCTTTAAATAACAGTCTCTTAAATTTAATCATGTTTGCATCATTGATATTCCCTCGGTTTCTTAAAAAGACTCGTGAGGCATTCAGTTCATTTTATTATTCCTGTGTTGTTTATTTACATATTGAATGGATCGTAAAATAGTACAAGAGAACCATTAGTAAGCCGATTTATTCCGCAGTCTGTATGTTTTCTTTAAAGAAAACCTTTTGCCTTCACAGTAATTGAACACGTATATATGTAGAAAGAGAGTTTTATGTAAATAAATGCATATTAAATGAACCATTGACGCCAATACAGGGCTTTAAATACAGACAGTTAAAAAACACAGAATTTCTTCTATCAATAAAATATGCAAACATTAAACAACCTTTATTTTTTTATTAATTAATTCATTTACTGATTTTTTGTTATTTATTTATTCATTCATATATTTTATTTATTTGTTATTTAATTGTTTGATTATTTATTTATTTTCTTATTTATTTATTTAGTTTTTTTTTGGCTCTTCACCCGTTAAGAGTGTTCTCAGCCATACAAGTTAACATGTCAAATTGTCAAAAGAGAGAGAAACCTAAATTATTTGTTTATTTATTTTACTTCAATCAATTTCAATTTTATGTACGTACAGAGTAAGATTTTGATGTCATTAATTGATTTAATTATTATTATTTTTTTTTTTTTAAATGAATATGTCCTTGTTAAACAAGTACATATACATCTTCCTACATTCCCTAAAATAAGCAAATAAATGCTTGTGTTATAGGTGAACGAAATCGGTTGAGGCAGGATTCGAACTCGCGACCACTGGATAACTAACCCAGCGCGCTAACCGCTCTGTCACCGACACATTTGTTTATTTGTTTATTTTTTTTTTTATTTATTTATTTATTTATTTATTTATTTATTTATTTATTTATTTATTTATTTATTTATTTATTTATTTATTTATTTATTTATTTATTTATTTATTTATTTATTTATTTATTTATTTATTTATTTATTTATTTATTTATTTATTTATTTATTCATTTATTTATTTATTTATTTATTTATTTATTTATTCATTCATTCATTCATTCATTCATTCATTTATTTATTTATTTATTTATTTATTTATTTATTTATTTATTTATTTATTTATTTATTTATTTATTTATTTATTTATTTATTTATTCATTTATTTATTTTTTATTTTTTTTTTTTTTATTATTATTATTATTTTTATTTTTTTTACTATCGTTATACATTTATTTAGTTATTGGTGCAATTTGGCATTTCGAAATATGAGATACCCACTAGGTATTTCCTACTTTGGAGTTTACGTTAAAAATTTGTTATTTTATATATTTAATAATTATCAAAATCAACAGCAAAATTACTAACAATTATTATTGTGTTGTTTTGATTACCATGATGTGGGTAATATAAAGACTTCACTGGTCCATATGTTTGAGCATATACTTATAGATTTAACTGTTTGTACTCAAATAAACAAAATAAAACAATACACTTGTATACAAAAATAGAACATTCGATAAAATAAGGGATTATTTATCAAAATATATGTTATTTGCCAGACGTAGGTAAAGCAAAAAATAGCTTTGAAATTTTAGAAATCTTTAATTAAATACCTACTCAACATTGATATATTATTTTATTGATTATAAAAGTATTTTTTACAAACCTAATTATACTTCAATTTTTAAACTAAGTTTTACTATATATGCAAACAGTTTATATTTTTAAATGGAAAGGGTCCAAAAAAGTTTAAAACAACCCACTAAGATCATTGAGAATATGTAACTACATACATACATTTAAAGTGTTATTTTGAAAATTTAGTCACTAAAAAATTTCCTTTGTGTATTATCAAAGGTATTAGAAACAATGGAATTTATTATGAGATGGGCATTTTCTTAGTTTGATTGCTCTTTATAAACATTGCAAGCGAGACATTCAACAACAGCAAAAAATCTTTATACATACTCATTCAAGTCCATTCTTTAACACATTTCACACGAAGAACTATTTTGTTTCACGAACGAACATTTTTTTATATTCTAATTGTGTCACAAAACGCTACTTTGCTTTCGGTAAAAAACTGTTTTTTTCCTTGAGTTCTATGGTGTTTCTCTGCGTTGCGCCTAAATATAAAAACAATATGAAGGTCTATTATTTGAAATTTGAAAGCAAACTCCCCACTAAAATTCCGTCTTTATTACATATTTCCCAAAATCTATTTTAACCTTGCAAAGTGTCACACTATAGCTGGATACAAACCTTACGTATAATAACAGTGCTCGTAAATTTATAAAGCCGGTTGTTCACTTGTTAGCTACCTCTGTTTTCGCCTGTTCCCAAAATATTTACGATATTCGGCTACAAGTAGGGCAGAAATTTCATAAGGTATGTGAATTAGGTGTGGTTGTATAGCCTCGGGCTACTTTAGTCAGAACTTAAGACAAGGACTCTAGTATAGGTATGTCCATTAATGAAGGTATTGACACCAAACAAAGGGCCCCTTATATCCAGAGCGTTTCACCACCTTGTGCTTTTCTGATGTTTATTAAACATTGTTTTATTCATAATACTCGCTGTGGACAATTTTCCCAGAGTAGACATACTTACACAGTACCAAAACGTTAATATTTCGTCCTGCTATGAACATTAATTAAATTGTATATGTTAATGAATTTGTTTGTCTTTCTCGGTTCAAACAAAGTCTCTTGGAGAAATGATCGATCAAACCATTATGTTTGTAATAATTTATGTTTTAATTACTCTCGAATTTCAAGTAAGTTCAAAGGTTTTATAAAACAAAGATATGTAAAAGCCATATCATCATAATATGTATTGTAAAACACCACATTCTAAGCAACAACTACCATACCATACCATCACGCCATCACCATCTTTCAAAATCCCATTTATGTGATCGTGCCAACTTGGCCGACCTCTACTTTTCGTTCCTCTTTTATCAGCCTTGTACACTTTTTTTGTCAGACGGTCATCACTCATTCTTTCTATGTGGCCGAACCACCTTAGGGCATTTATTTTCATCTTACTTACGATATTTCTTTCAATCATACATTCTCGTCTAATATCCTCATTTCTTATTCTATCATACATCGTTTTACCACACATTCGTCTTAGTGACCTCATTTCAACCGCGTTTATTCTACTTTCATGCGTCTTCTGCCATGTCCATGTCTCACTAGCATACATTAGAGTCGGTGCGACGATACCATTGTGTACCGCGAGCTTTGCTTGCCTCGAAATAATTGGGTCAGCCATTACCGGTCTTAATGCACCATTCACTCTATTACCTGCTGTTACTCTCCTTTCAATATCTTTTTCCAATCTTCCATCACGCTGAAACATGCTTCCTAAGAATAAATATTCATCCACTTGTTCTAATTGTACATTCTCCACTCGTATCTCGCATTTTGTTTGTCTTTCGCTCTTCTCAAATATCATCACTTGAGATTTCCATTTTGCATGCATTCATCGAATACTATTTTAACCAAACATTCCAAGTCTTCCACGCTTTCAGCCATTAATACTTTGTCATCCGCATACATTAGATCAGATACAGTCACACCTTCCAGTTTCAGCCCAATGTTCTCATTCTTTAGTGCTCTCACACAGTAGTCAATGTATAGATTAAAGAGCCACGGTGATATTACGCTTGCTTCACTCCCATATTAATGGAGAACCATCCTGTGAGAGAGTTTTCAATTCTCAACTGCCTTAAAAATATTGAGCAACTGACTTAAAAATATTGAGTACGTATCTTTATTTTTGTTCAAATTCATATTCATATTTACTCCAAGGTTCAATGTACGATTTCAATGAGATCTCTTGGCAAAAAAAATCACGACGTATCGTAAAAAAAATACACATTTCACTTAAAACTGTATGTCACGTTTGCTTTGAAACAGCAAGTTTCAATAAGTGTAGATACCCCTTTGTAATTGAACTTAAACTGCAGCTTCACATGACTGAATATGGAGCTGCATTTTCCTGGAAGAAAATAAAAAAATTGAAAATCTTATTTTGTTTATTGAGTGCAAAATAATATATTGGTACAAAGGTATGATTCAGTATTTTTTTTTATTATTTACATAAATAAACTGCACACAAACAACACTAGGTAAAAAATTACAATGAGTAGGCTTAATATATAATTCTTAAACAATCCCTACCTAGTGTCAATTACTTGTGGCAAATCAATTCATATAATTAATAACATACTGGGATGTGAATGTGTAGTGGGTGAAAATGTGTAATGAGGTGTGTAAGATGATGTTTAAAATGTGTCTTACTATGCTGATTTTAAATTAAACAGTAAGTTTTTGTATTGGTTTGGCGAGTTATGAAAAATATCAAGTTGAAGAGTACTTTGATGCTTATTGTAAGTGGTGAGGATTCTGTTAATTGGTGAGTTTAGAGATGAGTTAGTTCTATATAGGAGTGGCGTGTGTCTCGTACGTCGAGTCTGGACAGTCAATATTGTTATTTAGTATATTATACAGGAAAAGTAAATCATTAATGGTTCGTCGTACTGATAGGCATGGGATGTTACACATAGCATAGTCATTGCATTTTCTGGTCATTCTGTAGATGTATTTATTTTGTATTCTTTCTATATTATTGCAATGTACATTGTATTTAGGGTTCCAAATGACTAAGGCGAATTCCAATGAACTTCTGACGAGCGCAAAATATAGAATTGTTAGTGTTTTGGGATTCCTGAAATGCTTCCCTATTCTGAATATAAAGCCGAGCATTTTTATATAATAATACCGAGTATTATTTATATAATAATACTGAATCTAGTTAGTTAATCAAGGTTAAATTAAAACATCATTATGGTTTTCTATATTCAATGACAAATATATTTATATAAAAATACAATATACACAGTCGAAAAATACGATAAATAACTTTGTCTCCATCGGGAGTTGAAACCGGATACTATGGTTCAGAAGTGAAATGTCTAACTTACTGAGCCACAAAGATCGGCTTAATTTTATTCATTTTTCGAGGGGAGCATTAATTCATTTCGTTAGATGACATTTATTACATTAAGGGCCCTTAGCAACCTCTAATAAACCAACATCTGCATCAGACCTCTCATCTCGCTAAATCTTACATAAAACATTCAATAAAATTAAGAAAAATATGTTTTTTGTTTGGAAAATAATTCATTTGTATTGTATACCTACAAATCATCACACGTAATGAAATTATCAGAGATAGTTGAGCGCCACATATTATATATCCTTGCAAACCGACATGGCTTTCTTCACAATTAGGTATGCATTATTACAATCTGCGATCGATAAAGCTTTTTTTCTCATATTTGTACTGTTGACACTTCACCTGTCTGTCCATAAAGAAATTGATTTGCAACTAATTTAGTAGTTTAAAGTTAGAACTCTGAAACAGAATTTGTGAATTACTGATGACAATGCATGCTAAATTTTCCAATTTTAAATTCATACATACTTAGTTTAATTGTTTTAAGTACCGTTTATATCGCCTCACAATACATTATCTGTATTTGAATTTGTTGCTGTATATCTGCGTTTGACATTATGTGTCTTACATTAGTAGTATGAATGTAAATAATCTTCTGAGTGATTTGATATATTTTTTCATTCTCATCTCAACGTAAAAAATTTTGGAAAGTGTCATGTATTTTTTTTTATTTATTTACTTGTTTCAAAATAACGTTCATATGATTGTCATTACAAGTGCAATACATGCGTTTTTGTAATGCAAATAAAGCATGCATCCAATAACAAGTTTCCACATTGTGACGACTTACGATATCAAACGTCTCACAAATCCAGACTGAAAAACAATTAAAAACTGTATCTCCTTCGAGAATCGAACCCGGGACCTTTGGATCAGTAGTCGGATACCTATCCAACTGAATCACGAATGCCGACAAATATAAAATTATATTTAAATCTTATATTTATAAAAACTAGAAATCTTATTTTTATATATTTTTCAGTTAACTTTGTCGGAAAAAGAAATCCTGAGGATGAAATGATCGCTTTAAAAACGGTTGTATTAAATAATTTACTATTACTTAAAAAAAAAAGTAAATTGTAATAAACAATATCAAATTATTCTCATATGAAAATATTACATCACAGAATTCTCATAATATACTAAAAATCTAATTTCGTTATATTTTTCAAAACGTTATTGCATATAATACAGTTGAACCTTTTTGAAATTCTGACATTCCAGTTAAATTCATTTAAAGATAAGAAAATGCATTATTGAATGACGTTGTGAAATTCGAAATTCTTTCAATTCCGCAGTTAAATTACATTTCAATATTGGAGAAATGGGTAAAAACTTAATAGAATTCACGAGGGAACCATATGTTATGGCGCAACGTGAGTGTCAAATCTCTTAACGGAAAATAACATCTTCAAGTCGAGTAGGAAAAATATTTTCACCGATCGAATCGTATATTATGATATATGGGGTTTTGTAAAAACAATGTTGTTATTTTATTTACGTAGACATTTTCAAAACACAAATTTAAAATTTCAATTTACAAGGCGTGCGTAAGACCTGTAATTACAAATGGTGTTGAGACACGAGCAGATACATTCATTACTAACAAATGCTAATTGATCACTTCAGAAATGAGGACACCGAGAATGACACCAGGCAAAAACTTGAGAGGCCGATGGAGAAACATCAGAATAATGTAAATGTTTGAGGTTGATTATATCATCAGCTGGATTACGCACTGGTACAATCACGTTCATGTTCATCACCAGACTTTCCCATACCGTGCTGCACAATCAGCCCCATGAAACCCGCTGTCGCGATTGACCGCCTAATAAATAATACCTAATAGATAAAGGGATGGATGGGAGTCCGCTTCGCAGGAGAAGGTCTCTCGTCCTATAGTTATACCCCTGAACCTCTGTGTCAAGAAATAAAATAAAAACTCAAAAACGAAGCCCGATATTTATTTTTACCGTTTTTTATACTCGTAATACTCCAATTTAAAATAAACATGGTTCAAAAAAAATTATTTAATTTCTTTGATAAATCTTTTATTCATGAGACGAGAAAATAGTTATATGAAAAAAAAACACTTCTTTGCAAAAGGTTCATGCCTATTCCTCAAATTCCATCTGTTGGATAAAATTATAAGAAAAAGAAAAAATTAAATTCTGCATATTTATTTCATTCGCGTTAAGACCAGAATAGTCTTAATAATATCCATAAAATAAATATGCATGTACAATGAAACTTTTTTTTTTATTTGGTATCGCTTCTCGGGCAGGAACTATGTCAAATAATACTATTTCAACACGCACCCAATAATGAGTCGGCCCATTCTGGAGACTAATAATATTTATCGTCCCACAGATCCAGATTGAAAATACAATAAAAACTGTGTCTCCACCAAGGAATCGTACTCGGGACCGTTTGCTCAGTAGTCAGATATATAACCAACTAAGCCACGAAGACTGACAATGTCATATAACATACAATCAACTAAATGATAAATCAATTATTTTTGGTTACATAATTTTGAATTGTCAGTAAAGATTGCATAGTAATATCGTTGAATGTGCAAGTATATGATTAACAAGGAGAACATGTAAAAATATCATAGTAGTTACTCATAAACAACATAAAGACAACATGAAGACTTGAATTGTTCTGGGAATACAATCGCAATTAACATGTTTTAGCTAAAATCATGGCTTTGCTGTACATAAAGGGAGAGGAATGCAATTACTTACTATTATTATTCTCCTGCATTTGTCGAAGCAACGTTTCAAGTTTATTGGGTTAAGTGATCCATGGTTTAGTGAGTTGTGAAATTTATGTAGAGTCGTTCTCTACACTATATCATTTTACATATGTGACGAAGAACACAAACCTGGAATTATTTTGAGTTTACCTAAACATTTCAAACCCATATAACCCCATTATTATTAAAATGTTAACAAAGGAACTTTATTTGGTGGAAGAATACGTTTTTGGATAGTGCAAATCTTGGTTGGCTTTTCTAAATGAATAAACTATATAATAATTATGAAAGTATATTTATTTTTATTTTTCTTTATATTAACAATTTACTTTTGATGTAAAAGTCGTCATATTAAATTATCAATTGAACCAAAACCAAATTTCTTTTGTTTTTTAAAATGAACGAACAATATCTCTTTTCTGTAATTCAAATTTAATCTAACACTATACATTCTAAGAGATAGCAACGTCGAAAACTAATTCACTTTTAATGTCTGTTTTTTTTTATATATGCTTCCTTATTGGATATATTATGTTGGTATGAAAAGGGTAAATCACGCACCTGGGAGTGGTTGTGTTTACTAGTGTGCATCGCCGTTCTATAGGTGAAAATTGCAAATTTTAGTATCTTTGTAAGTCCTTTTTGTGCTCTTTATCATCCATCTGATTGCTATGAATCTTGGTGATTTGTTCAGCGTACACCCGAAGAGATTTCTGAAAAAAAAACAATTATTTATTTTAATCGTGTAACAATCAATAATACCAATCGTTCGTTTCCGTGTCAGGACCATCTACATATGTATGCACCCTCTCCAATAACTTGTAGCCATCACAGCCCTGTCGCTAGCAGCCAAGAGGTCCTCTTCATTACAAAGCTTCCCCGTGAGTGAGCACCACAGTAATACCAATTTAATGCACACGTTTCTTTTTCCTAGTTTCTATTGTATACCAACACACACTATGGTATATTACTTTTTATTTCGTTAGCTGGAAAAAAATATCAAAGTTCTAAAAGCCCGCCATTACTATATGAATATTGAGCTTTATCATTCTTATTTGATCACATCTCTTCCGAACGCTCAATAAGATTAAAACTGGTTATTTGTATTAATCTATTTCCATACTCAAGAGTTATTTCACATGGCATTAAGTCACTCCATTACATCCATATGAAGCATTATTATGTGAACCCAGCCATATTTTCACTGTCTTGTATGTGAATATCAAGAAAATTACTTTCGTGGGACGTATTGCGGTCATCTTAAAAAAAAACAACGGACGCTTTTTTAGGTATTAAAAATATGGTAAAATAAATTATAATGATATTAAATTTATAATGAAATGTCTATAATATAATCATATATAATGCGAGCTTTTTACAAAAAACAGAAACATATGCACATATGAAGGTGGTATTAATTATATACGTTCCTCGTTTGGGTTTGATAACTAAGAATTATAGGTATACGCATGATATTTAGTTATATTGTCAATTGACTTATATTTCTTCCCCAAAACAAATGTTTTTTAAATTGTTAAATATAAATTAGCCCACACTTTTCATAAAACGATATTCCGCATGTTCAATCTGGTAGATTCGTGTGTATATTTTTATTATCGAATATGTATGTTGTTCACTGTACAATAATCAAGTTTTGTTTGAAATATCTACTTTTCTGCAGGGAAAATAAAATCAAAGATTTGCACGCAGAAATCGAATGATTTACAAAATTGTACTGGCTGTTTGCCTATTGTACCAAAAATTATATAATCTTAATTTTCATTTTGAAATTGTTTTTAGTTATATTCTATTAATGTTATATTTCTCTTTGTCAATGAAAGCAATAAATCACCAATCAAGCAGGTACATTATCTAACAGTTACCTAATATTATAATTTTTTCGTGTCATTATTTTCGCTTTATTGTGTTGAAATAAACACTGCAGTATTTTCTTTTGCCCATTTAGTACCAGTCATTTCCCTTAACAGCACACATGTCACAATGTCACAAAAAAATTGGATGTAGTCCAAACTATATTCTCGATTGAAAACATTTCCGGCCTAGGACATGTAAGTCCCTGAAACAATAAAGAGTTTTTTTTGTCAAATGAAAATAGATTTAAACGTGACAAAAGAAAGGGGACTCTATTTACAATAGAAAAATACATAAATTGGTACATGAATACGTGGTATGTACGGCGTGTTTATTTTACTTTATCAATTATAGACTCATTCGATTCTTTTCAAATTTTGCAAGTAATATAGATATAATACTCGCTTAGACATCCTTAGATTTTGAAAGATATCTGAATAGTGCTTCTCATTTTTTTTAACTGTCAAATATTTCAAAGCGATTCCAAGCTCGGAAAAATTTGATATTTTTATTTTCAATTGGTAAGGCACTTTCATAAAATGGCATTGAAGAGTTACCAAGTTTTCATAATAAAATATTTGAATAAAAAATAATTTAATAAACTCATTTCGTGAAAATGCTGAATATTTTCCATACAAAATTTGAATACTTTATAGAATGACTTGTTAGTGATGAGTTTAGCGTTGGCCACAACCCATTCGTTTATAATTATTATAACGACAGTACCAGAGATTAGTTTGTTTGCAAAAATACTTATAAATGGGCACTAGAGAGAGACAAATTTTATTGTGTGTGTAGGTATAAAGGGGATTTGGGAAGGTAGAGATAATTGTTGTATTTCTGACATGCTGTACCTAGCACCCGGCTTTCAGTATGATACGGTTGTCATTCCATAGCACTGCAGGAATGCCTTAATGAGATACTCGGATACATTACAACATCATTCGCTGTGACAACAGTTTGTCAAGCTTTTTCAAACAGAATTTATTGTCGAAAACAAAAGTATCTACTTGGATGGTTTCCCAGAAACCTTTTCTAACAATCTATGTATGTTTCAGTTCCAAACAATACTGGTTTTGCCGGTATAATATTCTGTTTCTGATAAGTCTATAGAAATTTGCTGCGTTTAAATCATTGTTTTCTAGCTATTATTTCTCGTTTTGATTATATAAACACAAATATCGTATTATTGTATGTACAAACATGTCGTTGAGGCATAGCGTAAATTTATGTATTGTTTATAATTTTATAATTTGTGTAAGTACCTATATTATTTTTTATATTTTACATCATAGCAGTAATTAATTTTATCCTTCTCACATCCTTTTTCTTCCCTTTCTTTCCAGTCACAAAAATGTTAAAGTTTTTATTTATTTTTCGCTGTAGGTAATGGTACCTACTTACATATGTGTTATTATATAATGAACATCAGCTATGTATGAACATTTTCTTGAATTTACATTTCAATCCTCGACTAGATAACTTCTTTTTATCACCTAATTCTATATAACTCGAATTCTGCAACTCGAATTTTGCACACAGATATGGTCCCCCTTCTATGGCGTCCACATAGCTAGAATCGAGAGAATTCAACGCAATTTTTTTAACTTTTTAAATTACAAATTACGACTTAACTTTGATAGCTATCGTGATTCAATTAAATACCACAAATATGATACCCTAGAATCCAGAAGAACCTTATTCGACCAATTAATGCTTCATAAAATTTTGAACGATGCTATGGACTCGCCTGAGCTTGTCAGTTTTGTGAATATTCGGGTCCCGGGAAGGTCAGTTCGCCAGTCAAACATCTTACATGTTCCACACTGTAGAACCAATTTGCGGATGAATGCTACGATCCCACGCATCTGTCGTAGATTTAATGCATTATTTTCGATGCATGCTGATATCTTTGATTCATCTATTAATCAGTTTCGCCACGAGGTAATGCGTGTAATTTGCGGCAGTGAATAGTGGTTTCGTATTTTTCAACATTATTTCTACATATGTAGGTATATGAGATTTGCTCTCCCTGTCCGTCCTCTCCCTTTCCATATTTCCTGTTCCCACTTTTTATAACAAAATATGTTTTTTTTTATAACAAAATATGCTTATTCTAACGTTGTTTTTTTTTTTATTGAAATTGTTTGTTATTTTTAAATATGCATATTCTTTTGTTTTCTTTATTTTGTATTCATGTGGATAGTTTGTACTACTTACCATTCTATTATTATGTGAAACAATGTTATTGGGTGTACAGATTGTTGTATACTTCTTTTATATTTATCATGTACTTTTCTATCTGTACTCCTGTTTTGTTTCCTAATCAAAAATAAAAATAAAAATAAAATAAAATAACATCAAAATATCATTAAACGAATGTTTGTCAGTTTAATATTTATTTATTATATTTTGAGAAACACATTAAAATTTAAACTAATAAAAACCATTGATTACTTTTACCTTTACATAGATTGCAAAATCAGATGGTTCAAATGGGTCGATGGCAGAGCGGTTAGCGCGCTACGCTAGAAATCCAGTGGTCGCGAGTTTGAATCCTGTCTAGACCGAGTTCGTTCCCTATAGCACAAGCATTTAGTCCTAAACACAGTCCTAATTAGGATTGTGGTTACATACGAGTGCGAGACGTTGACACTTACAATAAAATCCGCTGAAGCTTTGGACATATTTGAGAGGAAAGCTCTCCGCCACATATGCGGTCCAGTGAAAGATGGGGAAGAGTGGCGTATAAGGCGAAACGAAGAACTGTACAGAATATATGACTCACCCAGTATCTCAACACATATTAGACTATCTATGCGAATTCCTAAGAGAATTATGACTGGTCATCCAGGAGGAAGAAGGAAAATAGCAAGACCCAGATTGCGATGGGAGGACGAGGTGTGGAGGGATGCAGTACAGCTCTTAAGTGTTACAAACTGGAGGACGGCAGTTGAGGACAGACGGGGTTGTAGGCAAAAGTTGAAGGAGGCCAAGGCTCGACTTGGGCCGTAGCGCCACCGAAGAAGAAGAAGCACAAGCATTTATGATTAATTTAGGGAATGTACATATGAAGATGTATACATATGTAGTTGTACAAGGACATATTAATTTACAAAAAAACATGATATCTATTTAACATTTCCTATAACTTTTATAAAAGGGCAGTCAAAAGAAGAATATACAACACAATAACATCCCCTGCTGTTTTCTGCTGACTATATTTTGTTTATCTGTATAAAATATGATACCAAGCAGAACAAGTTGAGAAACATAGTGTTGAAGTAAGCACGGGAGTACTGAGACGATTGTTTCATAACGTATGAATGTCCGTGTCGTAATGTAAATGTTCACTTAATTCGTGTAAACGTTTATGACATTTTCCATTTTGGATGTCTACTTCAGTATGTATTTTCATGTTGATGCGCAGTCGACATGTATTGTCTTGGAAACTATCTACCTTTATCTTCTACAACATTCTATTCTACAGATATTTCACTCTCTTCTACTAAAACAACATTGACGTAATTTATTTCTTGGGTATGTGTACCTGCAGTATCAAGTGAAAAGTTGATATAAACTTAAATAAATGAACAATCAAGATGCCTTTCGCAAAATTCTAACGTTCTAGGTTATGATCTTGAAGAACATAATAATGTAAAGTTGCAACAATATATCGAGTATTCAAAGACCATTGTATATTTGAGGGTCATCAGTAAGATATTGCGAACAATTAAGAAGAATGTTGACGCGGCTATGAAATTAAAGAGAAAGTGGACTGTATTTTTTGGTGCGGGTGATTAGTTGCAACCACCGCAAGGCAAAGGAAGGATATATATGGAAACTCACCAGATCCTTAGTCCTCTCCCTGGTTGGATGATAGCACTTTATTCACACGCGCGCGGTGATGGCAATTTTATAGCGAGTTTGGATGAACGGTAAAAAAGGTGGAAGAGATGCGGACAGTCTTTATAAGACGCGGTTTGAAAGGATACTGAATTATGGATGTGGGGCGGGCAATGATTGCAACAATTTTGTGTCACTTTATATAGGTAATAAAAATAAAAATGTGACAATTATCCCAATGACATATTGGCGCCAACAAAGAGAAAAGCTAAAAATCCCGAAAAACTATAAATAGCCATCGATTGAACAACACCAATCATAATTGCAGTTTTTTTTTTGTTTTTTCATTTTAAGAGAATTTCAATTTTTGTTGTGTCTTGATAGGTACCTACGGTTACATGAAAATTCTTCGAAAAGCAATTATATATTATACACAATTTAACGTAAAACAATTTTCCAAAAATTAATTATCAGAATAATAATTGTTCGAAAGTGGAATGTTCGAACACACATTTGTTGAATAACCAAATTCACCGAATCGAATCTATTTCTATGTCGTTATGTTGCCTCATTGTTGCATCTTTTTAACCAATAAAAAAATCAGGTATTTTCCTAATAATATTACCAATTAAAGATTTGGGCAAAAAATGTGCAAGTAGCCCATTGTTTTAATTTTATATTATATAGGTAGAACACGGCTCCTTATGTTTACATCTTTTTGACAGCGCGAAATCATGTTTTTTTACACCCCATTGATCTCTATACTAATGGATGATTTACTCGGCAGCAAAAACTGATTCGACCCTTTAATTCGGCAGGACAACGCTGTTAGGCACAAGCACCAAAATACTTATAGCTACGTAACTAAAAACATGAAAGAAAAATCAAATAGGATGTAGTTTTTTTTTGTATGGAAAATATTCAGCATTTTCACGAAATGAGTTTAATATTTTTTTATTTAAATATTTTATTATAAAACTTGATAACTTTTCAATGCCATTTTATGAAAGTGATGTGCCTCTTTACCAATATGAAAATAACAATTTCAAATTTCAAGTTTCCTGGGCTTGGATTTACTTTGAAATATTTGATGATTAAAAAAAATGAGAAGCACTATTTAGATATCCTTCAAAATCTATTGGAGTCTAAGTGAGTATCAGATATACAAAATTTGCAAAATTTGAAAAGAATCGAATGAGTGATTTTAGTCTTTAATCGATAAAGTAAAATAAACACGCCGTATAAAGCACACAGCACGCAGCACATAGCACACACATATATATATATATACATTGTGATGAAACATTCAGAATACAATCTCAGCATGATACTAGTTGATAATCTGCAATAAAAAAATAGCCTTAAAAATGGCGAAATCATAACTCCCCACTATATTCCTTTGGGTTAGTCAGGAGTAAAAAACATATCAAATAGATTTTTGTAATATTGATATTATACCACTCCACAAGATAATTATCTCCATGATATGGGTTATCATGAGGATTTTAATTCCTCCGTTTGACGGGACTTGCCTCCAGTGTTTCCAAATTGACGTCGTAAGAATTCGAAGAATAAAGTGTTATTTCTTATAAATATGTGTTCGTTAAATTACTATTCGAAACATTGTTAATCAAATGATTGTCATTCGAAAAACTAAGTATTCATAGAATTTAGTATTCAATCAATTGTTTTTAGAACAATCTTCCTGTTTCCTGTACCTTCATATATGTAAATGTGAAATAATAAATACCTTATTTTCACTGCATCTGCTGTAGGTATTCAGTTATGTATTTGACTCTTGAACCAAAAGTCCCGGATTCGGTTCCTGGTTGGGACATTGTTTTTAATTGTGTATTCAGACTGGATCTGTAAGACGATAAATATGTTAAATTTCCAGAATGTGCAAATTGTTATTTACCCGGAAAGCAGTAGGTACAAATAATAATCATTTATTTTCATCGTACTATAAATTGAGTGGTGTGCGTAGGTATGTGTGATAATATTGAGATATTAAAATTGTACAAAAATATCTTTGAGTCTCAGCGGAGATTTCCAAATTTTACATAAATACATGCGATTATAAAAATAATCGATGAGTTTGTTCATAGAATTTTTACACATGCTATTGCAGACAATGGTCTTCTCAAGAAACTGTCTGAATATCTTCCTTTCAATAGTAAGTTAGTCTTTTGTCAGCTCCATTGCTCTGACATAAGTGGTAGTAGTAGTAAAGTGTTGGCTGAGGGAAGCACAATACAGAGAGAGATAGAGAAGTTCATTGGAGGAGGCCTACATCCAGCCCATCACAACAAGCTTCTCGAGGCATAAATGTCACATTCGTTCTTCTGGCTATCCATGGGATGCGGAACATTCGCCTCCAGCACTACATTTCGAAAGCATCGATCCTTTTTCGCTCTGACTCCCTTAGTGTCCATGTTTCTACACCATACGGGAACATTAAGACTATCAGAGCCCCGATGAGTCTAGCCTACGTGTTTTTTGTGACGGTCCTGTCCTTCCACACTCTTGTGAGCTTTCCCAGTGCTCCCTTTGTGATGGCGATGCGTCTTTTCACTTCCACTTCACAACCACCGTCTACATAAGATTCATTATAATATGAACATTGCCTATAGTTCATAATTATACCGTATTCTCCATGTTGGGCCAGTAATTTTGGCCAAAATGCTTTGTTTATAAAATATCTGTTCGAGTTATCATATTATTAGTTTATGCATTACAATATTCAAATCAATTTCACACATTCAATGCAAATTTCATGTCCGTGTATGTTTCTCTATTTGAGGGACGCTGTTTACCATCGGTTAGCTATGTTATGCAATTGCACGTTGTTTCATAATGTTTTACAAATAAACGATAAAGGTTTATTGAATGAACTAATATGTATACATATTAATTACCAAATGGGCGTTCGCGCGCATTGTGCGCATTACTCAAAATAACAAACTACGAAATAAAAAAGGTAAACGATGGACGAAGTAAACGATAAACATTTTCGGTTAAAATTGATCGATCAAAAAATATTTTTATGAGCATTATAATTTACCAATTATCGATTGAACGAAATTGATTTTATTCATTTAATAAAATCAATTTCGTTCAAAGTTTAAATCTACACAACAAGTGATACAACTTCGAGTTTCATTGACATTTCCCGCTTTCAAAATAAATTGAAGAATCATTTCCTTACACATATCTTTTAAATTTGTATCCTTATTCTTGTTACCTCCGTTTTTTTATTGTTTTATATGTTGCAATAAATACTATATGTATATAAATTTTATTCACATTAATTGGTTCGTTTCATAAACATAATTTACCTCACCAATTAAATATGGTTGGAAGATATTGCCATATGGTAAAAATCCCATTGTTGTGCACGTTTAATGTTAATATTTAAAATAAATACAGAGTACACACAAACACTCGCGGTTAACAATGCTTATTCGTCTTTTTTTGTATCAAAAATACAATGATTATATTTATTCACAGTAATAGATACATTTCATTTTTTATGGCTAGACATAGAAAATAAATACGACAAATTGCAACTATTTCATAATTTTTAGATGCCGTCATTCAAAAATATTTATAAAAAATGTGCTATTTCTAATACATAAAGACATAGGAAAGTCACGCAACGCCTTCGTACGTGTAGAGAGAGTCATACCCATACCATCACGCCATTTCCCTATTTGGGGTAGGCAGAGAGAACCGAACGCCAGACTCCTCTCTCTTGACATACATTCCTCGCTTCATTCACGTCCATACATCGTCTCATACACGCTCTTCTATTATTCTTACTTCTAACATCTCCATCTTTCAAAATCCCATTTATGTTATCGTGCGAACTCTTTCTTGGCCGACCTCTACTTTTCATTCCTCTTTTATCAGCCTTGTATACTTTTTTTGTCAGACGGTCATCACTCATTCTTTCTATGTGGCCGAACCACCTTAGTGCATTTATTTTTATCTTACTTACGATAGAGAGAGAGTAATATACAAAATATATAGTGGATCAATCGTGTACCCCGTTAACACATTCAAGTTTTCACTCCAGTAATAAAATATGTTTTTTTAATAATGTATATTTTTCAGTGTATATGATTGTGTTTTTTTATTTTAATATGTGTCGTTTTTTTAAGTAATAAA
This sequence comes from Molanna angustata, assembly GCA_963576475.1. Lineage (NCBI taxonomy): Eukaryota > Metazoa > Arthropoda > Insecta > Trichoptera > Molannidae > Molanna > Molanna angustata. Next base: position 10,173,894 of record OY754969.1, read on the forward strand.
ATAAGTTTAAAAAACCTATGTTTGCCTTTTGTTCGAAGTATTCACATTCACTTTACCTTAATGATCGCCAGAATGTGAATTTGCTCTTCCCTATTTATATTATGAGGAGGAATACTGTAAATATTTTGAGAAAAATATATAATTCGTATATTTTCGATACTCTGATATAACATCGCAGTGTGTATCCCAATACAAAACAATATTTGTTTTGGTCGGAACCAAAGAAAAAAAAATACACAATAATAGAATTCACAAAACAATTTCCAAGAATGAAGAATACTTGTTAATCTTACAAATGAAGGCATTAAATATATTTCCGCGTCGCTTATAACATTTCCTAAGAGAGAGAATGTTAAGGGCTTCGTTCACAATAATTTCATTTTCTGAACCATTAATCATGCCCCCTCCCCTCCTCTGTTAACCATCCGTCCCTCCCAACCCCCCCTATGTATGATATTTTACCGTTGTGGGACTGACGCCTGTAAGGTTACATTGTTATCTTATCACACACAAACCTACTACGATTCCACTCTTGTACCTTACAATAATATTAGGAGTGTTGGCTTGTTCACAAATATTCATACCCAGAAGGTGTTCACGCTCACTTCAAGTATTGCCTGAACTTAGGGTTGCCCGAGATCCTCTTTAAGAAACTTTAACCCAGTCTGTAATTTCGGATTTCCAATGAAATAATCCAAATGTCTAATTATAGAAAAATTTTCCATCACATCGCTTCACCTCACACGGGGCTCTGCATGCTCGTCTATTATTTAAACTTGCTCTTTATGGTCTACGACGCAAAAAGTTTAGGCCGCTCCACTGCTGCCTTAACAGAAGCCAAAATTTTCTACTTTGAATTCTAAGTAAATCCATAACCATATATGCTGCGATGTCTCCTTTCTGCAAAAAAACGTTAAAAATATAGACCTAGCATATTACAAACCTGGCGTATCTTGGCTTGAAACAATGTCGATATATTAAGAGAAATTAATTCCCTTGAACAAATTGAGAGTTGGATTATTATTCGAAATTCAATTATCCTCTCGTTTTTCAAACACTTTGGTGTCCATTATCAACAAGGTTTCAATTAGCTCCATCAAATTGGCTCATTTTTCCAGTGCGAAATACCTAATTCCTCCCGAAAGGTACCAACTGTTATTATGAAATTTTGTAATTATATCCCCTTCTCCATTAAGAGATCGATTAATGGGTAAAAAACATTCCACTCAAGCAGAAATAAAGGTATAAATACCTCCCCATTTTGAACTCCCTTCGGTGGAAATTCACTTTCAGTTTGAGAGAAATGGTAATTTCTGAAGAATGGCCTAATGCTAATGCACCACTTCTGTTGGCTTCTTAATGGCGAATCGATATTTTATCGTACCAGTTAAAGAAACCACATATAGACAATTTATTTTCACAAGACAGCAGTAGGTACGTAATCATTTAATTCAATCATGAAAGCACAACGAAATATCTACGAGCATTTTCAAAAGGGTTCATAACAATGAAATCCAGTTCGACTCTTAATAATAGATTCACAATCATTTCGATTGAAAATTAATTTCACAAAACAAATAGGTAGGTTCGGTATATTTTTTCTGAGTTTCGACTTTGCTTTACTTACTTGCTACTAATTTGAATGGAATTGCAAAGAACGAATCATAACAAAATATAATATTATGTTATTTGTCTCAGCTAAAACTCTATTGGAAATCTCCATGAAAGTATTGTCAAATAGAGCCAAGTGCTACACTTCCCACATACATATATTATACCATTTAGGACAGGGGTGGGCAGACTTACACTATCGGCGGTCTACAACATAAAAATTGGACGACAAGCGATCGACTCACAAGCAGAAAAAATAATTGGTACTTACCTACATACTACTTAGAGGTCGATGAATGGCACTGCGTATTTTCCGCTAATATCTTGTAGGAAGGCACGAATTTACTAAGTGCCAAACGTAAACACGAAGACAGATGTTCGTCAGTAAGCCGATTGCGGTATTTTGACTTAATTATTTTCATTTCATAAAATGCAGATTCACACAAATACGTTGACCCAAACAAAGCAGGTAATTGTTGGGCAATTTGCTTTAGATTTGGGTATTTTACTTGCGTTAAAAGAGACCAAAATGTGGTATCTGTTGCTCTAGCTTTGAGGTGTATGTCTGAAATAATCTGCATTATCTCGTTTTCAAGAGAAGGCAAGTCCATGTCAAAAGTATTCGATATTTCAGAAGCAATTATTTCAACATCCTCACAAGAAATTTGTAAGTATGCGCGCGATCGACCCTTAAACCGCTCGCGATCGACCGGTCGATCGCGATCGACTGTTTGCCCATCCCTGATTTAGGACGTTCTAGTGTTTTATTCAAGATTTTATCACTTTCATGTTTCAAGATATGGAATAGATTATGGAATAGCCTTAGTCCGGATATTGGGTCGTCTAACTCACTTTGTATTTTCAAGAAAAAATTAAAGAAGGAATATTTATCCCTAAACACCTGATCCCGATTTTCTCTCCTTGTCCTTAATCCTTTTTTTGCTATGATGTATTTTTGTGTAATAGTATCTTAGTGTTAGTGTTATATATTTTTTCTTTGTTTTCTTTTGCTCTTATTCTTTTGTTGTTGTACATACACAATTTTGTCATGCTTTGTAATCTGGTTAGTTGGAAGGAATTGCCTAGTGGCAACAAAACAAGCCCGCCAGTGTGCAATATATTTGTTTATATTATGTACAGAAAGATGAATAAATAAATAAGATATGTATCACACAATATTTGTTCATATTTTCGAAGAAAATGCCTTTAAAACAATAGACCGACCACCGTGGCACACTTGCTAAGCCGTTTAGTTTCTGTGTGGGCGTCCTGGGTTCGATTCCCAGCAGAGAAGAAATTTATTTAAATTAATTTCTCAAGCTAATATTGCTTCTCAGGGCTGGAAACACTGGTAAGTTGGAAGAAATTGTCATATGGAAATATTACGCCACTTGCGCGAGGTGCAAAGAAGTCTTTATTATTATTATGATTAAACCCGCCAATGTACACATTATTGTACATGAATTGAATCAATAAAATAAATACATAGTTAAAAATACTGAATCTGATTTATTTAATTAAATTTTAGTATCGTATTATTTATCTCGGATAATTTCATAATTAGATGAAAAATTAGTATCTTTCTTTTTAAATAAACTTTAAGTAATAATATATGATTCTATTTGTTTGAAAACAAAACGACATTAAAATAATCATATTATCAATGTTTTGACTTAGCAAAATATACCTACATGTATTCATATACAGAAATAGTGTCACTATCTATACAAGTACCTACATAATACTTAAATGTAATATATTTAGATAAATAATATATCTTATCATTTATAATTCATTTTATTTACATTACTCATTCACAATAATAATCATGTCTGAATCATAAATGTAATACCTTTGAAGGTACGTCATTAATATATAAAAAAAACTTGTCATTCATATAAAAAATATTATTATCGCTACTTGTGGTAATTTACAATCGTATTTTGTCATAATTCTATGTACGTGAATATGGACTTTTATCCTGAAGTCTCAATGCTTCAAACTGTCTTTTCAAAGTTTCAAACATTGAACATATATTTAAATTATATTTTTATTTTCGTATCATGAGCCGAAATTCAATTATGTAATTAAATATGTATGATTTTCAAATATTCATTGTTTGGAGTCATTTTTGAATGATTTGTTCAATCGTTTCACTCCAAATTTTATACGTTTATTCCCTTTAAGACGGCTACAACTTTTTTTTTTATATATTTCGTGTTTTTATTTTATTTTGTTTTACAAATATACAATCAAATAAATAAAATTAATGCTTATTTTTTATTTTTTAGAAGCAAGATATGATTCGACATGCCCAATGATTGACTTTAAATGATAACGGGTCTTAAATTATTTACCCAAGTAGCTCATTTTTTTTTTCAAAAAACCATTATATCCAGCCCAGCTTTGCTACTTATCAGATATTGTTTCAATAAACAATAATATAGCTCTTATTGGAATTTACTCATATTTAATAAATCAATAAACAGCAAGGAAATATATATTTGTTGATGCTATTGCCAAACCATCGCATAAAATTTGAGCGTCTTAAAAACGATTTTGTATCATTATACGGTATTACAGAAATACTTCAATCATTAGTACCTAATAATTTTAATTATCATGTTTCTTACTACCGCAATCATTTGCTTTATGCATATCAATAAGTTTTTATTTATAAAATTCATGTATCTATAAACAAGTGTACAAAACCGGGCTTTTGAGACAATCTTTGTCTTTCAACCAAACCAAGGAACCTTGAACCTCATGCAAATATTTTACAGACTTCATGTATCTATAAACAAGTGTACAAAAGCGGGCATTTGAGACAGTCACTGTCTTTCAAACAAATCAAGGAACCTTGAACCTCATGCAAATATTTTATAGATTTAATGTATCTATAAACAAGTGTACAAAAGCGAGCTTTTGAGACAATCATTGTCTTTCAACCAAACCAAGGAACCTTGACATGTATTTATAAAAATGTGAAGGTATAAAAGCGGGTTTATGAGACAGTCACTCTCTTTAACCAACACCAAGAATAATGACCCTTATGTAAATTTGTGACAACGGTACATCGACTTATTATAATGGTGCATTTTAAAACAGCGAGATAAAGAACAAACTAAGACTATTCATACTGATCCAATATACATACTGATCTTAGCAATATGATATAGGAAATTGAAGGACGCAAAAAAATAATTTTTCAAAAATTATTAGATAAATAAAATTGTAGTTCTTGTCTTACTATGTAAAGATTGGGTAGACAGGACATCAGCACTTAGTTTTTTCATAGTCTAGTTCAGGGGTCGGCAAAGTGCGGCTCCAGAGCCGCATGCGGCTCTTTGGCTCCTTGAGTGCGGCTCTGGCACAAATATCCACGGACACGAATACGGGTTTCAGGAGTTTGAAAACAGTAGAGCGACCTTAGCATTCATCAAAAATCCTCTTAATGCTACGATAACTGAATAGAAATTTTCTCCTTTTGGCATTGACATTGGTAACTTTAAAATACAATTGCAGGATTTAAAAAACAAGGAAATGTGGAGCTCTAAATTCCAACGTCTTTGTATTGATTTGGAAATATTGGAGAAGAATGTGATCTTAGTTCACAACACAAGGGTCTGCTTTGAAAGACCTGGAAAAGGAAGACGTGATCATTTTCAACGTCTGGAATAGTAGGTATTCCTGACTCATACGATCAGCTGAGAAAACTCGCATTTGCTGGTCTTTCCCTTTTTGGTTCTACATATTCATGCGAACAATCTTTTCCAAGCATGATCTTTATCAAGAGTAAAATGAGAAGTCGTCTTATTGATGAGAACATGGAATCATGCCTAAAATTAAAAACAACAACATACAAACCTGACTTACTGAAACTTTCCAAGGAGATACAAGGACTTTGTTCGCATTAAGTGTTTGTCATTCATTGTCATGATTTAAATATGGATACTTTTCTGTCATATTATTGCTTAATAACGAATAAATCATTATCAAGTGTGAAATCAAGTTTTATTCAGTGTTCCCGTAATTTAATGAAGGTCTAAAATCATACTAAATTAAAAAACAGATTTGGCTCTCAGAATTTTTTTGAATCGTTGTAATGTACATATTTGGCTCTTTGGCCAATAAGTTTGCCGACCACTGGTAAAGTAGATTATAATTGAAAATAGGAGCTTAAAATCTTCAATGAAAATGGCATGTGTGGAACGTTTTCTTGAAATAACAGGTAAGTATGTACCTACCTTCTTATGGTGCATATGGGTTACAAACACAAACCGATTCAATTAATATTTGAAATATTCAAGATTCGCTACGGTAAGCTTCTTACGATTGTACTTCACGACAGTAAAGCCTCCAGATGGACAATGGACAATTGTCATTTGCTTAAGCACTGGTTGTTTGCATGAATTGCATAATAGCTTCCATTTGTATAGACAATAATAGAGATATTATAAAAGAGATTTTCATCCATGTTTTATCTACGAACATCAACAAAAAAGTTCGTTAAGATCACAATCTGTTTGACCAGTTGTTTGTTTATATGGTACATAAAATTTTATTTGCATAGATGACACTACTCAGTATTTTTGATTACTTTTTATTTAGATTTGAAGAAATTGCAATTGTATAAAATATTAAAACAATTTTCTTTTTGAAATATCTTCATATTTAAAACTAAATTATCATCTTGGAAATCTGTTGATGATTTATATATTTATTAATTCCAATACTAAAATTAAATGATTGTGGAGTATAAAGTTTTAATAACACCTCTGGTCAAAAGGATGGCATTAATATTTTAAAGATATTTATTTCATCTTTTAACATCGACTATTAACAATATCCAAAAATCTTAATTTCTCTGTTTTGTACTATAAAATACAACATAACGATAAGTATTGGGTAAAAAGATATTGAATTACAAAATATTTTTCAGTGAATGGGAGGATTCACAATAATCATCTACCTACATTTGATTAAGACTAAATATGATTTTTCAATGGCCATTATTTGTTCGCTTGATTAAGTACCTACTCAAGAGTTTAATTAACTGAGGTTGATGTTAAAAAAATACTCCATTTTAGACAGAGTAAGAAAATTTAATTAAATACTGAGACATAAACCTCCTTCAGATAAACGAAGCTCTAATTAAAACATTATAATTGTATCATCTCATTTTGTTTTGAGTTTTGACGTTCCCAAATTACCCAATCAACGCTTCATAAAATATGAATGAAAGATTGTAAACATTTCACCGAGAAAAACCGGTGAATCAAGTTCCCCCCCCCCCCGATTAAAACCGTTTAATCAGTCGGTTATTCCGCTAGTAAAGTCGGTTGTTAGATACCGGTTCGAAATAAGTCGGTTTTACGGAGATATTTTCACAATTTGTAGACATTATTTTCGAGGCAGGAAATCTGAGCGGTACATATTCTTTAATAGTTTTAATCTCGATTTAATTAAAATTCAAAACCCTCTCCAATTGCTCCACGTAGATTTGATGAGGCATTATAACGTTATCAAAGAGCAATTTTAATTACCCGCCCGGCATTGCTAAATGTTTGACGGAATTGATTATGGAATAAATAATCTTGTTTCAAAGTATTTTATTATGAGAGGAGTCAGATCATTGATCTCGTTGTATTTTATTTATACAACTCGACTGCAAATCATTAAAAGGTTTTCTACAAAATTAAGATCTAGTCTCCACTCCACTGCAGCGAAATAGTGGGAAATCATGACGATTTCTCAATTTTAAAAGCAATTTTTTTTACTCCTCACCTCATTACCCCAAGGGGAAACAGTAGGGATTTATGAATCTGTGTGTGTGTGTGTGTGTGTTTTTATTCAACTTTATTGATTAAAGACTAAATAACTGATTCGATACTTTTCAAATTTTGCTAATTTGTGTATGTAATACTCGCTTAGACCCCATTAGATTTTCATGGATATCTGATCAGTGCTTCGTAATTTATTTTACTGGCAAATATTTCAAAGTGACCCCAAGCTCAGGAAACTTAAAATTTGATCTCGTTTTCCATTAATTTCTCAACAGGTTCATCATGTATATTTAGAGTTTCGTCGTTTTGAGAAATATGTGTCTTCTGTACACATCAACCTATAAAATTTGATCGACTTCACTATGATAATATATATAATTATGTATAGAGTGCATCAACTTAGTGCTGGTTTGTTTTCTTTAGACATCGATCCATTTATTCTCTATGATTTGATATGTCAGAACATTGAAAATGCTCACTTTAAATATGTAGATTTGAATAAAACACTCATTTATTCATAGAACGTAGGTAATAGTGAAATATTTATAAAACGTACTTAAATAATGGATAAACATAAATTTTCGCGATATAATGTATTATATCACTTGTATAATAAAGTATAACTTTCTTTTTAATATAATATGATATTCGCACTTACTATTATTTCAATTTGCGTTGATATTAATTTGAGGTCTGGTTTTATTATATATTCCATATATCTACATATTCGAGTTGTGCATCAGAATCCACATCACACCCACTGTATAGTGTATGTATATTGCCGTAAACAAAGACAATATACAGTTTCATCACGTCACGTGTTGCCTCTTCCTCTTCTTTGTTTGAGCAAAGTAACATGCAAAGGAAATGAGATTCAATTTAACTAAACATCACAATAAATTGACTTGGATAATATTAATTTATTGTTGGGTAATTTGATCATGTTCACAATTCACATACGTTATATGAATTATTTATATTTGATTAGACATCTTGTGTTTTTTGAAATCGTTTCATTATTCATTCTCTACCTAAATGAAACACATAATATATAGTGTAAGTAGGTATGATTGAAAAATATATCAAAAATAATATGATGAGTATATGTAAATGCCTCTAGATGTTCTGACCACATATTTTTTTTTTTACAAAAAATGAATATGTACTTGTTAAACAAGTACATATACATCTTCCTACGTTTCCTAAAATAAGCATAAATGCTTGTGCTATAGGTGAACGAAATCGGTCGAGGCAGGATTTTGATGAGTGTATTTTTGTTGTATCGAAATTTTGAACAGTATACAAAAAACTCGATTTCCCAGAGCGTAAGAGCATAGCCCAGCGCGCTAACCGCTCTGCCATCGACACATCTAACATCGACCACATATAATGAATGACTAACGGCCATCTGACAAAAACAAATAAATAGTTAATTCTGCTTATCCCAAATGAGGTAACGGTATGATGGTATGCTAAAGTTATGTGATATTGTATGGTAAACCTACATAATCAAGCGTATGACTTCATCGTTCATGGGCTGTTCTACGTGATATATGTACATACAGACCATCTCGCCTTGGCTCTGCATTATCTAATGAAAGCTCCTTGATTTTGTTTAATATTTTCGTCTTCCAAAGTATTATTAACACGGTCATGAAATATCTTTCTAGGGCGATTCTTTTTATGCACTGAATCCCTTTCACCTTTATTTATTTTCCAGTGACTCGTCATCGTTAATTCCTTCAATGTGCCCAAAAATCTGTATATAATGTCCTTTTTTGTGCATTCTTTCCTTTTGTTCACTTTTTTCATTGTATTCTTCGTTTTCCGTTACGGACTCTTCTTAATCACCTCTTTTACGGGATTTATTCTACTATAATTCGACTTTTATCAGTTATTCAATATTTTCCTACGCTTTAAAAATAAAATATGAATGGAAAGGAAAAATAAAATATGGATATAAATTATGTAGAAGGAGAAAGTTTTTCTTGATGTTTCTGTAACATTTTTTTTGTTTTATTTTTATTATGATATTTTTTAATTTTATATTATTATATAATTAGGAATATGTGACGATATTTGACTGAAATATTTTATTCAACGAATGTCACAAAGAATAAAACGTGTTCTAAAGTTGTTTCTAACAAATCAGACTCAATAATGATTACAAATCTATACGATAATTCATGCACAGTTTTATGAATCTTATGTGCAATGTACATTTTAACGAGATATCATATATCCGCTTTCCCTTGGGAAATACAGCTGTCCAAACAATGTTATGTAACAAAGAAACAAAGTTAGGAAAAATTGCTCCATACATAATATATACATTGTATTGTAACAGACATGGTAATCATGACACTCCAATGTATCAAACAAAACCCTCATTTATCGTGAAAATGCTTTGTTTTTTAAAACCCTCATCAATGAAAATCTCGCCTGGAATGCATTTTGTGTTTCATTATTTTTTTCTGTCATAAATATTACAAAGACCCGGTAGAAAATGTGCTGAATTCACGAATTATTATTACTGATTGATTTCCAATGTTTTGTCCTTTTTACATAATATGTATATACACGTCTGTTCACATAAAATGCCGAGTTGGTAGGTAGATCGAAAAAAGCAATTTTGTGCCTTTGTTCGACTCATTTTATTCTCAATGAGCATCGAATAAATTATGAAAAAAAGATTTATTAATTTTAAAATATGTTTTTCTCCTATTTATTACAACCTTTTATTTAACTTCTCATGTCTGTCTGTACCGAAATTGCAATTGATTTTTAACTAACTTCACGACCAGGTAAAGCGCTGAAAATTTCAAAATTTGTGTATTCCCGATAACAATGCATGTTGAAACTATTTTTAGTTTGATTCATTGGAACATTTTTATATTTCCGAACTTGAATTGTGACTACTATACATATTGCATAATACAGGCGTTATTTATATCGTTATCAAATCAATTTCTGTTTTCTTTGAATTCGTTTGTACTTCATTAATGTGAGATGGACGAGGTTAAGATCAATGTCGGGAGTTTTTTGCGATCCAAAAATGCCAACAAAGTTGAAAAAAAAATTCCCTCCTATATGGCTCCGAATGCTGGACAATGTATAAACCTACTCTAGGCAACTGGAAACTGCTGAAATGCGTATATGCTAAGTTGGGCGATGGGATTGTCTTTAAGAGACAAAATAAAAAGTTCATACATTCGTGAAAGCCTGGACGTTACTGATATACAAAGCAAGATAGAGTAAAGACAGTTGAGATGGTTCGGGCACGTTGAACGCAGACCGCCAGATCACGTGGTAAGCCAGGCAATCTCTATGGATCTTCCTCGACTTACATCCAGAGGAAAAAAAAAACATACATAGATTGTGCAAAGATGAAAACAATTGCAGAGACATGGCCTAGGCCTAGGTGACAGAATACACACACACTTACAAATACAACCATGCGGACTGACTGACTCACGATTACAAATATTAAAAAATAAAAAAATAAATAAAAAAACTATAAATCTGCGTAATTTCTTTTTTCGAATCAATATCAAACTTAAAACCTTTTTTGACGACTAAATTCTTCCCTTCCCCATAACTCCCGTCTACCCCCTCCCTCTTTTTATCCCGCTTTTTATCCTTTTCTTTTGTCTTTGTATTTAAAAAAAAAAAACTGAACATGCATGTGCCTACTCTAATTGTTAAAATTATGGATGCAGTTATTGGCGCCATAAACATTGAAATGCACCTACTTATAATTGTGTAACTGTTATAGCTGTTGTATCCAATAAATTAATAAAATAAAAAAAAATAAATAAAAATAAAATACAGGACAGAAGGACCTATAATTTGAGGACGAGGAGAGCTGACCGGCATAGACAAAGAGTAAGGATATAGCAATGAAGAAGACTTGTTCTTAATTTCAACGTGAAGAAAACTTTAAAAAGGGTGTCCTCATTTTTTCATTTTCATACTGGTTGAGAATTCTTTACAAAATGATTATCAATTTTAACATGTACATAGTGAAATTAATAGTCAAAATAATTATTCATATTTTTTCTACTAATTAACTGTAATTATTGACGCGTTTCGAGCGATGTTCACCGTCGGACAATCGCTCCTGTTAAAATGCATAGAATAAATAAATTTTCAACAACTTTGGTTCTATCAAGAAGCTATTCACACACGCACACCTTTAGTTGGTTGCCCCACATTGTTAGCTATACCGTGATAGTTTGAATGAATGAATGAATGAATTGTAAAATCTCTTTTTTGTTACTCTGTAAAACTAATGAAAAATTTCATGTGTACACGCCAAATTCTCTTTACTAGTAGAGATTGGGTATTATGAATAGTGAATTTGATTTTTTTCCATTAGGGTTGGATGGAAGCCCCATAAGTCCCCCTTTGAAGGCTTATGCACCGAATAAGATTTCGCTGGTTTCAATCAGACGAGGGTAAACTCATATTGTGTTGCCAACAATGCAATTTTTCAATATAATATGACGTCTTTATTCCTTTTTTGTCAATGATTACACATTATGATTGGCAGGTGGTATATTACATAAAAAATTGAATCAATCAAAGATGAAGCCAAACAAATATTTCAAAATTCTCTTTTTTGATTTATAATAGTAGTCATATCTGTCTACTTATCAAATGAGGAAATTGCTTTGTATAAAGAAAATTCGTGCAATCAGAATTCATTTGATTAAGTTTAGCTAATAGGCTATGTAAAACAGTGAAAAGTATAATGTATCAATAAAATAATATGTACATAGTATTGTGAAGTTATTTTAACTCCAATATATCAGAAGAATATTGACAAAAAATGGATGTTGATATTTTGTTTTTTTCTGCTGGGAATATAACACATAATGTCGGCATACAACTTCGTTCCAGTTTGTAATTGAGGTTATCCTTTATATAAATTTACTGCACAAAAAGCAGTCAAATTAATAAAATAAAACTTTAATATTTCATAAAAAAAAACCGACTTCAGAATGAATGTATATATCAAGGCTACCCCATGAAGGACATAGCGTGATGGTTCGTAAGTATGTAGTAATGATTCGCATATTCAATAATACCTACACAAATACTTTGTCGTACATCGTCGCTTAGTTGGTAAGGTATCTGACTTCTGAGCCAAAGGTCCCGGGTTCGATTACCGCTGGAGACACAGTTTTTAACTGTATTTTCATTCTGGATCTGTGAGACGATTAATATCGTAAGTCTCCAGAATGTGGCAATTTGTTATTGGGTGCGTGTTAAATTAATATTTGACATAGTACCTGTTAGTTGCCCGAGAAGTAATATAAAATAAGTAAAACTGAGTTTCATGATTCTCATCATTAAATCTCTTGGCTTTAGGGAACTACCCCAGAAGTTATCCCTTTTTAAAGAAAAAAGAATCATCGGTTTCGGATGACGTGGTAAAGAATTATGGTGGACTTTGAATTTTTGTTAGTATTCGATGACTATTTTATTGAATTCGTATTGAATCATATCATTAGAACTTGAATTCAAATGAGACCAATAGAAAGATACTCTCTTGATGAAATAAGAATCATCTCGCTGAACATACATAAAAAACCTCAAATTGGACATGGCAAATGTACGGTCATGAACAAAGAATCAATGAAGAACAACAGATGAAGAAAAAATAAAGCTGTAATAAGTTTTGATAAACTATGGTAATAGGATCTTTGATAAAAAAACGATATGAAATAATTACAAGTACAATGACACAGTTTTAATCCACGTAAAGTTTATGAGTCTTGGCGCTTTCGATACATCATCATCCTGATGATAGTCTAACCATCGAAAGCGCTCAAGCTCATTATAACTCATGCGTGGATCGAGACTGTGTCGTTATAGTTGTGATACTTTCATTTTTTATGCTATTTTTGTGTGTGTTTATTTATAATTTTATTTCTAATTGTATGTCATATTTCTAATTTTGTAATTTGTTGTCTTATTTGTAATGCTATTTTTGTGTGTGTTTATTTCTAATTCTATTTCTGGTTGTATGTTATATTATTAATTTTGTAATTTGTTAGGTATCTCTAAATTGTAATCCTATTTTTGTGTTTGTTTTGTTAGTTGGCATTCACTGTTAAAAGTATCATTATTTCAAAATGCTTTAGCCCCGACATAGATTTTTTACCTAGTGGGGCATTGCAGCTACGAATATTAATTGTTAATTATATATATTTATGTATAAATAAATTAATAATGAACTTTAACTCTATGAATGGAACAACGTTGAACTTTTAAAAAAAGGTCCTTATATGAAATAAAACTTTTGTTTTGTATGTAAATATTTGATAGGATGGGAAATTAATGGTTTGTGATTCTCTTTACCTACCTCAAATTGAATATATCTTGATGGTATTTACACATTCACGTCCATTCTATTTCTTACCCATAAAATTTCCATAAGAAACATTGACTCTTCGTTTTTAAAAGAGCATTCGTGCACCTTTCAGCAGACAATAGTACTTAGTCTGGTTCAAATACTTGTAGTTACATTATTTTCAAACAAGCCATTTGTTTCTAGATCAATATGTGAGCGTCCATAGCAATATTTTCAAGTTAATTTGAAAAAAAATATACGTGGGTTTATTATTAGGATTGTTAAAGGCAGTCGTGAGTATCTGGCCACGGGATGGCTAATGATCCAGAACTTCGCTTCTCTTGTTTATTTCCCTGTTAATTACATCATTTTCTCCCCAAATTACTCCAATGTTTGCTACTGTTATACAAACGATCAAATATAAAAAATAATTTCTTTACAAATGCTGGAAATGTATCGCGCGGACGAACGAGGAAATTAAAAGAAATAAAAATGTCTGCTGCCTCTTTCAAAATATCACGCTGGATTTATGGCTGGAATATTATTGCGACTGAGATATTTTAAGAAATAATTCAGTGCCTACTCAAAGAGAATATCTTTTTGGGGGAAAATCATGAGAAATCCACTGTGTGCAAATGCCGACAGTATGGATAAGTCAAATAAAAAGTATAATTTTAATATTAGAAGCTTCTCTTATCATTACTGGCTGTGAATTAACCTCGCAAACAATTTAAAATTGCAAAATGTGGCAATAGGTCATGCAATTATTTTTTAACAGATTTGTAATTATCTCAATAGAGACGAAGTTGGAATATTTATTGTAGGAGACTTCTATGCGAAAAATGCATTGTCACCTCAGATATAAGAATTGTAGCTTTCATTATTTACAAAAAACCAATTCTCTCAATAGATGGCGTTCCAACAAAATAAATAAAAATAATAAGATTGTTGTTCATAATTTCACCCATAGATGGCTGTAGTAAAAATTCCTTATTTTCAAGCGAAAAGAATTTCAGTATTACAATATATAGAACTTTCAAAATTGAATTGATAGGGATCTCATTAAAAGGCATAATTGGTGAACGTTGCGCAAGCGCATAAAGTGATCACGTAAACCAGCCGATGACAGGTCGTAAGCCCTGTAGGTGCCTTGATTTCCCGGTTCTCCTACAATAAATATTCCAACTTCGTCTCTATTGAGATAATTACAAATCTGTTAAAAAATATCTTTGACTCCCGACAGGGAAAAAAATCCAATGTTTGCGCATATGCAATAATAAAAATATTCGATGCAATTATTATTGCACGACCTATTGCCACATATTGCCAAAACTTGTTAAAGAAACTGCGCAGCTCAAAAGTAAGCGGAAGATTTTACGTATGCAATTCCCGTTAAAATCATGTTTAATTTGCTACTTATTCTACTCACATCATCGTAGTATAATAGTATTATTGTCTTTAGTCTCTATACATTTCCAATTAAGAATCCATCGACTTATCTAAGGCCACTTTACGACACAATTTCCTCCAATAAGGTTCGGTCGTTGACCTCCCGCTATTCTAAGAAGGGGGAGGGGGGTGGGGCGTCCTAGCGCGGTCATTTTCTTTAGATCGTAAACTCTTTTCTTATTTATGGCTTTTCTCGAAACGATAAAACGACGTCGTGGAAGAAAATCGAATTACAATAATCGCAAAGTAGGTACATATCTAACGTTGCAAAATGCGCAATACATAGCGATGACCGGTCAACAGCTCTGCTAACATTACAACCAACATATTCTTACAATGCATTTTAGAAACGACAAATTGTGGACAAAGCTTCGTTTGACACCACGAGTGCAATAAATGTATCAAGCGTTTTATTTTGAAATCGGCAAACAAATATATTCCAACTGTCGATTCGTTCATGAGAATTCAATTCTCTGAATGAATCGACATTATTAAGCCAAGATGCGTGTACGAAGGAAAATTTTGTATGGCGTAGTGGACTTTTTGCATGCTAATAACACCAATTAGAGGCCTCGCAGCATATATTTTCCCATACATGGATTTACTCAGAATTCGGAGTAGAACATTTTTTGTGAGTTTTGTGTGTGTGAGTGTGTGTGGTGTGTGTGTGTCCCTTATTACTTTTGATCCGCTCAATTAACAGAACCAAAATTTTCAGAAAATATAAACACTTATAAGCCTACAAAACTTTTATACTCAGAATTGTAAATTTTTGTTTCAGTCAGGGGTTATCAACTTTTGAAATTTTAGTTTATTTTTCCATAAATCTCAGAAACCATAAAAGATAGAATGCTGAAAATTTGTACAAACATAGAAAAATACAAAATCTCAAATTCATTTTTTTCAAAAAAATTCCAGGGTTTCTCAAACATTTTTTATTAAGAAAAATATTTTTTTATGATAAATTTATGAGTTTATCTGCCTATATTTCCAATTTTTTTTAAAAATATCAAAAAAAAACCGAAACACCCCAACTAGATAATTTAATTTTCTATAAAAAATATCAGCATTGTATTAGCACATTTCAATTTTTTTTAACAATTTTAATAAAAATTGAATTTAGTGACGACATTGTTTCATACAAATTGTATGGCAGTCGTCTACACACAATATCTAAGAAGACTTAATTGTTTGATACTAATCTCCAAACATACATACATACCATCATGCTGTTTTCATATTCTGGGTAGGATCAAAGGACTGACCTCCATACTATCCTATCTTGACATACATACCTAGGTACATGTGTTGTATAGAAAACCAAATATCTTAAAATATTAAATAATTTGTATTTTTTGGGTTTATAGTTTGGTACTTATTCTTCAACTATACATGCTATCGCTATCGACAGTTGGATTTCATGTGTTACATGCAACTAGTTTTATTAATGTGAGTGCAGAATAAACCGAAAGAAACGTAGGGACTTGAATCTTATTGGAATGCTCACGCGTAACCAAATAATTAATCAACTGTTTTTTTCAAGGTGAGAAAGCAAATACAAATGCAGCTGAACTAGAGTCTTAAAATCCACTATACCAATCACACCCTATTTGGGGTAGGCAGTGAGAAACGAACGTCAGATTCCTCTCTCTTGACATACATTTCTCGCTTCGTTCACGTCCATGCATCCTCGCATACACGCTCTTCTGTTATTCTTACTTCTAACGTCTCCATCTTTCAAACTTCAATTTATGTGATCGTGACAAATTTTCTTGGCCGAACTCTACTTTTCGTTCCTCTTTTATCAACCTTGTATACTTTTTTTGTCAGACGGTCATAACTCATTCTTTCTATGTGGCCAAACCACCTTAGGGCTTTTATTTTTATTTTACTTACGATACCTTTTTCAATCACACATCATCGTCTAATATCCTCATTTCTTATTCTGTCGTACACCGTTTTACCACATATTTGTCTTAGTGACCTTATTTCAATAGCGTCAATTCTACTTTCATGCGTCCTCTGTCATGTCATTGTCTCACTAGCATACATTAGAGTCGGTACGTCGATACCATTGTGCACCGCTTACTTTGCTTGCCTCGAAATAATTGGGTCAGCCATTAGAGATCTTAATGCACCATTCACTCTATTCCCTGCCGTTACTCTCCATTCAGTATCTTTTTCCAGTCTTCCATCACGCTGAAACGCTGAAGTCTTAGAATCTACCCTCGGTAATATATGAATATTGATTACTAGATTTAAAAAATCCATTTTCCTTATTATCGATTTGAAATAATACATGTAATAAATTGCATTTACATTAAGATACATTGAGAGTATAAATGTTAAGAGCATAAAAAATAAGCCATTTATTTAGAGCATACATATGCTAAGTGTCATGGAGTGAATACAAAATCAAACAAAAGAACATAATTTTTATTTTCTTTTTGTTTCTATTATTTTTGGTTTTGATTTATGTATATCCTTTTTGATACTTTTATTGACAAACATTTTTTTTAAAAATGTTTGTCAATAAAAATTTTTGTCAATAATTTTTTTTTTTTAATTTTGTCAATAAAATGTCTGTAGGTGCCTCGAGTTCCTGGTTCTTCTACAATATCCCAACTTCGTCTCTATTGAGATGTTAAAAAAATGTTTGTCAATAAAAATATCATTTGACTCCCGAAAGAGATTAAAATCCAACGTTTGCGTATATACAATTAAAAAAATATTTGATTTATATCCTTTTTCTTTTTTTCATATAATTAATTAGTAACCTACTTATAGATCTACTAAATAAAATGTTTTAAATATAGGTACACGTGAAAGATAGAACCTGCCCTGCTTAAAAAATTGCTTTGCAGTTTGACGGGAAAATATTATTCTATTTTTTTATGTAGTTACCTACAAAATAAATGGAAAAAGAATTTACTTTTTTTTCTGCCTATAATCTTACGTTTGTTTGAATAATGCCATTAAAATATAATTATTCTAAAATCTGAGTTATCATTTTGATAATTGATGTATTTTACTGATTGTTATCTTGAACGGCTATACGTACATATACATAGGTACATACATACCATCATACCATGTCCCTTGCGGGGTAGGTAGAGAGAACCGAACGCCACATTTTTCTATCCTGGCACGCATCCCTCGCCTCGTCCACATTCATGCATCGTCTCATACATATTCGTCTATTGCTCATACTTCTAACATTTCCGTCTTTCAAAATTTCGTTCACATGGTCGTGCCATCTCTTTCTTGGGCGTCCCCGACCTCTCATTCCATTCCTTTCCGCTCTGTATATTTTCTTCGTCAGGCGCTCCTCATTCATTCTTCCCATGTGACCAAACCATCTCAATATGTTCACTTTCATTCTAGTAATGACATCTTTCTTCATCTTACATTCTTTCCTTATGTCCTCATTTCTTACCCGGTCATACATCGTTCTATTACAAATCCTTCTTAACGATCTCATTTCAACTGCATTTATTCTACTTTCATGCGTCTTCTGCCATGTCCAGGTTTCACTTGCATACGTCAAGGTTGGCACTACGGCGTTATGAATGGCAACTTTGGCATCCTTTGATATGTTGTGATCATTCATAATTACATACATATAAAATATAAAATACATATTAAATGTGAACCTGATGTAAATGTGATAACATGTTTTTCACACGAAATTCCAATTAAACGAAATTGAAATAAATAAACCAATGTCGTTTGGAATTCGTCCCTTCGACATATTAATTTAAATTGTATCGTTTATCCATCGGGCGAAGTAGGACATTAGTTACAAATAATAATGAATGGATATGAAGACTATAGAAATACCCTTTGATTACAGACGATAACAATATTGGCTTAGCCTTTATGCTAGACAAAACGGATATTATTGAGTCGTGTTATCGGGATATTACTGCTTACTGTTTCATTAAGATGGGCATTGTTTACTGTCGACCCACCTAACCTTTACTGTATCTATCATAGAGCCATATTGCAGTTATACTAATATAGATTCAATTCCACACTGCGATATATGTAAGTACCTACATATATCGTAATACGAGGGGTGAGTTACTGAAGGTAGATACATTTCATATATGGAGTTTGGTCTCTCTCTACGATACAAGTAGAATGAGGACAGTTCTTCGCAGACGATTATGAATTAAT
Source organism: Molanna angustata (assembly GCA_963576475.1). NCBI lineage: Eukaryota > Metazoa > Arthropoda > Insecta > Trichoptera > Molannidae > Molanna > Molanna angustata. The sequence continues at coordinate 10,193,277 of OY754969.1, forward strand.
AGTTTTCAATATGTTACACAGATGATTCATTTATACATATGAAGTAAAAGACGAGTACAAGTGCATATTATTTACCATAAGGCCTTTAATTCAACCAGCCGGAAAGAGCAGAGGTCTTATATGTTCACCACAGGACATCTGATGGCTTATTGCTGCATTCAATACTGTGTGTTTTGAGGAAACTAAGCCCGCATGAAATCTTTAAGCACCTTTATATGAAGAAGCAATAAGGTGCTCCAAACAAATGGCTGGCAAAATTTAAATTACCTATTTGAAATCAGTGTATGTATCTAATGAAATTTGATTGAAAAAAATGTGAACTTGAAACAAAAAAAAATACATCTCTAAAATGTGCACAAAAAAATATAAAAATAAAGTCTAGGTTCACCAATTTGGGGGTACATTTTTGATCTATTAATTATTATTGTATCAGAAGGGATAATATTAATATTACAAATTTCCGTGTTCTAAAGGATCTTATTTAATTTAAAATATCTACCTCCAATTATGAAATTGCCTCTGTCATTTCGTTAAATATTTGATTATATATTATTTATAGTGATGAAGGGTTTCTAATAAAAGAACAACTTACATGAACAAGACTGATATATTCGAATTCAATAAAGGTACAATAAAAATAAAATGTTAAAATATTTGCGATGTCGTGGGTCGGAACTTATAATTAAGATTTAACGTGACTCTATTCTGTTAGGCGATTTACGCATGAATGATAACAATAATTATTTTACGACTGACGGAGATGTAGTAAGGTTCGTCGATCTTCGTTAATTGTCGTCAATCCTCGAGAATCATTGAGGATATACAGAATGCAGCTTGCTGTCAGGAGTGCCGCTACATATTTATAACTGTAATAAATTATGGATCAACCCATGGATAGCTCATGACATTGAAAAATATACAACTCTGCCATCCAATTCAAAAAATATTTACACTTCATAATCACAAATTAAAATCAATGTTCCTGACCTTTCCTGGTCAAGGCACCATTTTCACAATATTTTCGAATCTTTACCAGTGACACGATATCTGTACATACGATTGTTGCTTAAGATTTCTATAATCTCATTTCCTACCTATGAGTCGAGTTTCTAATGTTTTGTGATCTAGAAATATTATCATAGCTATGAATCGAGCTTCCAAGGTATGGTGTCCTAGCTCCACGGCGTAAAGTGAAACGGATGTTAGTGTCATAATATGTTTATGTATACCTACCTCTAGAGTCTAGCTTTAATGTCGTCATACCGGAATACTTTACGTAATAAACTCAAATCAGATAAATACTAAATGGTATTATTCCACGAACATTGTCTAATATAATATACCTTTGAATATATATTGTATTTTCTTCTAGTGTTTCTTTTCTTGTCTTTTTTTCTAAGTTATACCTAGCTATGGAATAGATCCTACCTTTAATTAAGATAACGGTGATAGAATTTTATTCTTCTACTAACCTTTTTTGAGTATTTCAATAAGGGATACAATTCAGAATGTCATGATAAGAGAAAGAACCAAAGTACCCGATGTAGCGGAAAGGGTCGTTGGCCTTAAGTGGAGCCGGACTGGACATATTGTCAGATGCCAGGATTCACGATGGACCAAAAAAATCATTAAATGGCGATCGAGAACAAGCCGAAGAGGTGTCGGCAGACCCCAGGCAAGGTGGTCTGATGACATCAAGAAATGTGCCGGAGGGAAATGGATGCAGTGTGCCCAAGACAGGGAGTTGTGGAGGATCAAGGGGGAGGCCTATGTCCAAGAATGGAAAAAAAACAGGATGAAGAAGAAGAAGACTTAGCTTTAAATTAATGTGATGTTTCTGAATTAAGAGGTCATCAAAATATAGGTAAACAAAAATATTGATAGCTATAATACCTATAATTAAATGAGTCTATATTTCATATAATATAATTACATAGGCAAGTTTTTTTGAATATTGTTTATTTATTAATTTGTGATACCTACACTGGATTTAATTTCTATACATACTAAGGCTGTGTATCTCGAAAAAAGTATCAGTAATCGTATAGTTAAAATACTTTGATTTCTTAAAATTGTGCAATACTTTTGGTTGTTTGAATTTTATTTTAACTATATTATTACTGATAGTTTTGTAGAAACAACCCAGCCTAAGTATTTACTTATATTCCAATAAAATCTTCAATAATCAGTGTTATTTATTTATTTATACATCTTCTTGTGCATAATATAAACAAATATAATTGTACACTGGCGGGCTTATTGCCATTAGGCAATTTCTTCCAACCAACCAGATTGCAAAGTATGACAACATTGTGTATGTACAACAGCAAATAAAAAAGAGTAAAAGAAAACAAATAAAATACGTATAACACTTAAATACTATTAAACAAAAAAAATATATATAATTCATTGCAATAAAAAGGATATGGTAAGGACAGGAGAGGAAATCCAATGTTATTCACGAATCATAAGTTCACTTTGTCGCATTTGTTTTCTTTAGGAAAAAACATGAGTTATAAAAACACTAAGGAAAAAAGTTTAAGAAAAAAAAGAGTGTACTTTGTACCCTCCTGAGGAAGTGAACTTTGTTCCCGTAATATGCAGAGGAATTTTTATTTTATCAAATAAAAGTAATAATTTTAGTGATGTACACAAAGTTGTGTTTTATTAAATTTTATTAATAACTAGCCTTTATGTCCCGCCGTTGGCCAAGAATGTAAAACTGTGAAGGAATAAGCAATCGTTTTTATAATATTGTCACCCAATTATTTTGCAATATCGGACTATGAAAAGTGGTTTGAAATTTGATTGAGTATAAGCATTGTAAAATGTTCAAGTGATGGCCACAACCCATTCTTTTTTATATAATGCTATAAAGTGTGAATGAAGTATAATATACAATTTCTGCACGCATGGACTACGCGAAATGGTTTTAAATATGAATGTTTATCAACGTTGTAAAGAGATTGGTTTGGCCACAACCCCCATTTTTAAATATTATCATCGAAAACAAATTGTAATATATACCTATTGAAAATTTAGTAATTTTGGATGTTGGAATGTGGTTAAAATTTGATTAAATAATGTACTGAAAAGATCTAGTGTTGGTCACATCCCATTCGTTTTTATATTTTTTCATCAAGTGTGCATTATATTTTTGCACAATTAGACTGATAGACTTAAAATAGACATAAAAGTCTACATTAACGAATAAGAAAAAGACTTAAACTATAGTAAATAGTTTTTAATTTGAATATAAACGTTGTGAAGAGTTCAGTAATGGCCACAACCCCCATTATTTAAATATCGTCAACGAAATCAAATATGAAGGTGTTGAAAATTATTCAAAATAGGATGATATAAATGGTTTAAATTTGATTAAACAAAAGTATTGAAAAGATTTTAGTGCAGATTACATCGTCACATCCCACATCCCATTCGTACATAATATGTATTTTCATCAAGTGTGCATATCGTTAATAATATTTCTGCACAATAGACTATTAGACTTAAAACTAACCCAAAAGTCTAAATAAAAAAGAGAAGAATAAGTATAAGACTAAAAGAAATAGTTTGTATAAAAAACTATTTCAATGGTCTACATAAAATAAGAAAAAATACATAAAGTAGAAGAATTAGACTATTGGAAATAGATTGTATAAAAACTGACTAAAAGGTCTACATAAAAGAAGAAGAAGATTAATCCATAGGAAATAGTTTTGTATAAAATTCACCAAAGTTCTACATAAAATAAGAAAACGAAGAAAAAGACTAAAGGAAATAGTTTGTGTAAAAACTGTAAAGTCTACATAAAATTAAGAAGAAAAAGAATTAGACTCCATGAACCGTCGCTTCAGACCCTTCAGTACCTCCCGTCCCTTCAATCCTTCATTACGTCCCTTTCAATCAGGCCCTTCAGTACCTCCCGTCCCTTCAGGCCCTTTTATACCTCCCATCCCTTCAGGCCCTTTAGTGCATCCCTTCCCTTCATTACATCCCGTCCCTTCAGCCGCTTAAGAAAAGTTTAAATCCAGAAACCATCCTGGAAGAACCGCGAAGAGATGAAAGGACCTTCTTCTCCCAGGATTCTCCAACTTCATAGGTAAAATGACCAAAAATACACGAAGAAGAAGAAGAAGAAGAAAAAAGCTTAAATCCAGAAACCTGCGAAGAGATGGAAGGACAATTGGACCTTCTTCTCCCAGGTTAGTCCACCTTCATAGGTAAAATGACCAAATACACGATGAAGAAGAAGAAGAAAAAAGTTTAAATCCAGGAACCGACCTGGAAGACCTGCGAAAAGATGGAGAGACAGTCGGACCTTCGTTTCCCAGGATATTCCGCTTTCATTGGTAAAATGACCAAATACACAAAGAAGAAGAAGAATAAGAATTTTAGATGGGTCGATGGCAGAGCGGTTAGCGCGCTGGGCTAGTAATCCAGTGGTCGCGAGTTCGAATCCTGCCTCGACCGATTTCGTTCACCTATAGCACAAGCATTTACGCTTATTTTAGGGAACGTAGGAAGATGTATATGTACTTGTTTAACAAGGACATATTCATTTTTTATTTAAAAAAAAAAAAAAAAAAATTAAATCCAGAAACCATCCCGGGCATACACTCGACAATTCACCAAAGTTTCATTGTAATCGGACAAACGGTTTAGGAGCACATAGCATACATGCATCCATACATAAATAAATAAATAAAATAATTTTCCTATAGGAAATCAGTATATTCTTGATTTGTAAGTAAATAGTATTAGGTAGGTACCTACCTACAACAATGTTCTAAATAAATTCGATTCATAACAAATTTTATTTGAATATCAGAATCTTTCCGTAACCATAGTAACCATCGAACATATAAAATATTACTATCAAATGGGCTCGATACATTTTTTTGGATATGTAGGTAGGTACCTACATTGGTTTGTTCGATGCCATAAAAATGAAAATTGTCAGAAAAATCAAATATTATTTACAAATTATGCAATTTTATTATGCCTATATCTTTACTAATAAATAACACATTTTTACAATATATGTCTTAAAACTTGCCGTAATGTCTTGTGTTTCATTTTATTATTTCATAATTACATTTATTTCAAAGGTTTATTATTTTCAAGAACATATTCATTCGGTGGGAAAATGAAATATTGTATGAAAAGATATTAAAATGGCGGCGTTTATGTACAAAAGGCTTACTTTAAAAATAAGTTAAACATTATAATTATACCAAATATTCACCATGTTTTTCACTTAAACGCTAAGTTATACTTCAAAATATATTTTTTTTGTGTAAATACCTACTTCTAACTTTTAAACTAACAGATATTTGCGTGCAAAATGACTTGGAAAATTTTGTATGAAAAAAATAATTATTTAAATATTTTTAAAATTCAGCATTTTTATCGCATTCTTTTTAGCGTGACACTGCATCAGTTATACTGGTACATGTTCGCACTTAAATTAGATTTTTAGATGCTCTTGGTTTTTCAGAAGGCGTGAGACAGACACACACACACACACATACACACACACACACACACACACACATACACTAACATTTTGATTGCTTTATTACTTTAGATTTCAATATTTTTTGGTTAACACAGTGGAAGTTCATAATTATAAATAAAATTTTAAATTTATTTATAAAAATAATAAAAAAAAGTATAAGTTAGGCCTCTGAAGATGCTAGTTGTATTGTTGCTAGTAGTATAATAATAATAATAATAAAGCCTTTTATTAATTTGTATATTTGTATAGTTGTACTCATTGTGGATTAAAACGGTGTCTAATTTTTATAAATAAATTTAATATTTACTTTATAATATTTTTAATTGTAAAATGATACCACAAAGTAAAAATCAATCGTTTATCGATGGTATAATATGGAAAATTTCATTGTCTATTAACGAACTTTTCTGTGCTTGAACATATAAGTAACAAATATCAAACTATTCATAGGCTGACTTACCTACTCCATAGGTGTGGTCTAAGTTAAGAGATGTTATCGAGAATTGGGACAGTATAAATATTGATTTTTCCCACAAAAGCATTCGGGGCTAACCTTGTCTCGAAGAAATTCCAACTCCCACCTCGTTATCCATTACTATTCACGTGAAAAATTACTTTTCTAATGGACGACGTCGATCCAATGATTGGATCAGTAATACCCTCTCCCCCACAAGAAGACTGAACAATGGGACAATGGAACTGAGTGCTAAGTTCGACTGACCCTTTTTGGCTGAATAGCAACACATCGGCTGTAGAATACAACAGGCCATTCCCTTGACCCGTGATCAGTCTTATACCATCATTAGTGACACTCTGAAACTTAACTTTAAAAAAAAGGGTCGATTCCTTATTTTAAATTCATTTGAAATGAATGTAAGTGGCACGTTTATTAGAGAACTTCTGTTTATTTCAAACAATAAGTGGAAAGCCCAGATAAGCCAAAATAGTATTTTTAATTTTATTTCAAATTTATTTAGAAATCGAAAAATAACCACACTTCGATTTATTAATATCTTGAAATTACCTGTAGTTTCCAGAGAACTTATACAAAATAAAACAATTAAATATAAGTTGTTTGCATCTATATGATATTTTTATGCTTGCATATGTACCTACCTATTATATACCCATAGATTGGATTTTATTCCCTGCTGGGAGTCTATGGGCCGGTATTAGAGTCTCAGTTTAAGAGCTAAGCTCAAGTTTTACAAGATAATATCAATATCTGTTAGTTTGAAAATATGCTGAAAACACCATCGCCATCTATCACAAAAACAAATAATTATAATAACTTTATATAATCTTTATAACTGTTGTTGCTTATTTTTTTTCATTTATTTGTTTATTTATTTATTAATTTATATATTTTTATATTTATTTATTTAGGTCCAACTGTCCTTCCATCTCATTGCAGGTCTTCCGGGTAGTCTTCTGTTGTTAAGAAAATAAAATTTTTATTAAAAAATATTTGTATTTATTTTTACGCGGCGCTGGCCGATTTACTAATGATAAATTAAGTACTACAAATAATAACACTCAATTATTATTATTACCATTATACACTTCCTCAAAAGAATTAGCAGATCAATGCGTAAATTGTAATTTATTTAAAAGAGCAAAATAAAATGCAACAAACGCATCATCAAGCTTTCAATTGGGAATAGTTCACCCATCCAGATACTTAATATATCAAAGGATTAGGCTCTGAGGAGGTCTCTATACTACCTAACAACCCTACTGATTCCCGAATATTAACGTTTAAAAAATCTTTAACGATTCTATATGTATTCATAATTACCGTTTTTTGCATTTTTATTATTAAATTTTTCGATAAATCTATAATTTCTAAATTACGGATTAACGATTTTGGAATAATGCCAGTGGCTGAAATAATGAACGGTAATATTATTATTTTACGAGAATGCCAAAGTCTTTTAATCTCATTACCTAAAGCGGTGTATTTTCTAATTTTTTCATCAAAAGTTTTTATAATATTACTAGAATTTGGAATAGCCACGTCGCAAATATATGTTATTTTTTTAATTTTATCATGAATTATTAAATCGGGTCTGTTATAAATATATTTTTTTTGTTTACTTTTTTTTAGTATTTATTTATTTGTTAATTTACTTATTTATTTATATACTTATTTATTTGTTTGTTTATTTATTTATTTATAGTTTATTAAAAAACCATATTATAAAATAAATTAAAGCCAATAAAAAATGAAAAAAAATCTTACTCTGAAAAATAAGTATACCTATGTTCTCAAATAAACCAGAACATTAAATAAAAAGGTATTTTTCATTATTTAATGACATTAAATAAAAAATGTTTCAATAAATAGCACTATAAATCACATATTTTTAATCAGGGATTCGTACATCTCCCTCTTAAAAGAGCCAACACCACCTTGAGAAATACTTGGTAGTTGCATGGGCACTTACTAGCATAATGTATTCTCAAAGGACCAATTACTTAATGCACCCATTTTCACATAACTGCTCAGCGCATTTTCCCAAGGATTATGTCAATTTAATCCAGTATTAATATGGGACATATCTCGGAAGGGCAGCTGCAACTGGGGACCGTTCAGAGTTTCCAAGTACTGTCCAGGATGCTGTCAAGGGCTGGGCTGAAGATAAGGAACACGGGGACGAGGGGTCAACTCAGACAGGACGGTGTTTAGGCTTTGGTTGATTTAATGGATCCGAGATATTTTGGATTAAGTTTAATGTTAAAGATATTAATTTCCCTTTTCATAAATCATCTCCTGGAATTGAGAGATTAATAGCATTTGTGTGAAGCATCCCCCCGAGTATTAAAATTATGATTTAAGGCTTTCACCGGTGGGATTAAGTAATATTTATGTCAAATGCTGATAATTAATTGGTTATTATTTTTAGATTTTTGAGGGATTAATTGAGACATCGCATTACCAAGGGGAAACTAATTGAATTGACCGCCATATTCATAATTTTTATAACAATAATTCATGTAATATTAATATATAAAAGTGAAACTTCTATTCGTGTAGATATATGATTCGTTTATTTGTGTGTGTTTTTTCTATCAAATGCTATTGATGTGCCTAAACTTTCAGCAAATAATATAGTAAGTACGTTAATAAGTTACATACTTAACTTATTAATGAAGTACTTACCACAACTGTGCACTGCAACTAATAGTTAGGCTACTCATAAAGTTGATAAAGATTATATTTAGTCTTTTTAAATCTTTCATATTAAAATTATTTTTTAGCCAACACGGTCATTGATATAGCCTGTCGCCATATATTGAAGCCATTAATTAAATATTTAACTTGAACTTATATTAAGATAAGCAGTAAAGGATCTCACAGAAAGAGAGAGATATGGAAAAGCTCGGTGACTTACATAATAAATATATGTATATTTAAAAATCACAATTAAATAAATAAAAGTATTCACATTATCAACTTTCACATTAAAAAGAAAAACTAAAAATTGAGCAATTTTGAAATGTATGTCTTCACGGAAGTTGTTAGTAACTACGATGATATGTCAAGCTCTGCATGTGCTTTTATACCATCATTGAGGTAATTAACTGAGTACATGCCAGGTGTTTCTAGAACGTTCGTCCTTAGGAAAGTACCTCTTGAAATTTGTATTGTTGTCCATCTTTTGGTAGATCACTGACCTAATCCTAGTGCAAATTGCACATCAAAATGTATTTGCTCGAATGTACCTATTCGCCGCAATTTAATTAACTATCGTAATTTCTACAAAAAATTATAATATCATTCTAAAATTTGATACAAGCGAATTTCATTGATTTAATATAGATACATAAATATTACTGATTTATACATTTTTAAGACGAAGACAAGATAAGAACGTATTAAGATCATGCCATGATGTTGTGTAGCCCTGCAGGTTACGAGGAAGTGGAAATATAAATTCATTATGTTCGCCTCTGAGTTCTTGAGACGGTTAACAAATATATTTCTGCAAACTATAGATAAAGATCCCGGGTTCGTTTCCTCTCGGTGGAGACACAATGTTTAATTGTGTTGTAAAACAATAAATATTGTCTGTCTCTAGAATATGCGTATAAAATGTTAGGTTTTATTATTAGAGTGTCTTAACCGTTCAGAGACGAATGTGTTCTTAAAGTTCTATATGCAGATTTTGTACGAAGTATATTAGAATTTGGATCAATAATATGGAGTCCATCTTATAATATTCATATTCTTTGTATAGAACGGATTCAGAACAAGTTTTTAAAGTTCTTAAATTATAGAACATATAATAGGTTTTTAAATTACAACATAGCCGCTATGCATTATAAAATTGGTTCTTTAAGTGATCGTAGAACTCTCAGTGTAATTTTATTTCTGTACAAAATCTTACATAATTTAATAGACCGTCCTGACTTACTTGATTTAATTAATTTTAGAGTACAATTGTTTAATAGTAGACAACATAATGTATTTGCAATCTCACCATTTCGAACAAACCTTGGCAAGAATGAAATAATCCGTAGAATTTGTGATGACAACAATAGACCTTTGACTGACTTAGACATTTTAAATTTAAAATATGCAAAAGTTAAGCAATTGAGTAAAGATATTATAATATATTCACAAGAGCAAACCTAGAATCAACTGTGGTCCTTGAATTTATCCCCTTTTTCTCCTCCTTAAATACCTTATCATAGGTATTTTAATATAACATGCTGCAAGCACTCGTAATTGGAGAGTTGACCTTACATGTTATTTTGTATTTATATATTTTGTATTATTTAATGTCAATTTCTCTGTTAGTGTTTCTTAAATAAAAAATAAAATAAAATATGGCAACTTGTTACTGGTGGCGTGTTCAATAAATATTTTACATGCCTAAATATGTAGTACCTGTTAGTTGCCAGAGAAGCAATCACAATACAATAGGTACAACTTTTTATTCAGGGTTGTGGTCACATAATACAACGCTCGACGTCGGGCGTCGGGTGTACCAGAAGTTGTAGATTATGGCGTTTTTCACACCAATCTCACTGAACGCTTTTTAGCGGCGTTTTAATCTGAACGCAGTATCGGGCGTTTTAAATGTCAAATGTCATTTATCATTTACCTAAAAAAACTTTTATTTCGCAATGGCGCTGAATGGAAAATAAAAGATTTTTAGGTTGCTTTACTAAACCAGAAGCATTAATGCAACGTCACGACACATTTTTCAAGATATTTTTGTCTTCTTTAATTAAAAAAATATATATATAAAAAATATAAAAATATAAGACAAACGTTGCAAAACAAGAATTTCTACAGAACATTATCAAAAAGTTAAGGTACATTTTTTTTACTAATACCCAAATTATATAAATTATTTTTGTCAAAAGGATTTGATTAGAAATAATGATGGTACGCTGGCAGTAGTCGCCCGCTTAAATTAATAATTTATATCAATATTTTAAGATTTGAAAATTAAAGAATGCTCTTGAGGCAATAAAAATAAATTGCATGCATACAAAATATTACGGCATCCTACCTCAATGAGAGGTAACCAGCGTCAGGTGTCCGGGTGTACAATACCTTACAAAAGGAAGCATGACACATACAAATAAACTTTTTTTTTATTATTCCATACGTTTTATTGCAATGGATAGATGTAGACCATCTTCTTCTTTTAGTGCCCCTCTATAATAATACTCGTTAACATCTCACCCCAGAGCACTAACGAGAACAGCAGTCATTTCAACTTCCTTTTTGTCGATTTCTTCTTCATCCTTCTGTAGGATGTTTATTCATTTTACTGTACACTTCTTTTATAAGTTCTTCCAAAGTGACGTCGAGTTTTGTCGGAGGCTTCCCGTTACAATATTTTCTTTGGTGAATGCCGACAATGTAAAACCTTCTATTCGAAAATACATTTTTAAATATATTTTTTTCCTTTTCTTGATCAACTGATCAATATGTGAAATATCAATTTAATTCAATATAAAATTCAACTAGTCATATTTAAGTGTCGATAGTCTCAAAAAATATAAACCAGAGAATTAAATTAATTACACTCAAAATTTATATTTTTTATATTCTTAATAAAAAAAATAAAATATGAAAATATACTTCTTTAAAATTAAGAAATGATATAAAACCTACTCTTTAAATATTACCAATATGATCCTAAACGTAGTTCGCTCGTGATGACTGTATACTTGAAGCCCTCTCGTGAAAGATATTCATAAATTTTTGTATTTTCCGTTTACATAAATATTTATTTATTTATTTTATTTATACATCTTTTTGTACATTATATAAACAAATATAATTGTACACTGGCGGGCTTATTGCCATTAGGCTATTACTTCCAACCAACCAGATTACAAAGTATGACAACATTGTGTATGTACAACAGCAAATAAAAAGAGTAAAAGAAATCAAAGAAAATACGTATAACACTTAAATACTATTAAAACAAAAAAAAATTATAATTCATAGCAAGAAAAAGGATATGGTAAGGACAGGAGAGGAAATCGGGATCAGGTGTTCAAGGATAAATATTCCTTCTTTAGTTTTTTCTTGAAAATACTAAGTGAGTTAGACGACGCAATATCCGGACTAAGGCTATTCCATAATCTTGTTGATTGTACTTCGAACGAAGAGCTGAGAAATTCTGTATTATGGATAGGTATGGAAAGTGTTAATATTCATAAATTGTGATATTATAATTTGTATATTTGAAATTCTGATATATTATAATTATGTGAAAAACATAATGTGATAGATAAATATGGACTGTGCCATTTGAAATGAATATAAAGCTATTCCGACACAAGCACTGCGTGGAATAGTTACTATCCACTGGATGTTGGTACTGATAAATTGTATTCATTTTGTCAGTGCCAACATAATATTCTAAATTGTCTATGTTTCATAATTTAATATTATTATTGTATTGTTGTTATTTTTATATGTTAATGTGGATTTATATAATTAAATAAAAATATTTTTATATGATTAGGTACTTAAAATAGATGTTTGAGTGAAAACATCTGTGCATATGATTCAAATTACTAGAAGTACATAATGAGATACTAAAACTAGTAATTTGCACTAGGAAGAAACGTGTTAAGCCGATTACAGACCAAAAGCTAAGTTAAGTTAGTTTAGCTTAGCTCGCACATCTGAGGTCGTTTTTCATGCTAGTACATATGCAGACCGTAAAATATGTGAGTTTGTGTAGTATGAAAAACGACCGGCTTCAGTAAGAATTATCGCGTGCGTTAAAAATAGTTTTTCGATACGTGACTTAAATGATCAGAAACTCAAAATTTGTTGTTACAAACCTGACTTCACAAACATTCACTTTGACTTTATGCTTTGATTAAAGCACATCTCTACGACACGAAGTTATGAAGTGATAAAACAAATGCTGTTTTATTACCTACTTCATAACTACGGAATGATAAAAAGGATTTTATTTAATAATTTTTATAGGTAAATTAATGCTGAATTTTAAAGTTGTATGACAAACATTCACTAGAGAAATGTTTAACTTACTTAATTTATTTTTTTAGAATCACACTGTAGCAGGATCCAAGCTTAGTAAGATCCCTGTGCATTGAGTGATAAAATATGACATGTGTTTATGGCAGAATAGATTTCATACAAAATATTAAAAATATACAAATTTCCCAATTGAAATACAAATACTTATTTGTATAATTATATTATGCAGTTGAAATGAGATCGTTAAGAAGGATTTGTAATAGAACGATGTATGACCGGGTAAGAAACGAGGATATAAGGAAAGAATGTAAGATTAAGAAAGATGTCATTACTAGAATGAAAGTAAACACATTGAGATGGTTTGGTCACATGGGGAGAATGAATGAGGAGCAACTGACGAAGAAAATATACAGAGCGGAAAGGAATGGAATGAGAGGTCGGGGACGCCCAAGAAAGGGATGGCACGACCATGTGAACGAAATTTTGAAAGACGGAAATGTTAGAAGTGTGAGCAATAGACGAACATGTATGAGACGATGCATGAATGTGGACGAGGCGAGGGATGCGTGCCAGGATAGAAAAATGTGGCGTTCGGTTCTCTCTGCCTACCCCGCATGGGACATGGCGTGATGGTATGTATGTATGTATATTATGTATTTGAATTAAACAAAGTAATAAAAGGGCTAGTATGAACATAAAAATAAATGTTTGTAAAGATAGAGTAGGAGTTAGGTTCTCTCTGCCTACCTGGTGATGTTCTGTATGTATGATATAAATATAATTTAAGAATAATATCTCAGATGCCATGGTGTGTTTAAAGAGTGCGTACGCCATTTTGTCCCCTTTTTATATTTAAAAACTTTTCCACTTGCCTCTTTATATAGTAGGTAGGTACTTTTCCTTTATTTTCCATTCCGCACTCTCTCAAATGAAGCTGTTGAATGTCTTTCCAACTTTCCCTCAGACATGTAACAAAAAAAAACTCTTCCTAACTGTGATTGAAAACACTGAGAAGGAACTCGATGTTTTGTTTTAAAATATTCCATATTGCTTCCCTTTTCTTTATTATAATTTTGTCTCTAAATTACCTATTCGCATTTACTCGATTACCAACTCTGGAAAACAGTATTGTTTTTCAATTATTGTATACGTAGAAAGGTTTTTCATTCTTAGCTCTCACAAAATCTATATTCTGTCTTAACGATACCTCTCTTAAAATGCTTAATGTAGGTATTTGTGAACTCCTGTCGCTACAAAAGATAGATTATCAAAGAAGAAAAAAAGGTTTAAAACAATCTTGTAATATTTAAAACCTTGGTTTGTTTTAGTTTCTTCCATTTAACTGTATTATTTGACTTCTTTTTTCACAAATTTTGACTTCCCTACACCCCCCCCAATATTTTTTATAGGATAAAGGGTCGTAATTCATTTTAAAGTTATGAAATTTTTCAATAGATAGCGGTATAAAAATCAATTGACATCTGTATTAGGTACATTTCTAAATAACAAAGCACACTCAAATGTTGAAAGAAAGATTATGTAAAATACTTTTGTACTAAAAGGTCTATGTATATAAAATGCGGTCCACATAAAAGTTGGTCTGTACCATAACAAGGTTTGCCCGGGCCCACTAGTAAATTTACTAAACTTTGCTATCGAGCAATTATAAATCTGAAATTTGTCATTATTTTCTGCTTGTGATTTTTATATTACAAAAAATATTTTTTATCACGTAAAACAATATGGAATGAGTTATAAGTTCCTTATATTCTTTTAATACTCATATCGAAATTCTTTTTAGAAAAATATTAATTATGTGCATATATGTAAAGTATGTTTGTTTTATAGAACGTTGCTCGTAATAGTAGTAAGTAGTAAGTTATTATTCGTCGTAGATAAAATTTTCAGAATATTTCTTTCGATTTTTTTATAGCAAACAAAAATATTTAAATTGTTTTTTCAGATGGCTGTGAGCCTCTTCGCATTAAGAATGCATGAGTTCTGGTTTAAAATATTATTATATCGGAATGAGAAAGCAGAAGAGATAAACAGAAACATGGAGACAATCGGGTTTGAGACTATCCCATCAATATTAGGGGATTGTCTAAGTCTGGAGTCTAGGAACTGCTTACTTGGAATTGGCTGAGACCATTATTCTTATGGACGTTTATTGCTTCTTTTATTCTCTTTTGAAATTTATGTAAATTTGATTTCTGTTTTTTTCTATCCGAAATCACAAAGTTATTCAACATTTATTTTCGTTTACATTTAGTTTCGTTTAATAATGAAGTTTTAAGATAAATAAAAAAAATAATAGGTTAAATTGCTTTTGTCAAATAAGTCTGGAAGTAAAAGACGATCGACAAAAAAATAAACAATGTTAAACATCAAATTTCGCAATTTGTTATACTACGTAGGTATACTTCATGCAAAGATCATTACAAGAGCATGCTTTACTAACTTTTCTGCAGTTTATCTACTATAAATATATAATTATAGTAGATAAACTGATATATATATATATATATATATATATATATATATATATATATATATATATATATATATATATATATATATATATATATATATATATATATATATATATATATATATATATATATATATATATATATATATATATATATATATATATATATATATATATATATATATATATATATATATATATATATATATATATATATATATATATATATATATATATATATATATATATATATATATATATATATATATATATATATATATATATATATATATATATATATATATATATATATATATATATATATATATATATATATATATATATATATATATATATATATATATATATATATATATATATATATATATATATATATATATATATATATATATATATATATATATATATATATATATATATATATATATATATATATATATATATATATATATATATATATATATTTATTATTACCTGGAAATATATACCTGGAAAAATATCTTACATAAAAATAGAATCGACAATAAAAATAAAAATAACATTATAAAACATTCATTAAATACTTCAGAAATTGACAGCAATAAAAATCCCATTACAGTAAACCCATTAAATGTTAAACGCCAAACAAATAAAATTAATACAATAGATACATCATTAAGCGTGAGGCGAATCACCAGAAGCCAGTCAAAAGCCATTAAGGCGAACAAAAGCGGGGAAAACCCATCTACCCCAACAGTTTAAACTTTAACTTTCCAATCTTCACTTGGTGCTAGGTTCTCGTCTAGAACGGACGTGCTTGCACTGACACACGAAGCGAGAATCTATCAACAAGGCCCTGAAGCCCTGAAGATGCCTGGTGTGATCCAGGCGAAACGTCGGTTGACGAAAGATCCTTCCAAGGATCTGATTTTGACGCGGGATAACCCCAAAGATAATAATAATTTCATATATATATATATATATATATATATATATATATATATATATATATATATATATATATATATATATATATATATATATATATATATATATAACCCCAATTTGGGATAACCCCAAAGATAATAATAATTTCATATATATATATATATATATATATATATATATATATATATATATATATATATATATATATATATATATATATATATATATATATATATATATATATATATATATATATATATATATATATATATATATATATATATATATATATATATATATATATATATATATATATATATATATATATATATATATATATATATATATATATATATATATATATATATATATATATATATATATATATATATATATATATATATATATATATATATATATATATATATATATATATATATATATATATATATATATATATATATATATATATATATATATATATATTGTGACGTTATTTTGTATTTACACGTCACTATTTAATAATTTTAATTTAATGTTTATAAAAATGTCTTAAACGAACGCACTTCGCAATATTGGCAATATTTCTAAAAAAGTCGTAAGGCGAACACAGCCGTGAACGGATTAGCTAGGCGGGTCGAAATATCTATGCCTTTTTTTTCAACGCTGACAGCCGACACGAGGTGTCATCGTTCAACTATGGCCTACGCAAAATTACCCGACAAAGACTCGAAATTTAAGTTCAAAGGAGGCTGGGTAAGTTCTCTATCTAATTTCATCGATCCTCGTCTATATAAAATATCTGGCATGAGTCACGTTCGCTAATTTAACTGAATTCTTGCAGGAAATATAACCGCCTCCTTTGTCCTTTGTCTTTTGTTCTTTGTTCCTTGCTTCCTTGCTTCTTTGCTTTCTTCTTTGCTTTCTTTGTCTTGTTTGTTCATGCTGTCTTTTCATCATTCTTCAACATTGGTGTACTTTACTATGTACACCATGGATGACTGAAGATGAATAATTTTAAATATCATGGTTGGTGCATGCTCATATTTGCACATCATGACTTGATAATGACTAAAACACCTGTAAATTGCACTTCAAATCGACGTAAATACTACGATGGTAGTTCTCATCACAACAATTGTATCTGCTGATCATCTTCAAGAAGATGGAAATTCCTAAAACTGTTTCATTTCTTGATTATTATAAAAAAAACATATGAAATACTGATATCATTTGAAAATTTAGTTGAATCTGTTTAATTATGTCATGTCTGATATTTCTTTTTATTATACACCACATGGTCTAGAAAAACATTTAAAAACTTGTAAATTGTAATTTAAGAATTAAATTATTTTATTAAAATGTCAAATATTTAGCTTAGTTCAGGTAACGTAGATAACTGTATCATATTTAACACTCCTTGCCAACCATGATATGAATAAATTGTAATTTCTTTTGTATTTGTGCGTTTCTTTCATCGCTCAATCTCACCCACATCATATCTGACTCAGCTTTCATGTTTTCCTTACTGTTCTATTGAACAGAAAATTCTTATTTGATACTTAAATATATTCTTTTTTTTTGTCTTACTCAATAAACAACACGCCCTGAGATACTGAGATATTTGCATTATTTTAAATGAGTCTCATTGCAATATCGCTGACTGCTGGTGGTAAGGTTTTATGGTGAGTATAATTTTAGCCTCTCTTTTTCTTTTCTCATACACCACCATACCTTTGCAATTGTCGGCCCAAAGTGGGGCAGGATTTTTTAAAAAATTGAAGAGCGCGGACTATTAGGATTTAAATTCCATTTGTATTTTTTATTTTTATTGATTGTAAGACTGGCGCCCATTCTATAACTCTTTTTAAAGTCAGATGTTTGTGTGGGACAGATTAGTGTTTGTAGAGAACGTAAAATTGATAATTAGTTCGTATACTTTGTGGTAGCGATTCCTTTCCTTCCTTAACTCATCCTTAATCTGAGGACTGCGCAGAATCCATCGTCATGAAAGCCGAGCTGTGAGATTATATTCAGGAGATGACCAGAAGTCAACCAAACTATTTCTAGAAAGTGTGGAAGAGCCCATTATGACCAGTCTTATTCGAGAAATACCATTCAAGAAATCTACTCAATCAGGTTGTATTGTAAACTAATAAATAATTAAATGTCGTGAGGACTATAACATAAAATTCACATTCTTTTCAGTACAAAACTTGAGTTGTCATCAATTATTATTAATGTCTATTTTTTGGAAATCTATAAATTGATTAGAATTATTTTTCTGATTTCATAATTAAAATGTCACATTTTAACTGAACATACATAATGAGGGTATCAAATTTTTATAATTGAAACTGTCTTCAAAAAACATCAGGTTGTATAATTTTAATTTGTCGTTGGACTGTGCTAAATGTTATTTCATGTTTGGTTTGCATTTTTAGTGTTGAATACCTATGTTATAGATAAAAAAATATGAATCTTTATAAGCGTTGTAATTTCCTTTTTGCTAACATACAACATAGTATACATTTTTCTTGGGTCGGTCATAAAATTTGAACTTGTAAAAAATAATTATAAAAATCATATGTGGGGTAGAAATTAATTAGGAGATTGTTGTGGTAATTACCAAAAGAAGTCTGTCTGATACCTGCATAGAATCAACATTGTTGCATGGCAGTTAATATTTTTCTTGTAACAAGTGAAAATAATCAATGTCTTTTTAAATAATGATATTATTGTTATAATACTCTTCCATAATAATAAAAAGTTCTCTTAATTCATGTTGAATCAATATAATTAAAAGGAAATGGTGTTTTAAAGCAATTTGAGTTTTTATTCTCTGTTGGGGACATGTGTTTTTTCTCAATTTTGATGTTAAAAGTTCAGCTTTGTTGTATAAAATAATAACTGAAAATGTTCTTTTAAATTGAATCTCAAATCAATGTGTGCTATAGGGAGTTTTGTTTATGATTGTAATGAATATGCAATTAAATATTTTCACTTTTACAGATGGAATGTGTTGGTGAACTCTATGAAATATTTTTTGGGAATGCTGAATTTGAATCTGCTGTATAATCACAAAAAATCAAGGCTCGGAGAGATGATATTTCTATATGGATTTTGGTCTATTTCTTATTTAAGGTATTCCATGTTTATTAATTTGGTCTGACATAAACTTATGATGTAATATTGTCATCTCTGAGAATGATTTAGTTTGAATTTACCAAATGTAATGTTGCTTCTTGATGATAATAACTTCATTTTTATATGGAAATGAGTCTTGTTTCTATGATGAATAAATTGTTTAATGTTTCATATTATATTTATGTTGTCTAATGTGTGGTACACAGTATCGACCTACAACAACATGTTACGCTGGTTATTCAATAGAAAGTAATGTTAATAATTCAGAAATGTTATGGAACTCATCGTTCAAATGATAGAATCTTTTATGTATAACAATACACTTTTTGTATAATCTATTTGACATTTTACTGACTATAATCATTATAGCTTATTTTAGAAATGATTAACAATCATTAAAATTAATGTTGAGGAAATAATACTGTTTTAAAGTTAAAATAAATGAAAATTAATTATATTCTTTTGTCAAAAGTGTAATTAACGCCATCTATACGGCGGGAGGAAAACTTATGTAGTTGCATGACTACTCGTGCTGCAACTAAATAGTTGGTTCGGAGTTATGAAATATTTGTAATTGTTAGATATGATTGTATATTGATTGGAAATAATGTAGCGTGTACTAATATGTTAATTTTATAAAGAAACTCTTCTTTTTTTTGTAATTGTCATACACATTACAAAGATTATTGTTTTCGGTACGAATAATTAATCATGTTGTATCAAATCGTCCTATATTGTGAGTAATAAGCTGATGTTATAAAATCATTCATACGTTTCTGTACTTTCTTTTGACATTTCCACAATATAATGTTTCTTTAAAAATGGAACATATAGATGACGAGTCAATTACGGGGATGAAATTATATTACGGTGTAGTGCGGTGTCGGATTTTTGGATAGGCTTTGGATGGACAGATTTCTGTTTAATAATCTTGTTCAGCCTTGGGTGTTCAACTGTTTGGCATTGGGCGCACTGTGATGATTTCTAATTTTTTTTGTATTTGAACAAGTGGCGAACAAATCCAACATTATGCTTTTAAATTTGATTAATTTGATTTTGACATCAACTTTCTTAGGAATGTAATTTTTAATTGATTAATACTTTACTTAAAGTTTTGAGGTAGTTACTTAGTTTTGAATTTATAGCTTTATGAAAATTATAAATTGATGATTTCATCAAAGTATGCTGCTGCGTTATATGAATGGTACAGTAAATATCTCAACGGGATATACACCTTATTTTCTTTTTCACGGTCGTGAACAAATTCTGTCAGGTGAGATGCATCAAAGGTATCAACCTGGACCCATCTCAGTAGATGACATGCAAATAGAAAAGCCCCATGATTATGCTGAAATGCTAGATGAATTAAGAATTATTTTTTTTGAAGTTCAGAAGAATCTTATGTCAGCTTTTAAACGCAATGCCACTTTATATAACAAAAATAGGGTAGAACGCTCTTATAATGTAGGTGACTTTGTCTACCGGAGAAATTTTGTAAACTCCAAAGGCGCTGAATTCTTTTCATCAAAATTAGCTCCACGCTTTGTTAGAAACAAAATTATAGCAAAAATATCACCTGTAGTTTATACATTAGCGAATGAACAAAATAAGTCTGTAGGGAACTTTCACATTAAGGATCTCTTAAAACCAGATTAATATTAAATTTTTTTGATGTCTGTATCATCAGTATGATACAACTGTATCATATAATTTGTATGTTTTCACTGCCAATACATGACATCCATATCTGCTTAATGCTATTATCATTCTCAGGATTATAATATGTCAGATGACCAAATTAATCAAACGTTGATAAATGTTTACACTGTAAATATACTGTTTTTTTGTTATAATGTGAAATTTCTCGAGGAACATATTGGTACTCTGATGGCATATGTTTAATATGATGGGTTCCTCGACAAATTTAAATTTGATTATATTGTGAGGAATGCTGTGATGGAGTATTTCTTCACAATATTGAGATGTCATATACTTTTGTTTTCATTCAGATGAGTTAGTTCTATTTTTATGTCAAAATCTGTAGAGCTACATTGTACTTTCTTTTTTTATATTAAAATGTTATCCTATATTGTTTAGATGTTGGAATATAAAACTGATATTTTCCAAGGAAAATTGTCTAGTATATGTCATACAAATTGTGTTGATGATAAATATGATCCTGAATGAAAGCCTAAGTATATCAATTTGATAAAAGCTTGTATGTAGAGCTCCTTTTTATTTCATGTAGGTTACTGTATAATATGTAATGTTCTTGTTTATGAATACCAATTTCATATTGTAATATGAAATTGATTGTTATATGTCATGGTATAACTTAAAATACTGAAATGCCACTATATTCTGTTTTTTTATTACAATAATAGGAAATTTATTTGATAATTCACTCATTTTTCTACCATATAATTGATAATTCACTCATTTTTCTACCATATAAGAGCTATATCTATGGTATCACGTGCATGGAATGCCATGGTCTTCTTCCAGATAACTGTGCCGACCAACTCAGTTATCGTAGACTGCATCTGGAGATTTAGTTTGGTCAACTAGATGTCTGATGTAATCAAAACGAAGAGACACTGATCATTGTCTGTCACATGAAATACATGAGGTGACACACTTGGTGTGCGATAGAAGAAATTACAAATTATTGAACGTTATCAATTTTCTCAAATCTTATCATTCTGTAAACTATTTTTTATAACCTTGCATGGACTAGTGTCCTTAATCATAACAAAGAGACACTGTCACATGAGATACATGAGGTGACACACTTGGTGTGCGATAGAAGAAATTACAAATTGTTGAATGTTACAAATTTACTCAATTCTTGTCATTTTGTAGATTATTTTTTATATAACTTTGCATGTACTAGTGTCCTTAATCATGACGAAGAGACACTGTTACATGACATACATGAGGAGACACACTTGCTGTGCAATAGAAAGAGTTACAATTTATTAGACGTTATAAATTTTTATTAAATTGAGTCATTAGATATTACATTTTTGATGTTCTGTCTAGCTGATGCTTTTATGTATGACATATTGGGTAATCTATTACCAAACCTGATCTCTAATACCATGATATATAACAACATTTTAGTTAAGATTGAATTCTGTTATGATCAAAATAGTGTAATGCAAATTCAATATTGGACTTATCACATTCTTGAAATATGAATTTTAAAATTGCATTATATTATTATTTGTTATGGAGAAATATGATGCTGGTATGAAATTTCTTTTGTTTAATATAAAAATGTTTTTCATCTGGGATCAAAGTGGATAAATTTTATGCATTTATCTTCCCGATGAATTTTCTTATCATGGGTAAGGTGTTTATAGGAGGTACTCATGATAACTGATGTTTATAGTTATTGATAATGATTATTAAAATAATGATATTTTACATTTGCTATGTCTGACACATAAATCTTTCATAGACAAATTTACATGTTAGCTTTCACATTTCTTGGCTTACAATTAAGACTTGCATGTATGATACTGAGCTAAGCTCACAATTTGATATGATGACTATGATGCTGTTTTAACTGGGAAAATATTCTGAACTTTAAATTTTCCCTATGATGAAATTTTTTATCGTGAGTTAAGGTGTTTATAGGATGGACTCACGATAACTGTATCACGCTTGAAGATACATGGTATCTGAGTGATTCTGTTTCAACATGAGAGCCTCTTCCGCAGATTCTAGCTCACAATGAGAATTAGCACAAATGATAGCTAATCCAAGCTCACAATATGGAGACAAGACGAAAAGCTAAGATGGGGTTTCCTTAGTTTTCCATTGATTAAAAAAATAATGAACGCTTCTCGGGAGTGTCATTGAAGGGGTTAAATAATCAAACGTGAGTGGACTGAAAACGTTCACCACTAGATCTGTAAATACTGTATTATAATTGTTATTACGTCTGTTTTATGAACAGAGGGGTTTCATTTAAATGAATAGTAATCTTGACAGCAAGTATGTCAAAATTTGGAATTTTTATTTAATATGAAAATTTTCTGTTTCAGCTAGTTTAAGAATTTTATATATTTTTATGGTAGATAATTTTTGTTTTTTTTATTATGTAACTGTTCCAGATCTGCCACCAGTTATTTAAGTGACGAGGATATGTCGTTATCAGCGACATAGACTTATGTCATTTGAACTCTAACATTTTCCTTATCCTTAAATTGTAGGTGTTTTTCCTCGCGGGATTCGGTTGAGTTAGGGAACATGGGACTTATGCCAGTTATATTCACTAATTTCTGTTTTTCAAATTTACTATCAAAACACTTTTTTTTTCTTTTTTTTGTTAACAGAGGAGGTATGTGACGTTATTTTGTATTTACACGTCACTATTTAATAATTTTAATTTAATGTTTATAAAAATGTCTTAAACGAACGCACTTCGCAATATTGGCAATATTTCTAAAAAAGTCGTAAGGCGAACACAGCCGTGAACGGATTAGCTAGGCGGGTCGAAATATCTATGCCTTTTTTTTCAACGCTGACAGCCGACACGAGGTGTCATCGTTCAACTATGGCCTACGCAAAATTACCCGACAAAGACTCGAAATTTAAGTTCAAAGGAGGCTGGGTAAGTTCTCTATCTAATTTCATCGATCCTCGTCTATATAAAATATCTGGCATGAGTCACGTTCGCTAATTTAACTGAATTCTTGCAGGAAATATAACCGCCTCCTTTGTCCTTTGTCTTTTGTTCTTTGTTCCTTGCTTCCTTGCTTCTTTGCTTTCTTCTTTGCTTTCTTTGTCTTGTTTGTTCATGCTGTCTTTTCATCATTCTTCAACATTGGTGTACTTTACTATGTACACCATGGATGACTGAAGATGAATAATTTTAAATATCATGGTTGGTGCATGCTCATATTTGCACATCATGACTTGATAATGACTAAAACACCTGTAAATTGCACTTCAAATCGACGTAAATACTACGATGGTAGTTCTCATCACAAAAATTGTACCGGCTGATCATCTTCAAGAAGATGGAAATTCCTAAAACTGTTTCATTTCTTGATTATTATAAAAAAAAACATATGAAATACTGATATCATTTGAAAATTTAGTTGAATCTGTTTAATTATGTCATGTCTGATATTTCTTTTTATTATACACCACATGGTCTAGAAAAACATTTAAAAACTTGTAAATTGTAATTTAAGAATTAAATTATTTTATTAAAATGTCAAATATTTAGCTTAGTTCAGGTAACGTAGATAACTGTATCATATTTAACACTCATTACCAACCATGATAACAATAAATTGTAATTTCTTTTGTACTTATGCGTTTCTTTCATCGCTCAATCTTACCCACATCATATCTGACTCAGCTTTCATGTTTTCCTTACTGTTCTATTGAACAGAAAATTCTTATTTGATACTTAAATATATTCTTTTTTTTGTCTTAATCAATAAACAACACGCTCTGAGATACTGAGATATTTGCATTATTTTATATGAGTCTCATTGCAATATCGCTGACTGCTGGTGGTAAGGTTTTATGGTGAGTATAATTTTAGCTTCTCTTTTTCTTTTCTCATACACCACCATACCTTTGCAATATATATATATATATATATATATATATATATATATATATATATATATATATATATATATATATATATATATATATATAAATATATATATATATATATATATATATATATATATATATATATATATATATATATATATATATATATATATATATATATATATATATATATATATATATATATATATATATATATATATATATATATATATATATATATATATATATATATATATATATATATATATATATATATATATATATATATATATATATATATATATATATATATATATATATATATATATATATATATATATATATATATATATATATATATATATATATATATATATATATATATATATATATATATATATATATATATATATATATATATATATATATATATATATATATATATATATATATATATATATATATATATATATATATATATATATATATATATATATATATATATATATATATATATATATATATATATATATATATATATATATATATATATAATTGTGTCACTAATTTTAATGCTTTTAGAGTGCAAATCAGCCAGATCCTTTTAATATTGGCAAGTTGTTTTAAAGTATGTGATTGGGAGATCATATTTAAAGTACACCCAAATTCATATGCTGCCAAGATCGATTGTATGGACCTATTAACAATCTGAGTATCTGTACCTACCTATAATATAAAGTACAGATACTTTGCGTTATTAAGAAAACTTAATGTATAGTGTTTAATCGAAAGTGTAATACTGTTTGGTTGTTTATGTATTTCTCAATCATGATGAAGAATGATTTTTAAGAGATAAATTTTATAGCTGTGATAATTTTTTTTTTTAATTAAATTATTGATATCTGATTTGATTGAATAGTAACTAAATATGGTGTAATCTTTTTAATTGAAAAAAAAAACGACAGTCCAGCAGTCTATGTGAACTTCAATATCCCTACCCAAGACTCCTATTACCTATTTTTTTATTTATTTAATTTATTTTTTGTTTATTTATTTATTTAATTAATTAATTAATTAATTAATTAATTAATTAGTTAATTAATTAAGTAATTAATTAGTTAATTAATTAATTAATTAATTTATTTATTTATTTATTTATTTATTTATTTATTTATTTATTTATTTATTTATTTATTTATTTATTTATTTATTTATTTATTTATTTATTTATTTATTTAATATTGCTTGTCGATCAACGAACAGGTACTATGTCAAATATTAATTTAACACCCACCCAATAACAAGCTGCCACATTTTCTAGACACGATATTAATCATTTCACAGGTGCAGACTGAAAAGACAATTAAAAACTGTGTCTCCACCGGGATTCGAACCCGAGACCTTTGGCTCAGCAGTCAGATATCTAACCACTGAGCCACGAAGGCCGACATTTAAACGAAATACGTTAACAATTATTTTTAAATACAATTAAGGTGCCCTTATCATTTGCGGCTCTATTAAAGGTGTTATGAATGAATAGCTTGCAAGATAATATGCAAAGTTATAGTTTACACAGAACACAATCTTGAAACTCGCAAGAGTCAATTTGAGTTTGAATCTCATTACAATATCAATGTATTGAAAGATCTAAAGACATAGAAAGTGAGACAGCGAGAGGTACCTATACAGAGGGATTCGGGCAGATTCAGGCGAAATGAAATTCTTGTTTAAAGTTTATTTGTTTATTGAAGACATTTGAATTATCAACTCTTTTCACTTGATTCTTACGAGTGCCGAGCTAGGGCGGTTTATTGAAAAGTTTCGGATCTACATACATACATACATACATACATACATACATACATACACTACACCCTAGCACCTCTAACTCGCAACTGGAAATGGGAATTTTATGAATTGCTGAAAATGTATTCCACGCATAAAAGCCACACAATAAATACGGAGATATATATGTATATAAAAACGAGTAGGATGTGGCCAACGCTGTACTCCTCACTAACAAGTCATTCTATAAATTATTCAAATTTTGTATGGAAAATTTTCAATATTATCATGAAATTAGTTTGTTCAGTTATTTTTTTAATTTTAATATTTTATTATGAAAACATGATAATTCTTCAATGCCATTTTATGAATGTGATGAGTCTTTTTGCCAATTTGAAAATAAAAATTACAAATATTCAATTTCCTGAGCTTGGGGTCACATTGAAATATTTTCATGTTTAAAAAAAATTGAGAAGCACTATTCAGATAACTTTCAAAATCGAATGGGGTCTAAGCGAGTATTAGATATACATATTTGCAAAATTTTAAAATAATCTAATTAGTACTTAAGTCTATAATTGATTAAGTATGTAAAATAAACACGCCGTACATAGTATACAACACGCAGCACAGAGCACACACACAGATACATTGTGATGAAACTTTCAGAATACAATCTCAGCATGATACTAGTTGATTATCTGCGATAACAAAAATAGCCTTAAAAATTGCGAATCATAACTCCCCACTATATCCCCTTGGGTTGGTAAGGAGTAAAAATATTCATATATTATTCATAAATGCTTCCAACACGCCATGTCCCTATTATTAGGATGTCCACTCTAGGTAGGTATTGTTTAATTACACTATTTATTTCACGTTTCGGGAACCAAGCGTTCCCTTCTTCAGGTGGGTGCACACTGAAGAGTGTGAGAGGAATGTAGAGCTGGAAGTAGAGATGAGATGTGGACATGCGGACAGTAGGAACATTGTGAGAGGGGTTGATGAGTAGGGTTGTACTTGATTATTGACGTAACATATGTAATAAAAATCAGAAAATCAATAGTATAATTAAACAATGTGCCTAATGTGTTTTGTTTATTTTTTCATAATGAATTTCCACAAAGTGGAAACCTCCATATTTAATTGTTTTTTTTTGTTAATTTTATGAAACTACTAGATTTGGTGTTTTGATTATTAACTCCTTTGTTTTTTTTCAAATTACTAATTTAGTCTTTTCAGTCGGTGAGCCAGTTTCACGATCAGTCGGTTAGGGCCTAATCAAACCAAGGAAACCATAATAATATTTTTGATTTGTTTCAATTTCCAGTATTTTCTTTTTTTTATTTTTGAATATGTGTTTTGATATATTTGAATCGTCTATAATTCAATATTACTCATTTTTCAATTATTTTCATGTTTTTCTTTTTTTTGGTTTGAAGTTGTATTCTGATATGTTTTCTCATTTGAATGTTCTTCTTTTTCATTTATTTTCAACCTTTTTTTGATGTTTATTTGATTTTTTTTTTGTTCATGTATGATTTGATTTAATTACTTTTACTTTTATGTTGACTTTGCTTTGTATTGATATTTTTTTGTTCATGTATGATTTGATTTAATTACTTTTACTTTTATGTTGACTTTGCTTTGTATTGATATTTTTTTGTTCATGTATGATTTGATTTAATTACTTTTACTTTTATGTTGACTTTGCTTTGTATTGATATTTTTTTGTTCATGTATGATTTGATTTAATTACTTTTACTTTTATGTTGACTTTGCTTTGTATTGATATTTTTTATTTTGTTATAAGTGCTTCCCTCATCAAGCACAAGATTGTAATCTTTTTGATGAGGTACTGCAGGGAAAAATATGTAAGAATATTATTACTAGTGAATTTATATATTGATTTGTATTATAAAATATATTAAAAATAAAATAAATAGATAAATAATAAATATTATGTAGATTTTTTAAAAGTGTGTGACATCCAGTTTGTATTATTTCGCAACAATACGATACAATTTTCTTGTGAAATAAATATTCACTTTAAATAAACATAAAAACAATCATAAATTAAATTATTTTTGAAAATAAATTGCCCCTGGTGATGCCGGCTGTGTTCGGCGAATGCGCTTAGGCTCATTAAAGTCATTCTCATTTGTGGATTAAAGCTCGATGTTTTTTATTTTTTTTTTAAATAATTTATTTATAATTATGAAATTCCTCTGTGTTAACGGAAAATCTTTGAAATCATTATAATAACTGTGATATATGTGAAAGTATGAGTGCAAGCGAGACAGCACGAGCGACTGATTGGTGACAGGAAAATTATTCGAAAAACAATTATTCGAATGCTCAATTTTACGAAAATCAATTTTACGAATGGCAATTATTCGAATCACATTTTTTCGAAAAACAATTTTCCGAACACACAATTATCAGAATTTACAATTGTTCGAATTTTTATGACGTCATGTTGGTAGTATTGTGAGAGGAATAAACCATAGATTTTTATTATAATATACTAGATGTCGTAGTTAGCAAATTTTGTATGAATCGAAAACAAATGACACACTTTTTGCACGGAGTACTACATCTACATATTATATTATGTTTAATAAAAATCTATGGAATAAATAACATGGCGACGCACCGCGCTGTCAGATATCCTAAGATGTACACCTATTTTTTAAACCTAAACCTACAAAACATTGATAAAAATAGGTTGGTAAGGTTTGTTTGTAGTTATAATTGCGACTGGCGTGAGCCAGTTGCATTATATATTTAAAAAAGTAACTATAATATTAAAATAAAATAACTAAATTGGTGTGAATACTACATAGATAAACATAAACTGGTGTACAAACTAGGCTATCCCGCGCTGTCAAACATCAGTTATTAAAAATGTGCAAACATACGTACCCAATAATAATACAACAAGTAATAATAGTCTTCATCGAATATATTTTACTGGCAACAAATATGTCAAAGAAGGCAACGTAATGACACAAAAATATATTAAATTCGGTTAATTGGTTTTCCAACAAATGTTAGTTCGAATAATTTGCTTTCGGACAATTGTCATTCTGATAACTGATTTTCGAAAAATTGTTATTCGTACAATTGCGCATTCGAAAAATTGTGTTTCGAAGAATTTTCATGTAATCCGACTGATTGTATATAATGAAGAGGTGTTGGAACACCGCCATCTTTATTCTTACGGCTGTCAACGAGTTCACTATTGTATGTTGTCCATATTGTCGTGTATCATTTTAATAGGTTTATATTATACTGCTAATATACTTATGTATATTGAAAAAAATATAGCAATTAATCATCATCATCACTACAGTCCGCTGCGAACTCTGGCCTCCTCCAGAAATCGTCTCCATCCCTCCCTATCGACCGCCAGTCTTCTTCAATTAATCAGGTCCATAAGGATAAGATTAAGGTCCATTTCATAAAGGATATTATAATAACAATCCTGAATTATATTTTTCTTGGATGAATGATATGAAACGAAGGCAGAATTTCTTTCTCTACAAATTTGATCGGCTTTCTACTTTCAGTTCGGTAGTTTCCTTGTTTTTTAATAGTACCTACACTTTGTATACCATCAAATGTATAAATTTCCATGAAAACTATAAGAATGTTTTGCGCTGCCGGATTTCGGACTTAAACTTACAAAATTAGCATAGCAAAACTATTCCAGAACAGTAATAAGTTTGAAGTTTCAGACTTGTATGCGTTCATACAAATCAGTTTGTTGAACTGCTCCAAAGATTGGATCTCAGTATAAATGTAAATGCTAAAAGAAAACTTTGTTCCTTGTTAAGTTTTGGAGAGAGAAGTATCAAGGTGCTTCCAACTTCTTCACTCAGTCGTAAAGTTGATGATTTCGTGAAATAATACCGTGAAATTGACTTGATTTAAATAGATAATACATTCACTGTTGAATTTGCCAACCGACTCATAGAAATTTCAACACTTTTAGAAGTAAATTTTAATATGAAAATCATATTTTCTTTTCTTAACATGCGATAAAATTTTTTTGAGCACATTCATAATCATTTTTATTATATTTTATTATAAGTATAATAAGTAACAGCTAAGTTTTGAGGATCAACTTCTGACTATTTTAGTAATTACTAATTACTCCTTAAAACAAAATTATTAATTTTATATAAGCAAAATAAGTATACCAAAAATTTTTAGGACATATTTTTCATAGTTAACCAAAATTTTTAGGACAGTGAAATGGATACTAAAAAAAATTTCGTCTGTCCTTAGATTGTTAATATTCATACTGCCAATGTCAAAAACATAATATCAAACGCATTTGTTTTTTACAGCAAACAAATTCAAATACAGAACATACCTAATATAATATGAATCGATATAGATGGTACCCACTTAAACAATTACGACCTTCGTGGCTCAGTGGGTTGGATATCTGACTGTTGGTCCAAAGGTTCCGGGTTCAATTTCCGGTGGAGACACAGTTTTTAATTGTGTTTTCAGTCTGGATCAGTGAGACGATTAATATCGTAAGTGTCCAGAATGTGGTAACTTGTTATTGGGTGCGTGTTAAATAATTATTTGACATAGTATCTGTTAGTTGCCCGAGAAACTACATAAAATAAAAAATAAATATAAAATAAAATTGCACTAAGTTTTATGAAATACAAAATTGTTAAATTTTATCTAAATATCAAAAAAATCAAGCTGTAATAGTTTAAATATACATTGTCATCGGTAATGCACATATTCTGAAAGTTTCAGAACTCTTTTAGTCACACATTATTTCGCGATCAATGTAATTTATTAACATTGTCAATTTATCATTTTCAAATTCAACACTAACAAAAAATGACTACAAATTTTGAAATCCCTTAAATTTTTAACTACAAAACCGATTTTGGTTCCGTAGTTTAAAACAAAACTTTTATGATTACAGAATTTTTTTATAAAATATATCACGAAGTAATTCGGTGTTTCGTAATAGTCAATAATTAGTTCAGCCAAGAAAAATAAAGAATTGATTTAATGACTTTTAAACATGATATCAAGTCAATATATTTTTGATTCTTATTCTGTGTTGAAAATAACAATAAAATAACAATTTTGTACAACACAGCACTTTATTTTAGTTTCATAAAGTCACGTGATTGTTATAGTACCTTAATAGACGACTGAGTTTTCTTTTCTTTTTGTGTCAATTGTCTTGTTTCTGCATTGACAACATTTTCAAATTGCCTTATTCTCCTTATGCTTTAAGTGACTTTTGTCATTAGCAAGTCGTTCGCCTCTCATCTTTGTACTTCAAGATTTTAGTTTAATTTTCTAATAAATTTTCCGACCGTATGACAATGTTGAAAAGTAACCTTGGTCTGTTGCACAATAATGGAATCTTTATAAGACTGTGAGCAAAATTAGCGTACAAAGTCTTAGTAACAAGAGTATAGGATTAATACAATTGTGATTTTGGTCAGATGAAACATCAAATAATGGAATCCATAAAAAATATAACAGAAAAAGATTCGAACATTCAACGTCTGAAGTTATAACTTATGTTCCAAAACTTATTTTTTTTAATTAATTTTTTTTCCCAAATAAGCAAATTATTGGTAGATGTTTATAATACTAAATACCTACTCTTCAATCACTATGGAGAACTCTACAAATACATTGCAGTATTAGATTGGTTAAATATTTGAATGCCTCGAAATCATTTTGAGAATTCCTTCAACAATTTATCTGCGGTGTATTTCATGGCTTCATATATTTATATTGGGAAAACATCACACATATTCAATTTAATTTCATATGAATTCAACTCCATCTCAAATTAACGAATTATTTTGTGTGTTTTCAATTAATTTCAAATTTAATGATTATCAATAAATCAATCACATAATATATGTTTTTTAGTGAATTTTAAGTCCATATGTTATATTCTAAAATATAAAAAAAACACAATATGGAAATTTATTGACTGATTTAACAAAAACTACATTTACTAGTATTACTTTGAGGAGCACTGTTGAATAGCAAAAGGATACCACACAATTTTATTGTTACTTTACAATTACTATTGAGTCGTATCAAAAACTGACAGTGAGTTGAAAGGCACAGGATGACCAGGGATAGGGAAGCATGGATGTCAAAAGGGAAGGCCTATGTGCATCAATGGAAGAATTTGTGATGATGATGATTTAAACCTGACAGCTATAAATATCTCCAGTAGATAAATGTTTGACATGCCATAGTAATAATTGATGATTGTGAATCACGATTTTAACCAACTTCAAAATACAGAGGAGGTTATCTAATTCGACGTAATTTTTGTTTGTTTGACGTGATTTGTTTTGATGTTCAGCGATAGCTCTTTATCACGCTGTCCGATTCCGATGACTCTTTTCTCATCAAAATGGGGATATTTTCCGATTGGTTATATTTCAATTTGGTCAAAATCTGATCTCAGGATCTATTGGAAAATCATCAAACTATTAATTTTCGATACAGCGAAAGTAATTATTAACCAAATTTTCTGATTTTCATGATTCCTTTTTTAATAGGATGGGAGTGCTTCAAAAGTAACACATATAAATTTCATCAAGTTCTGATGATGGAACTCATAATAAAAAAATATCAAACTCATCAGTTTGATAATTCGATGATTCCTTTTTAATTAGGAAGGGATTACTGCTGGGGTGGTTCCATCTGAACTAAGTCAAGAGATTTGATGATGAATATCGTGTGAAATGATGAAACTCATCAATTTGCAAAGAATTTGCGTATTCTTGTAGAGGTGATTTTTGTGAAAGATAATATTTACTACATTATGCATACAAACCACCACGCCATATCCCTCTTGGGGCAGGCAGAGAGAACCGAACGCCACATTTTTTATCATGACACACATTCATTTTTAAGTCGGTTTTCTACAGGAAAGATTATAGAGTAATTTATTTATTTGATTTACAACTATAACACCCATTTACAAATCACAAAAAAGTAAATATAAAAACACATAAATAAGTACAATATTACAAAACATAATAAGAAATATTAGCAGTCATACAATATTCTAGCAGTCTTATTCATATTTCGTTGGTGTTATGTTGAATATTGATAGTGCAGCTGAATAACTATACCATAAATGCATTCATGTAGCTTACAAGCCGTCACGAGCGAAGCATGGATACCTAAGGTAACTGCAGGAGTAGATGATTTAATGGGTAAATGGGAGAACGTTTAGTATGTGGTGAGCCAAGATTAATGTACTAACAATATGTATGTGAAGGAAAGTTTTAGACCATATCCTTTATCTTATACCCTGAGTCTCAATCCACTGTTAAACCGTTTACAAAATAAGAGCCGGGTAATCGAAAATACAACAGGCAACAATTATAACATCTCACATAGTTCAGCAATGAGGTTCACCACCCATTCTGAATGAAGTGCCTTTTGAGGTGAGACGAGACTGGTGTGTGGGTATACACAGATATGTTGTGCTTCCTTTTATAAGGCAATGCACACCCGCACACCTTTCGCTGGTTACCCCACATTGTGGGATATGCCGTGATGGTATGAATGAATGAATGAATGAATGGAATAAAGCGTAAGCGAAATTCACCGTTAAATATGTATTCAAACAAATAATTCATTAATGGGCAGTACACAGTAAAAATACACATCAATATTATTGCTTTTTATCGTGTAATTATTTTCTCGCAACTAAACTATATTGTTTAAACTGCTTACAATTCATTGTATCTGGGTTTGATTCCCGAACAAGTTATTCATAAAATTGTGTTTTCAGCCAAGATCAATGAGATGATTAACATCGTAAGTTTCCAGGATGTGGCAAATTGTGATTGGATGCGTGTTAAATTGTATAAGATTTGACATAGTACCTACGTCCTACCTGCAATGTAAGTTGCCCGAGAAGCAATGGAATAATACATAAAAATAAAACAACTTCTTCTTCTTTGTTTAGTTAACCTAGATGATCTCTTATTCAGAAATCTTGCCTACTGGGATGACGGAGTCTAACTATCCTTCCATCTCTTGGGTGGCCTTCCGGGTAAACGGCAACCACAGGGGATTTCATTTGCTGCTACGTATAATATACGCAAGTCTATCACTGTCCATTCTGGATACGTGGTCCCTCCAATGTCTTCTTCTGGATCTACTCCACCGAACGATGTCCTCTATTCCACATGTTTTCCTTAAAAAAAATAAAAGAAAAATCAAATTAAAAATAAAACAACCATTGTTAAACATACCTATTTGTTCTTGTGTCTTAATTGCAATTAAAATATTCTGTATGTCCAGGACTCTTTTCAGGAGCCACGTTAGACAGGAATAATATTATTTTTTTTATTACCAGTAGTGAGTACAATGCACCATGAAATCAAAGGTGGGCTGATTAAGTTACAATTACTTATGTTGCTATTCTTATTTATTATATTTGTTTAAAAAAATATTATTGTACGTTGCCCATTTTTTCAAATAAAAAAAAAAAAAAAAATCTCAAACTATGATAAAATATCTGATATTATTTTATACTTTGTAGCTCGATTCCCAAAAGAGAAAACTAAAGCCTACTGTCCACGGATGCGACATTTGTAGGATGCATGCATCCTACAAATGACGATAGACGTATTTTGCATATTTGTTATGTCCACGCTGCGTCATGCAATCGCCAACCACGCTACAAAACGTCTCTGTTCTTTCAACTAGCATCGAGAAAGCACGTATTTTACGTCTTGCGAGTCGGTCGTGAAGTGACACGCTGCTGCACGCACCGCATGACGAATGCTAGACGTGCGGCTGACGCAACGTTGCCGCTCCCTGGACACAGTTATGATTGTTTCTATGCAAGATGCAAGCATTCGTCTTGCATTCGTCAATTGACGAAAGTGTGCGTATGACATGCAGTTTACGTGGACAGTAGGTCTAAATTAACTTGCATCTCCGAGCTGGTTTGAAGATCGAGAATTATCACCACCAGCACAGGATGCAAAAAAATGTTGACAAGTGATCTACGAATCTTTTTGAAAGCAACCCTTGAGATTATTAATTTAGCTTTAAAAACCATTAATTCGCAAAGGAATTTCAGTCAATACGAGTACAAGTAAT
Source organism: Molanna angustata (assembly GCA_963576475.1). NCBI lineage: Eukaryota > Metazoa > Arthropoda > Insecta > Trichoptera > Molannidae > Molanna > Molanna angustata. Next base: position 10,229,388 of record OY754969.1, read on the forward strand.
GGATGTATGTATGTAATGTAATTGGATATTGGAAGTTGTATAGACGATATATGTTCATGCTATTAATATCTTTCCATTTCTAGCATTTAATCTGGTGCAATTGACAAATACGTAACGATTCATACGTGTCCTATGTAATATATTGAACACGGGTCATTCATTCCAACTCTCCTAACCTTTTGTAAATGATAAATTATAAACAATTAATTTTTGAACGACTCCAATTACTTTTATTCTATACAAAATATATTGGATCTTGTTAACTTGAATTGATTATTTTATACCGACATATTTTTATAGAAAAAATAAAATCTAAAGTAAATGATTTTCGTTTATTTCTTGTGAAATATCGTCGAGTTTTAAATAAAAGTCGATCGTTAAGTAAATTCGTGGATTTGCAGTCGGTATACATAATAATAATTTGTTTTTAAAAAATCCATTCTATGTTCTTTAAAAACTATTATTCTCTTTACTCCTCACTACCCCAAAGGCATAAAGTGGAGACCTATAAATTCGCAAGTTTTGAGGTTTTTTTACTGCAAATCATCAACTAGTATCATGCTGAGATTGTTATCTGAAAGTTTCACAACAATGTAACTGTGTATGTGTGTGTGTGTGTGTGTGTGTGTGTGTGTGTGTGTGTGTGTGTGTGTGTGTGTGTGTGTGTGTGTGTGTGTGTGTGTGTGTGCTGCGTACTATACTTTGTGTATGTTAAGGCGTTATTTTTAATTATCGATTATAGGCTATTGATTACAGAGTAGTCATTCAATTATTTTAAAAATTTGTAAAATTTGTACATCTAATGCTCGCTTAGACCCCATTAGTTTTGAAGGATATCTGATCATTGCTTTATTTTTTTTTAACTGTCAAATATTACAAAGTGACCATAAACTCAGGAAAATAAAATTTGATATTTTTAGTCTCAAATTACTAAAAAGGCATAAGAAAGCATTAAAAAAATTATAGAATTTTCATAATAAAATATTTATATAAAACATAATTCAACAAACTCATTCCATGAAAATGCTATAAATTTTCCATACAAAATTTGAATACTTTGATGAAAGCCTTGGTAGTGAATAGTTGGTAGTGGTAGTGAGCCTCAACCCACTCATTTTATTTTGCATATATGTAAAAACGAGTAAAAAATTACAAAGTAAAATTTTCCATATCGTTAATTTCTCCTTTTCCTTGCATAATTATCGAGGTCAATTATTAATTTTATTTTATTTATAATGAGAAATCAAATTCTAAATTCAAAGAGGATGTCAGGAATGAAAACCCTATTATTTAACACCATAATTTTGTTCATTGATTTTCACATGCTTCTTACTTTTTAATTACAAATTAATTCTATTGTTGTAAAATTATATCTGCTGAGGTGAGGGTGAAATATTTTTCATTAAATTTCTTGAAAATTTTCCGCGGATATTCCGAAGCATTGTTCTTTTAAAATGTTAATTCCGAGTATTTAAACACAATTTCTACCAATTGTCTCGGATCTACCTTTCATCGTGGGGGTATCTTCCTTAATTAATGTAATTGTGATTTGCACTTACGAAAATTCGCCATTAACAGATCGAAGAATTTTCCAAAAATAAAGCGATATTGTAACAAAGGGAAAACCGGAGTTTTCCATTCAAATGTTTTTGATAAAAGAAATTAATTTAGAAGGTAAGAGAAATTATGAAGAGTATTGAGAGAAGCAAGAAGAAAGAATTTGGTTTAGCAAAATCACCATAAATTTTCATTATTCTTCGTCTTGAGTTATTACTCCAGTGGTGTGCAATACATGGATTTTTTTTTAATTCAACAGTATTTTTTTTCATGTTAAGTAATATATTTATTTATCTTTTTGTACATAACATAAACTAATTAAATTCACATTGGCGGGCTTATTGTCAATATAATATGTACATCAACGAAAGAATGAAACAAATAAAATAAACATTACACTATATAAAAAAACGCATCATAGCAAAAAAAATGGGGTTGGGGAAGGACAAGGTGAGGAAATCGGTATCAGGTGTTTAAGGATAAATATTCTTTCTTTAGTTTTTTCTTGAAAATATAAAATGTGTTATACGACGCAATATCCATACTTTTATTTCATATTTATTATTTCATAGTCTTGTTGATTGTACTTCGAACGACGAGCTGAGAAATTATGTGATAAGGATAGTCATTAATTGAAAAAAATATATAAATATAAGTAAATATTTATTCAAGGAACCATTTTGTAGCCAATGGAGGAATGTATTCTCGAATCAAGTACACACAAATCCACAATTCTATGTGCTGGTCATATAAAAAGGTCTTTTTCCGATAACATAAGAATTGGCGTCATATTCTTATAAGGGTAATTTTCCCGATAATTTTATGATTTTTCTGCCGAAAACATAATGATTTTTAGACGATTATGAGAATTATTATTTATCGTAACAGTCTTTTTCTTTATCACGCTCAACCACACCTTTAGGTGACCAACTTCAAATGGTTTTATTTCTAAATGTCTCATGGCAATAAACTTTTATGTGTTTAATTTGATATTTAGATAACTAACCTAAATTTTTAATCCATCATTAATTTACCAATATAAAGCGTCATTTGAGCACTCACGAAAACAATGCTATTTTAAATGCTTTTATTCATAGCGTAATTGTTCTATTTAAACGATTAGGGGGAATATTATTTATCTTTAGATATCTATTCAAATTAGAACACACATTTATCTAGGACATGATTTTTGTTTCGATAACATTAAGATTAATTACATATTGTAAATGGAGCCAATTGACTTCTAATAACGCATGGAATTTCTTCTCGATAAAATTTTGATTTACGATTGGCACTCTAAATAAGTAGACACGCGGTGAATGAAACATATTCGGATAGGACTGCGAACCCATCAGTAAAACAAACCGCGCTGTCACTTTTTGCCCAGAATTCTGCCGGCCAAATGGCAAAGAGACAAAAGCAGAGACAGACAATGACATCCTATAGGTATACTTATAGGAAGTCCCGCGGGTTGAATAAGGACGGGGAGATATTCCCGAGCCTTCAATATCGTGACCCACGGACGTAATTTCCGATCTCAGATCGGATTTACGCGACCGATCTTTTCCGACAATAAACTAATTTACGAATTCGAACCATCCCTTGTCGTGTGTGCTACCAACATTCAAAGTTAGTAGTTACATTATTCTATCCGCATCCTTATACCATCTATCTATCTAATATTTATGTTAGATACCTATTTGTGACTCGTTTTGATATAACACTTCTTGATAAATAATCAAACGTGGAGGCTTCAACTTTGTGGTAATTCATATTTAATCAATTATTTAAATTAAACACAAAACTATACTTTGTATATTTCCACTTGTTTATTTTACTTGTTCACTACATGTTTCGGGAACGTCCGTTCCCTTCTTCAGGTGGATGTAATCTTTACGTGGATGTAAACTTTACATTCACCTGAGGAAGAAACATAACAAGTAAAATAAACAAGTGGAAATATACAAAGTATAGTTTTGTGTTTAATTTAAATAATTGATTAACACTTCTTGATTTATTTTTAATTGATCTCCATTCTTTACATTTTTTAGTAAAAAATATATATATATGACGAGTAGGTAGGTACCTACTGCAGAGTAATTTTTGTGTTTGTTTAATAAATAATTTTTAATTTTTTTTTTTCACGTATAATTTTTTAATCATGTAGATATATACATTTAGGTAGGTACCTACATATATTGTTAAAGAGGAACTTATAGGAAGCTACTACACATACTAATGAAAATACTTAAGGAATCATTGTTTTAATTTAATGATTCGTCGGATATTTTGTGGTAGTTAATAATAACTATATTTGTATTACGATATAAACTAGCTATAAAGTCTCGACACGCCGGTCGATGGAAGGACAGCGGTTCCGAAACATGTCGCGAATTGACTTACAAAAATAAGTAGTCTATAGCTAGTTTATATCATAATTCAAGTATGGTTAGTATGGGGGGCTTATATTATTTGGGTTGGAGGTCTTGGAGGTATGGCTCTCGTGGATAGAAACACAGAGGGTTTGAAGCCCTGTTCCACTTTATTCGTTTGGGCAGAATCGAACCGCCGGACGAATGAACCTTTCGCACGTTTGGATTGGGATCGAACCAATCGACGTGTACCTGTACCACGGTTTTTCCACACGTGTAATATGGACGAATCGTCCCCCAATATACTAAACGTTACCGGTAGTAATCGTATAGCATAGATGTGCACAATATTAAACAGTTATAAAATAGAGCAGTGGGTATCTCAATATTGAAAGATGGTTTACTTACGTGGAACTTTTATTCGTACACAAACAAGTATATATAAAATACAATGAAAGAAATAATTATTACTAATTAATATTACGCGAATTAATTGCGCGGACAAAAATGGAGATGACGAAGCGCAACACCTCGACCGAACGAGAGCAGATAGCCGGCAGTTCGTCGAGCCGCCGCTTGCAACGGTCGGATCGCCTGGCGGGGGAAATGTTAGCTGGCTCAGCCCGCTACATTAGTAATTGTCTTCAATTGTCAAGTTTTTATAATTTATACAAATATGACGTTTGTGTTTTTTGGTGGGTTAGTTACCAAGCATTACCAATATTAAACGTTTATTATCAAGCATTACCAATATTATTTTAAATATGAGGCTCGATAAACGTACGAAAGAAAATTTGTAAGGTACCCCTTTAGAGTAGTGATTTCACTCTTTTCTACATATAAACATCGTTCTTGGTCGTGCATGAAAATAAAAAACTTAAAACGAAAAAATACATTATTCTTGTCTGGGATCGTGAACTACGCGACCCGGAGAAACTTTGTTGGCTGATGAAATAAATGACTATCTATCTCTTGTCGTTCTCTTTTTGAAATTGAAATTTTCTTCGCCGCCATATTACGTACGTAACCCTTTATACCTACTGTCTGTGTCTGTCGGCTTTAGAAAGAGAGTTTAACGGCCATTGAATAATATTCTCGACTGCATTCCACTAGAAATAGCTTTTGCTTAAACCATCATCATTTTACTGTTGCACACACTTTTAATTTATTTTTAAATTATTCAGAATAGAGATCATTTTTCGTGAATTCTTGTGTGAGATATCAAATAAATAAATTAATCAAAATTAAAGCTTCATTGCAATCCAAATAGATCATATTTGAAAATTTCTTGTGTGATATATCGAATTAATAAATCAATTCATTAATGAATTAAAATTCAAAAACATTCTCATGTGTGCGCTGAACAAACCTGTAAAGTTTCATTGCAATAGCAATCTGACTATTTTTCGAAAATCCATGTGTCAGATATCAAATCAATATTGTATAAATAAATTATAATGCAAAAAATTTCTCGGCTGTGCACTGGGTTACGTTCACAATGAACGCCGAGTGCATCCAGCGCCGAATCTTTAAATGCATTTTTTTAAATGAATATGTCCTTGTTAAACAAGTACATATTATGTATACATCTTCCAACGTTCCCTAAAATAAGCAAATAAATGCTTGTGCTTAGGTGAACGAAATCGGTCGAGGCAGGATTTTGATGAGTGTATTTTTGTTGTATCGAAATTTTGAACAGTATACAAAAAACTCGATTTCCCAGAGCGTAAGAGCATTTTGAAAATTTGGACAGATGAAATCATCAATTAACGGATATCTATGGAAAACTAATCAGCTCTAGGTCTATGCACTTTACACTTATGATGTTAATATTAAGTCGATCGGTTTGGTCTGTAGGGAGGACGCAATTCTGTAATTCCGTACGCCGAACGCCGTAAGCCATACATACAAACACATCACGACGAAACTCACAGCGTGCACTCTCTACATGATACTCGTCAGAAATTGATATAAAAAAATACGCTTAAAAATTATGAAATCATGACTCTCCTCTCTTCCATAGTGTGGAGAGTAAAAATATTAATGTTCTCCCTAGTTTTACATGTTTTTATAATTGATTGTCATACCATACTAGATGTATTCATTTTTATATGTCTTTATGTCTAAATAAAATTTATTATTATTATTATTATTAAATATACATAATATACCAATAATTGGTGGAGAGTATAGTGTTGGTAACAACCCAATAGTATATAAATTTGTTTTTAGAAACTCTGCTTGATTATAATAATTAATTGGTTTTGTACAAACAACTGTAGGAAATATGGACATTTTCTAGCCGTTTCATTGGTAATTACTTGAAAAGAATAAATTATGATGGGTTTTTATAATTAATATTCCAAATTGGATTCTTTTTGGTTGGTCTAATAGCGTTATTAATTCATTATAATTTTGCTGTGAACGTTTTGTTACCAAATCCCATCTGACAAGATAAACGTTTTTAAGGACGAAATGGAGACCTTCATTATTTTTCTTAATCACACCTCCTTTAAGGCGACAAATTGATTTATTCAATTTGTTACTAAATTCATTTCCTCTAAACTTCTCTCAGACTCTCCATTTATTTTGAATTTCTATGAATATGGTGAACCGTTAACAACTTAGGGTTTTAGCTATACGAGCATTCATTATGTCTTTTTTTATGACATACATTCATTAATTTAAAATATTCATTCTCATACAAGTACCTAAGCGATGGTACGAATGTCTATTAAATGAAGGTTAGTATGATATTTTCAAAATGTGAATAAATTACATGATTCCACCCAACTTAAAGAATATCCTAATAATCAGTTTGAATTACAAGCATTTATGCTTATTTTGGGGAACGTAGGAAGATGTGCATGTACTTGTTTAACAAGTACCTACATATTTTCTTTTTCAATTTATTTGCCGACCGCCGTGGCACAGTTGTGAAGCCGTTCAGTTGCTGTGCGGGCGTCCTGGGTTCGATTCCCAGCAGAGGAGAAATTTATTTAAATTTATTTCTCACGCAAATATTGCTTCTCTGGGCTGGAGACACTGGTTAGTTGGAAGAAATTGCCATACGGCTATAAACTCGCCACTTGCGCAGGGTGCAAGGAAGTGTTCATTTTTATTATTATTATTATTTGCCTGATTTATTTAGCGAGAATCAAGCTCTGCTTTTATTTTTACTCGGATGTACACGAGTGACAAACAATGTACACGCTTTTTGACAATTCATAGTAAAATCACAAATATTTTCAAACAACATGATTTTTTTTACTAATATATACAAAGTACTCGTACATCTTTCTTCCCAATTTGATTATTCTAACTTTTTTCTTATTACTCTTTTTTCTTATTACACTTAATAAAATACGAATATTCTTTTCCATAAAAGTGATTCTGTACCTTAATTAGGTATACAGATAAATATGTTAAAAAGTATATAACAGGCAAAAATTTAAAAGACAACAGTTAACGATATTGTTATAACAATAATAAATCATTAAGAAACATCCACTTTCTCAAGTTTCTAGAGAGGCTCGTTAACATTTTAGGACAGAGGGTCAAAGTCTTGGATGTCACACCTAATAGAGTATCATATTCGTGCCATATTTGATAATGCTAACAGTAGGTAAATTAAAAGATTTTACGCCTTTCTTAAGTAAACTGAAGTCTACTTAAGTAAAAAATTATTCGACGACACTGCTTGATAATAATAAGGAGTTTAAAAAATACTCCTTGTTGTTTAACCCAATAAATTCACAAGACGTTAACTGTTTTCGGACAGCGTTTCTCCTTTCAAGCTCGGAAATAAACAAAAGTCTACAAAAACCTTAGCAACAGAAACGTTTTCTGTACTTGTACATACATACATACCATCACGCCATATCCCTTACGGGGTACGCAGAGAGAACCGAGCGCCATACTCCTCTATTTTTGCATACATTCCTAGCTTCCTTTACGTCCATACATCGTCTCATACATGCTCGTCGATTATTCAAGCTTCTAATATTTCCTTCATTCAAAATATTATTCACATGGTCATGCCATCCCTTTCTGGGGCGGCCCCTACTATTCACTCCATCTCTTACACCCATGTATATTTTTTTGGTCAGTCGTTCATCATTCATTCTTTCTATATGTCCAAACCACCTCAAAGCATTCACTTTCATTTTACATATAATATCCTTCTTTATCTTGCATTCTCTCCTAATGTCCTCATTTTTTATTCTATCATATATCGTTCTATTACATACTCTTCTTAGTGATCTCATTTACTTACTTGTAAAAGTCAGAAAACACATAACGTGAATTAAATCAAATATGTACTAATATCAAACCGTAATATTACGTAGACTGTATATTTTTACCAGAGATTTAATATGTTTAACTTCTATTGAACGATAAAATACTTATAACACACAAACTTATAGCTTTATGCCTCCCATTTTTCTAGATTGGATTGTTCAGTTATTTATTGAATTCAGTGTCATTGGCAAAATATCTTAAATTCACTTATCTGACTCGATTTTATATGAGATTTTCACCTTGGCACGACTTTGTGCAGATAATAGTCATTTTTGCAGACTTTCAATTGCCAACGAATGTAACTTGCCGGGAATTGAATCCAAGAATTGGTGGTTCAAGAGCCAGACGTCCATCCGACACATTTTGAACGAAATATTATTTTTTATCGATTTAATCTTGTCAATAAAAGTATTTCTACAATTTTATAGATATATTTATGCCTTTTTTGTCTTTTTTGTAAAACAATAAACAACAAACATCAAAGTATTGCTTCATAAAATTTTATACTATCATTAGAGAATATAAAACTGTTCGTTCTCAGATGAAAAACTCAATGAAAATACCATTATTTGTCAACGTGTAACGTGGGCCATTGTGCTTTTTTCCCGAAACCCAATAGATGGTGTCCTGAATGTTTATTCAAATGTGATCCGAAAGATGGATTGAAATGGGAAATAATGTTTGTACAACACACACCCTCTATATCCTATAGACAGGACTTGAAGGGAACATATTATATTTACAAAAACAAACACAACTGGATCAAGGACTAAAGGCAAATATGTATTGAATTGTAGATACAAGTACATATACATTATATATCTAGTTCCTAATACCCAATGGTTTTTTATCGACTTCCACAAGGTTATTTTCATGAAAATAATACGGTACAAAATTAGTTATAAGATAGAACAGTGAATGCATCTTAAAAGCAATATTGTATTCCCTTCAGAATTTTATTAATGTTATCACTGTCTTGTGTTTAACAAGATGAATGTGAAAGTCGGTTCTCAGAAGAGTAGGTGATATTTTTTTATTTTTATATTGTAACAATTTTTAACTAATTTTTAAGAGAATCGTAAATTACATTGTTTTTGATTTGCACGTACAAATATGAGGTGCTACAACCCAGAATATACATATCTTCATCGCTACTTCTACCCTATAAATTGCCCACAAACTGTTTTTTTTTTTTTTTTATTTATTTTTCACACCTTTATCACAGACTATTATGAAGATTACTGCTGCCCAACTAGGTAACCCTGTTCTAGGGCTAGCAGTTTACAATTTTACCAAGCCAAATATTTGACATTTTGGTTATACATAGTTACATAGAGCGGACATCACAACACAGTAAATTACAATATTACATAGTTATCAATATCTTAAACACAAAAGTATAAACTGATACAGTAAATTTTGACATGTTATTATTCTAATATTATTTCTACCATAATATGCACACCCGTTGTTGTCATTTATGTTATGTAGCAGTTTGACATTAAAATTTGCTCTGTGGTCTTCCCAACGTGTGGTTTTTAAAAGCGTATTTTATTTAACATCAGTTTCTCAACGGCAGTCATGTAAAGAGTGCATTATGAGTTTCGTCCGATGTGTGTATGACTACTCCGTAGGTATTCTTTTTGTGTCCTCTCCACAGCCTAAACTTAAAGTAAAATAGACTTAATTTTTACAACATATGTGTAAAATATACACAGTCCTAGAGCTGACTAGTCGATAAAAGATAATCGTAAATTTATTATCTACTAGTTGCATGTAACACATGAGATCCAACTGTCGATAGCGATAGTATGTATAGTTGAAGAATAAAAATCAAACTATTAACCCATAAATCCAAATTATTGAAAATTTTAACACATGTTGGTATGTATGTCAAGATAGGATAGTATGGAGGTCAGTCCTGTTTTCCTACCCGGAATATGAAAACAGCATGATGGTTCTGTATGTATGTTTGGAGATTAAGTACCTATCAAACTATTAAATCTTCTTACATATTGTGTATAGGCGACTGACATACAAATTGTATGAAGCAATGTCGTCACTAAATTCAATTTTTAAAAAAATTGTTAAAAAAAGTTTGAGATGTCCTATTACAATGTTAAAATTTTTTATAGAAAATTAAATTATCTAGTTGGGGTATTTCGGCTTTTTTCGATATTTTTGAAAAATTTGGAAATATAGGGAGTTAAACTCATAAATTTATCATAAAAAAAATATTTTTCTTAATAAAAAATGTTTGAGAAACCCTGGAATTTTTTTGAAAAAATGTGTTTGAGATTTTGTATTTGTCTACATTTGTACCAATTTTCAGCGATCTAGCTTTTATGGTTTCTGAGATATATGAAAAAATAAAGTAAAAATTCAAAAGTTGATAACCCCTGACTGAAACAAAAATTTAAAATTCTGAGTATAAAAGTTTTGTAGGCCTATAACTATTTATATATTCTGAAATTTTGGGCTCTGTTGATTGAGCGGATCAAAAGTTATAAGGGGACACACACACACACAGACACACACACAGACACGCAGACACACGAAATGTTCTACTCCGAATTCTGAGTAAATCCTTGTATGGAACATATATGCTGCGAAGCCTCTAAGTTGGTGTTTTTTGACTTCAAAGTTGGAAAAGCCGTGAAAAAAGTAGACCTCTGCATACAATTCTCGCGTATCCTGGCTTGAAACATTGTCGATATGTTAAGAGAACAAAGTTCTCCTGAACAAATCGACAGTTGGATGATTTCATCTGCTAACTTTTTCAAATTGCTCTCACAGTCTGGAAATTATATATTTTTTAAATTTGTTTGATTTTTTGATTTAAAAGAAATACACTCTTCAAAAGTGCATTCAGGGATTGTCAACCTTTAAAGAAACAAATAAACTATGGTCTGTTATATTGAGTTAGAAATTGTATTATGTATTTGTATCAAAATGTAAATAACAGAAGTAAAATAGCTTCTGTATGAAAAAATTGAGTTTTCAACTTCAAATTGATATAGTATGTGTTATATTTTGTTAAACTATCCACTATTATGAATGTAAAAAGAACGATCTACATCTACATACTATCACGCCATCTTCCTCACTGAGCAGGTAAAGAGAACCGAACACCACATTCTCCTACCTTGACACATATCCATCGCCTCATCAACATTCACTAATCGTCACATGCATGATCGTCTATTGTTAAAGCATTTTTTACATCTGTTTCTCATCAGGTGTCATGTAGAGAATGCATCATATTTTTGTGTGTATTATGAAAATTTATCCTCTGAGAAACAAGCTTATATTTGTTTCAGAATCTAATAGAAATGTACTTTATAAAAATGCATTTAGAGATTGTCAAGCTTCCAAGAAGAAAAATTGGGAAACCGGACATATGTAGGCTTTTATCCATACCATTTTATTGACTTCCCTTATAAATCCACTTTTTTTGCTGACTTCTCGTATAAATCCATTATTTTTTTGCAAATTCCATAGATATTATGTAAGATGGTATATTGACAACTCCGTCGGTATGTATCATGAGATCATAAAAATATAATAAAGAATCTGATCTATCAAAAACAAAATTTTAATAAAAAAAAAAGTAATCGAATATATTTTTATTATTGCATATGCGCAAACATTGGATTTTTTTCCCTGTCGGGAGTCAAAGATATTTTTTTAACAGATTTTTAATTATCTCAATAGAGACGAAGTTGGAATATTTACTGTAGGAGAACCGGGAAATCAAGGCACCTACAGGGCTTACGACCTGTCATCGGCTGGTTTACGTGATCACTTTATGCGCTTGCGCAACGTTCACCAATTATGCCTTTTTAATGAGTTCCCTATCACTTCAATTTTGAAACTTCTATATATTGTAATACTGAAATTCTTTTCGCTAGTATTACAATATATAGAAGTTTCAAAATTGAATTGATAGGGATCTCATTAAAAAGGCATAATTGGTGAACGTTGCGCAAGCGCATAAAGTGATCACGTAAACCAGCCGATGACAGGTCGTAAGCCCTGTAGGTGCCTTGATTTCCCGGTTCTCCTACAATAAATATTCCAACTTCGTCTCTATTGAGATAATTAAAAATCTGTTAAAAAAAAAAAAGTTTTTCCTTTTTAAACCATCTAGCATATAAGGTGTTTACCTACTATTTTCTCAGTGATCTTTTGTTGATTTCTATAATAGGCATGATGACTAATTTTGAAAAACTATCTCACAATGTTTTTACGCATTCACTGTTTTCAAATATATATACATTTCTACATAAAATAAAGGTTTAGTAGCAAAAATCGCCATTTTAAAATCAAATTTGACATTTACGCCAAAAAAAGCTTGTAGTATCATGGCGGCTGCCGACCCTGACGGTGACGTCATGGTATCGTAAACTGCATATCACTACTATATGTAATATATGTGTTCTAAGACGATTTGTGTATTTATAATCAATTCAAAAGTGCATAAGTGTTGTGCGGTCCCTAAATGTACAAACACGACGAGAAAAACACCTACTGAGGTATTTGTTTTCGTCCCACGCGAAAAAAAAGAGAAATAAGTGATTAAATTTCGCACGGCGAGACACAAGTGAATTTTATTAAGTACGCGTTTACAATGAAGTACAGTATTTGTTCCCCCACTTTTAGCTCTCAATAATATAATATTTACCATTATTTAGGCAATAAGCATATAAAGAACTTCATTAATGTCCAAACGTCAAAATAGGCCATCATAAGTTTCCCGCGTATGTTTTTAGCTTATGAACACATAATGTAGAGAGAAGAAGGAGCATATTTTATCGATTTTCGAGATGTAAGTTGTATTTAAATTACAGATAAATGAAGTACTTATATGTACTTATTATTAAGTTTTTACGTTTCGAAATTCTGATGAACAAAAGTCTTTGTTCGACGCAAAGAAATATCCGACCATCAAAAGTTCCATTCTAGTTAAGAGTAGTTAAGACAGGCAGAAAAATAACTACTATGGCTGCTATTGCTAAAAATAACGATAGCAGATAAATATAGCTTGTTATGAACACAATACAAATAACGAGCGCTATGTAATAATTCGTATGCTGCTAAAATTGTAACGATGTTTTAAAACGCATGCTTCGCGTAATCGCCGTCGTTTCGCAAATCGCTTCATTGCATGAAAAAAATATAGCTTGCTAGTTTAGTTTGGCAGTGACCAGCATCATAACATGTCGAACGTTCGTCAGCTCACCATCGCATGACAAAATTGTAGAATACTAAAACTAAATTAGTTTACCATACGTTGCGAGCGTTCATTATTTATTTATTTATTCAATAAAAACTAAGTTACATACAAAATACAATTAACATAGGCCCGATATTACAGTCGGCCCTCAACTCATTGAGTTTGCCAAACTCAAGATTAATGTTAAGGGGAGATTGAATCCATTTCCGTATTACAGTGCAATATGACATGTCAGTTACTAAATCTTCAATTATAGACATATTTCACTTTTTCTGTGGTTATTATCTGTCAAATTTAAATAACCTCAAATAATACGAAATACAAAACGGGACGCTACGACTTTAAATACCATTGTTTTACTATCCAACATGGTAAATTAAATTTTTTTCACCAAAATAATGCTTTTAAATGCCCGTGTTCGTTTCAATACGGCTGTCAGTTTGTTTTGTTGTGTGGCGCCACCTTCGATACAACACTGAAACTACACACGTTGCCTAACGCCTCTAGTGATAGAAACTGAAACTACACGAGTTGCCTAGCAAATGACAGTTGACTCACAGTTAAGTACTTAATCTGCCAGAAACGTTGAGTTAAATATTTGTCGTTTTAGTGACGTATTTGAGGGAAGATTAGGTCTAAACGGACACTGTAATACGCTATATTTTTGTAAAACTTGAGTTTAGCTCTTAAACTGACACTGTAATACCGGCCCATAGTGTCCCCCGATAGGTAGGCGAGTATCTAGGTAAATTGAAACTATTTGCTTTGATGAATACTTGTTCCATTTATATTTAATTTGTTTTAGTTTTAAGTATCTAATTAAAATATTAATATATCGATAACACCAAAATAAACATAGTCCAGACCGACAATTAATGCGTATATTGTATTGAAGACTATCAGAAGAATTGACGCGACCATACTATGACGTCGTGCGCTCTGATTGTTTTTTCTCATAAAATGGCGGACTAACACATTTTGTATTTTTATATTTATAATATTATTATTATTCACTCCTATAAATTAAAAAAAAAACATTTTTTAAATCTTTATAAGCTATTTTATTTTTTAAAATCATAATTTCAATGATTTTTTTCTTACAGTCATCACACCTATTACATATTTTAATATATTAATCATAATATGTATATGAATCATAACAGTTATCCCATATGTATATTAGATTCATCATAATACATTGTGTATTTCCATTTCAACCTCATGTAACACTGTAAAACTCCCACAAACAATATAATTACATCATTTTATTTTATAATCAAGCAATGAAAGCCACCAAGTTATTTATTTCTGAAACGTTAAATATTCTCCACCACGTTACAATACTCGGTGCGTGTTATAACAGATGCGTCAACGATTCAATAGAGCGGATAGCGATATTATTTGGTTTATTGTCCCAAATAAACCAAATAAATCAATAAATAAAAATAGCATGTTAAAAATAAGCAGCATATTCCATATAGCTTGTTATGAAAAAAATAGCCATTTCGAACAACACAACAGTTGACAGTAACAAACACAATTGACAGTGACAATATGGTGACGTCATGCGCTCTGATTGGTGTTTCACATAAAATGGCGGACAAACATATTTTGTATTTTTATTTTAATAATATTAATATTATTCGCTCTTTTAAAATGAAAATAAATATATTTTTTCAAATCTTTATAACATATTTTATCTAATAAAATCATAATTTCAATGATTTTTTCTTACTGTCATCACGCCTATTATCGTTGAAGTAATCACTCAAGCCAAATAGAAGGTGACACTTATTCCAGCAAATTAAATCGTAGCGGACGTTCTTAGTAATTCTTTGGACATATGACACGTCGACATTGATAATCTATGATATAACTTAACTACAAGATGGCTGCTGTGCCATAGAAACGACCTTCCATTGAGGACATTCTTCACCCCTTGTCTAACAGCAGGCACTCTAGTGGATGCGACATTATACCCTAGAAATATGCGCAAAATACATTAAAATATACTAAGTTAATTATATTTTATCATTCGAATTTTTACAAAGTCACCCACTCAAAATCAACTCTTCGGAAGAGTACAGGGAAAAAATAAAGAATGTCAAAGTAAATACGAAAATCAGAATTTTATAAGATAATATATTATGGCATCTAGATAAAAACCGCAAAATTAGGCAAAGTCCGTTGTTTCTTACACTAATCAAAACCCAGAGAGGTATTAAAGTTGAAAGGTTAACAATATTCTTCATTTATCGTATGTTTATATTATGAAGTGTTCGATTTCTTGGAGTATATGTGATATTTTGTTCATCTTTGATCTTTTTATGATATACAGGGTTACAGGGTAAGTCGTACTGAATATTAAAGGACGTTATTATTCAGGTTATTTCTGATGGATTTGATTCTATAATATGATGTCCGAAACTTAACCGTTATGGAGATATTGAATTTTAAAGATTTTTTGAAAAAAAATTTTTTTGGCTATTTTATCATTTTTTTACGGATTAGAGGTCTAAGGGTCCGTTTTTATGTATCTACATAATGAGAGGGCATGTCAATTAATAAAAATGATTTATAAAACCTGAACCTACAACTAACAGCTTAAAAAGACAGCTCGACAACGGTTAGAATTAAAAAATTATCACAAAGTGCTTCTAACTTTAAGCGATTTTTTGAAAAAAAATGTATGGAACTTATTCTGTAAATAATTTTAAAAACTTCTACGTCTCTTTAGCTATTCAAAAAGATATAACACTTGCAAACGATTAAACATAATAGGCAAACGATTGACGAAATAACAGTTAAGGTAGTAGAGGGTACATTTTAGTTTGAGGTAAAAGTAGCTAAGATACGTAAATAAAACAAAAAAAAACAGAGAAATATTTTTATGATCCAATCCATCATTCCTTCAATCATTTCATGCTTTTCCCCTTTACTCTTCGACTGTAAATATATACATGTTAGTAATAGTCGTATTTGTAAATGTTTGCCAAAAAAAAATATTTCCTAAATGATTTTCAATTATTTGTTTTAACTTAGTAGAAATCCATTTTAAAATTAATGAAAAAAATATATTTTTCCACGAAAATTTATTATTTTCAGTAAAGAGAATTAATTACCAACGATCACTGAATTACAAATATCATTATTGAACCAAGGGAAAAAATTGTTTGCATAATTGTTATAGGTAATAAACCTTGTTATTTGATGAAATTATTTTCAAGTTACAATTCCTTCTGATTTCTCATTATCCTAGCCCAGAAATTTATTTAAAAAAATATTTACTAAATGACTTTCTCCTTCGCTAGCAAACATCAGACGATTTACCACTATACCTCGATGTTCAATTATTTATTACAGATAGAACGTCTGTCTCTAGATTGCTTAAAAACTGAACAGTTTCCATTATAACATATCTAGAAAGAAGCATTTTTTTATAGTTTAATCAAAGTGAATAGATAAACTACAAAAATTACTTGCCACAGCAATATGTATATACGGTGACAATATAAAAAATTTTCAAGTTGTTTTAATTTGAGTACTCACTGGTTAAAGTTACATATCGTAATGGTGGTTCTCTATGATGGTGGGATGATGTTTACCCAAAAACAAGGAGATATTTTGCCCTGTATGAAACCAGCTGACACTAGATCTTTTAAAAGAGGAGGTATGCCTTTCCATGCACATACATGATAATTAATATTCAGTCCTTTTCAAAGGGACAGAATAAAAGGGTTCTTGGTGTAGTCAATGAGTCTCCAACAGTTTCTCAAGTACATAGATCTTTTGCGGATGATGTTTCCATGTTCTTTTACGGAATAAATTATGATAATTGATGGAAATGAATGGATTATTTACGGTAAAGGTGGTGAAATATTTTTAATCAAAAGATTAATTTCATATTTAAAATATTATATTTCTCTTAAAACTCAAAAATACATAAGTTAGGTTTGTGAGCAACACTAAAAATATTTATTTATTTTATATATTTATTATTTTAAAGAAAAACAACGTTAGGTAATATTATAAAAAAATATCATAATTTGCGTTAAGAGGGTGACTGCTGCCAACGTACCTATTTTTTTCAATTTGAATTTGCATCATTGCTACAAAACGAATCATTTTGAAAAATTTACCATAGTTAGTGTAGATATTAATAAAGAAAAATGAACATTAACTTTTTAATTATGTTTTGTATATATTATTGAAGGAAAATAATAAGCATACCCCGATCTTTGACATTAATCTCAAATTTCTAAAAAACTAAGGTATAGGGCATTATATTTTTTTATAAATTAAAGAAGCTCAAAATATCTCGAAAAATACGATGTAACGTTTCATGCATCAGGTTAAGTTAATAAACCAAAAAAACTTTTATTTCGTAATGGCGCTGAATGGAACATAAATGTTTTTTAGGTTTATTTACTAAATCTGAAGCATTAATGCAACGTCACATCATATTTTTCTAGATATTTTGTCTTATATTTAACTACACCTTATATTTTAATTAAAATATAAGATAAACGTTTCTTATTTTGTGTTATTCAAAAATTGATTTAAAAAGGACATTTCATAAAATCGTTTGTCCTCAGTCACTTGGCTTATTCAAGTAAAAAATATAAAAATCGTCCCAATATTTTTTAAGTCGACGTGTTTCTAAAAGATAAGAAACAATCGAGAAAAAATAGGCCAAAAAATCTCACAATGATATCAACAAGTTCCGTTCTTTTTTCGATTACCATTTTACATATCATAAAAATATATAAATATGATTTGTATATCAGATTTGGTAAATTACCATATCCCGCGGAATTTCAATTTCTTTTGGGTGGTTGTATTTTTTTCTCCGTGCAGAGCATTGTGACCCTAATAAATCGCTGGAAAAAGTCTAATACGAATTCCTATGATATTTAGGTAAAAAGGCCCAAAATTGTGTAACACGTGTTTTCGTAAACCTGTTTTAAACTTATTCGTTCATTTCTCCAACATTGTTTAGTTCTTTCTTTTTTATGTAAATGAGCGAGGGAAGAAATTGCCTCCTCAAAATGAGTACCTGAATCTGTTGAAAAATTCGAGAAATTAGGTTTTATTTTGAGAATCACTGTTATTAAAACATAGAAGCTAGGTTACCGCGTTGAAAATATATATAAAATATATTTGTACTTCAATATTTTAATATATATATTTAGTTTTAGATTTCAATTTTTTTTTCCTTTCTATCTTCCAAATATATACATATTTTATTTTATTTCGCTTCTAGGACAACTAACATGTACATTGTCAAATATAATTTAAAACGCACCCAATAACAAGTTACCGCAAACTAGAGACTTCGAGTTTTCGATGAATATGATGTATCCTGAGTCAGGATACGCTCGACGTTGGGCGTCAAATATACATGAAGTTGCAGACAATGGCGTTTTTCACACCAATCTCACTGAATGCTTTCGAGCGGAGTTTCAATCTGAACGCTGCATCGGGCGTTTTAAATGTCAAATGTCATTTATCATAAATGTCTCTTTTTAGGTTATATTTTCATCGAAAGACAGTGGTATAAATAATGATCTCTGACCTTTTATTGGAAATTTTTGAATGATATTTTTAAAAATTAACCTCTTTGTGAATGCAAATTGTCATCATAATAAATGTTAACTGACATAATAGATACTTACCACAGAAGCAAATAGAAGTCATCATTCCACATATAAAAGAGAAGTGAACAGATACTATAACTGTGAGAGCGTTTTTCACCCGACAATTTTACCGAAATTTTGGTGCTTACACTCGACGTTCAATCTGAACGCCACAGTGTTTTTCGAGCGTCTGTTTCCGGTCATTATTAACGACTTAGAGCGTCACTAAGTGCACTCAGCGTTGTGAACTTATCCCTGAGCAATTATAGGTATGAACCTATAAAATAATCAATGAAATATTTCGTACCGGCATCACGAAAATTTCAGGAATTTAATTATGTCAGAAACCTAAGTAGGATGTTAATACTGGGTAAATACAACAATACTTATTTGATCAACTCATAATATACCGAATCGTGTTATATCAAATAATAGGTTAAGGATTATACAAGGCAAACAAATTACCCCAATTAATGAAAGCGTTGTTAATTCTGATACAGTTATTTGATTATGGTGATTGAACAAATATATGAATCTTACTAATTACGCGGAAAATTACACCCAAACACACACAAACAATATAAGGTTTGAACTATAAATATAGTTTCGTCGTGAAATTGATAGCGCACATAATACATATTGAATAATTTTAGAAGCCTATAAAAAGAAAGAAAGTATAAAAGCATCATATAGTATAAAGCATATCGGTCAACGATCTGAAATAGCAGTTTTGAAGTTTGACCGATTTCATTTTCATTATTTGATTTTGATATCCTCCATATATGAGAAAAATACATCACATATCAAAAAAGTTCGTATATATTTCCGTCATTGTTAAAAAAGTTTAAAAGATGAAAATAATTAATTATCTCTTACTACCAAACACTGAAATAATTATTCATGTAAAAATTGACCGCAGAGGTTTGAATCAATTTATACGAAATTTTCAATGAACTAATTTTAAACGAGTTGGACTGTAAAACGTCCTACCATTAAATATACATTAAATATCCTAAGAATAAATACACTTATTTTAATAACGGGGGTTAAGTAAATACTAGATAATGTCATAACCATACCTAATAGATATAATATCTCTTGGGTAATTGAGTTTTTTAGTACATATGTCTGTTACCCATCCTATCACACTGAGAGTGATTGATGCAACGTTCGCGTGTTTTAATGGAATTACTCAAGTGTAAGTATATATTTATTAGTATGTAGAATTATAACTTACCTCCCTTACACATTCATAAATAAACATCAAACATTTACGAATAATCTAACGAGAACATTTTACAACTCGGTAAAGTACTTGGTCTATTTGTATAGGTACTCTTTTGTACCTCTTTGTGCGACATATTACGGACACCGATTTATCAGTAAATTATGTAACTATATTGATATCTTATTAACGACTACTTGATCTGTCAAAAAATTCGTGCTCTAATTTTCCAGAAAATTGGATTGTCAAATCAATTATTTATAACCTCATTTGGCACCATAAACCATCAACAATATGGTCTCCACATTATAACTCTCATATTCAATATATCGAAAAAGTGCAACGTAGATTTCTTAGATATGTGAATTTCAAGATTTTTATTCCTAGAGATTTAATAGATTACAATGCCCTTCTCGATTTGACAAATGTATTAAAACTATCAGATCGCAGAAAAATATTTGACTTGGTTACTTTACACAAAATAATTCACTCGATTTTGATACCCTTGCACTAACAGAATTGATTAATTACAATATACCATGACGATCAACCAGACAGACAGCACCATTTTATTACAACAATACACGTACACACACAGAATATCACTGGCTAATCAGTCGACTCCATAATACTGGAAATGAATATTCTCATTTAGGTGACATTTTTATGCTGTCCAAATACAAATATAAACAGATGATATACACATTTTTTTGTGAGAGAAACAACCTGTGATATTCTCAGTATGGATTTGTATATTTGCGATTGTTAAATGTTTGTTTTTTTTTGCATATCTTTTTTGTTTATTTATAATTAACATGACACTGATATTTTTTTTTCTATTAATAATACTTTTTTTTTTAATGTTTTGGTTGATTTTGAGTCCATATGTACATCGTTTTTTATGTTTGCATACGCGTATTGATTTTTTGATTTTTGAAATTAATGTTTTTTATTTTTGAATTAACGGTTTTGTTTTTTTTTGATCCTTATGTACTATCTTTTTTATGTTTGCTTACATGTATTTTTTTATTTTTGTCTTACTTTTTAGGTTTAAGTTTTTTTTTTGCCAAGTGCATACCTAATTGCTATTTTTATTCTATATATTATAATCATCAATATGTGTTTTTATCTATGTATGTTAAAGGCATTTTATGCCGTTTATAAATAAATAAATAAATAAATAAATAAAATTAAAATTCGGAAAGTTTCAATCTTGACGAAAAACATTCACTTTTGTACATATCGAGCGAAGCACGTACTTTTGTCGCGGAACCTAAAAGTTAATCAAATCCGTACAAAAAAAACATATTTTACATTAAGTTTCATCGATATATCGTGGCAAAATATTTACTTCATACTATACTATCACAAGATCAGTTAAAGTGCATAATTAATTAACAATATTAATAAAAACATAAAAATAAAGTGCAAACTCAAAATCTGAAAGAAAAGAGACAGCTGGTGTGTCACAAGATCAAAACACAAGAAAGGAACCGCATTCGTCCGCTGATTCCTACGTCACTTTGCAAACAAGCGACTATTGGTGCTATTCACGGCAACGGAGTACGGACTGCATTAACGAACACTCAAGGTACCGACTACCCACTACTCAACAATAATAAAGCCTGTGTCACTTGGAGCAAGATTCAAATCAAAGTTTCGAGTTTATATTTATATTCTATTTTCTTGTTTGGTTTCGTTTCTTAATATAATATTATCTCTATTGCATACACATAAAGCAATATGTCCACTAGAAACAAACAAAAGAATGAACAAGAGAATACATCAAGGATGGACTCAAACTCAGATTTGAAAAAATATTTTGATCTTAAATTTGATCAATTCAAAATAGAAATTAAAGCTGAAATCGAACATTTTACCAAATCAATTGAATTTTGCTGCGCAAAGCTTGATGACATAGAAAAAAGAGTCTCGATAACTGAAAACAAACTGAGCAAACTTGATACCATCACAGCAGATCTGCGGGAATCAATGAATGAAGTCAAGTCCAAACTGGAAATCATGGATGCATTGTCCAGGAAGAACAATATCATTTTGCATGGCGTTCCCGAAAGGAAACAAGAAAATATATTAAAGATAGTTGAAAATATCGCCGAAGTCACCAACTTTCCTTTAAAAGAAGAGCATATTGATCACTATTGCAGAATGAGACATCCAGCCAAAGAGAACGCGCCGAGAGGAATACTCCTTAAATTCACTAAACAGTTGCAACGCGACAACTTCCTGGCAGCAACAAAAAAGTTCAACTCAAACAAACCATCTCAAACTAAACTGAATACGAGCCACATTGGATTCGAAGGAAGCCCAACTCCAATATTCCTTCAGGAACATTTGACCCAAAAAACCCAGAAACTCTTGGCTCACACCAAAAAATTTGCGAAGGAGCATAATTTTAAATATTCATGGACACGAGATGGCAGAATATTTTTGCGTAGAAACGACATATCACCCCGTATAATTATTGATAGTGAGGCAAAATTGCACAGGCTCGCAAAAGGTACTGATGACTAATGTCATCTAAATGTTTATTCTGTTTTTATATTTTCTTTGTTTTTCTCTTTAAGCAGTCTCTAGTAACTTGCTCTAAATGAATTTAACTCTTTATTATATGAATGTGCGTGGCACAAGAACTAAAGTAAGTGAGGTGTTTAGGAATATACTAATATCGAACTACGATATAATATGCTTAACTGAGACGTGGCTAAATGAATCTATATTCAGTGGAGAACTTGTCGACAACCGTTATGACATTTTTAGGGTCGATAGACAACATGACACAAAAAAAGATGGAGGCGGTGTTCTCATTGCATGTTTAAAATACCTTGAATCCAAAATTATTAAAACGGATTACGATAAGCAAATTGAAGACGTATGGGTCCAATTCAAGCTGAAAATAAGAAATAGAGTTAAAAAAATTAATCTTTGCACTGTATATATTCCACCAAACAATGATTTAGAATCGTGTTATAAATTTTATGATAAAATTAGACTTTCATATGTAGAAAATCCGAATGCGCTTAATCTCATACTCGGAGATTTTAATAGGCCTGATATATCTTGGACCCCTGATGAATCCAATACTTTAACCCCAATACTCTTAACTACAAATGCAAGCTCATCAAATCTAATCGATACAATGTACTTTTGTAGTTTTACACAACGAAACAATGTGGCGAATGCTAATAATAGAATTCTCGACCTAATTCTAACGGACATATCAGAAATATCTATCACTCGCTCGAAAAAACCTTTGTCTAAGGAAGATGCGCATCATCCGGCATTAAAAATTAAAATTCAACATGAAGATGTTAAAATGCTAGCATTCAAAAATGATAACAGACCAAAGTTTTACAAGGGAAATTATGAAGAAATTAATAATGAGCTTAATGAACTAAACTGGGAAACCTTATTTCATAACAAAACTGTCGACGAAACTGTAGAACAATTCTATAAAACTTTGGAGTCACGGATTGACAAATTCATTCCTAAGAAAAAATCAAAAAATAATTTCCCGCAGTGGTACTCGAAGGAATTAATAAATGTCTTAAAGCAAAAAGAAAAATACCACAAAAAATATATAAAATATGGAAACGAACTTGATAAACTAACATTCAGTATAATGAGAAAAAGAGTCAAACTACTTACGGCCTCGTGTTATGATAATTATATCAGTAATATGCAAAAAGAATTCAAAGCAAACCCAAGAACTTTGTGGAAACCGATTAATGATAAACGGCAATGTACAACCACTATACCAAATCAGATGATCCTAGGAAACGAATCAGCTATTAAAGGCGTCAATATATGTAAACTTTTCTCCAAATATTTCCAGTCAGTATTTAATCCACTAAGTAATAATTTTTACCCCTGTAATCAAAATACAGCGACATCGCGCATATTAACCAAAGTTTGTTTCTCACTTGAGGACATTATAAATAAACTAAAAAAGACAGACATAAATAAGGGAGCAGGCCCAGATGGTATATTGCCTATTTTCATACTTAAATGTTTTTCAGGTATAGCCAAACCCCTTACCATAATTTTTAACAAATCGATTTCAAATGGGCACTTCCCCACCAGATGGAAAAATGCAAATGTGACACCGATCTTAAAAAAAGGTGCCAGAGATGATATAGCTAACTATCGACCAATATCTAAGTTAGATTGCTTTAGCAAAATATTTGAATCACTTGTTCATGAGGTTTTATTCAGTCATGTCAAACAAGACATAATATATGAACAACATGGTTTTCATCCTAAGAGATCTGTAGCTACAAATCTATTGACATACTCACAATTCATTGCTGAAAATGTGGATAACAGAATCCAAGTTGATAGCATATATACAGACTTTTGCAAAGCATTTGATAAGGTAAACCAACGTCTTCTAATAAGAAAACTGAAAATATATGGCATTAATGGAGAATTACTTAAATGGTTTGAGTCTTATATTTCTGATCGATCGCAAACAGTAACAATAGGAGGGCATAAAGCGCCACCATATAAAACAACATCGGGAATCGCACAAGGATCACTACTTGGACCGCTTCTATTTTTATTATTCATAAACGACATAGCCTCGTCAATTAAATACTCTGAATTTTTGCTTTTTGCCGACGATCTAAAACTGTACCGTAAAATAGAATCTATCACAGACTGTAATCTACTGCAGAAGGACCTTGCCTCCCTATATACTTGGTGTAAACTTAATGACCTTTATTTTAACTACAGCAAGTGCCAATATATTTCCTTCACAAATAATAAATCTAAAATATCTTTCCAGTACAACATAAACAACAATTATTTAGCAAGATGTGATACTGTGAGAGATTTAGGAGTCCTATTCGATTTTAAACTTAAATATGACGCGCATATAGATGAAATAGCCAAAAAAGCTTCTAAACTACAAGGGTTTATATGCAGGCAGACAAAGGACTTTTCGGACCAAACAGTAGCATTGAGTCTATACAAAAGTCTCGTAGTTTCTGTTTTAGAATATAATTCGGTTATTTGGTCACCGAATTATGAAGTGCATAGTCAGAGAATTGAGGGAATTCAAAAAAAGTTCCTCAGGATTCTGGCTTATCGCTCAAAGAAATCAAATCTAGATACATACGAAAAAAAAATGAACTTTTATAAAATAAACTCCCTGAAGGAAAGAAGAAGAATGGTTGGTTTAATTTGCCTATATAATGTCGTCAATGGCAGACTAGATGCCCCCAATATACTGCGTCTATTAAATTTTAACGTAAAAAAAATGTATACAAGATCTCGGGACTTTTTTATTTTAAATTAATATAAAACTAATATAGGATATTTCTCCCCTCTCCCTAGAATTACTCGCGTTTTTTATATTATATCGTTGTCCAGACCTCTTGTGGATATTTTCTCAGAGTTAAATGAATTTAAAAAATGTATTTTCTTGCCTTGATTTGTGGAGCTTGTGCAATCTGTGCCCACATAGTATGCAATGCGGGATAGTTAATGTTATGTAGGTGCGAATTTTTTTGGTTGTTTCTTTCCTACCTACTTCGATTATATTTTTGTAAACAAGCGAATGACCCTTGTATGCTTTAATTTATTTTGATTTTATACCTACTACCTTGTATGCTATTGGTTTGTTTTAATTTTTATACTTTGAAATTTGAAATGTTATGCAAATTTGATGTAATTATTTTTTTATGATTAATCGTGTAAAATAATTGTAGGTTTAATCCTGTATATTTTACCTAAATAAATAAAATAAAATAAAATAAAAAACATAATATGTTCTCTATACACTGTGCATCATTACTACGTTTTGCATATTTATTTAACTGATTCTGGATAAAACTAGTGAAATGTTTCCGATTTCTTTCAAAATTTTACTTTACTTTTTAAAATAATACAACATTCATGTATCATATTATACTTTACTTACATATTTAAAGCTAATAATTTTTGTGTTGATAGTAATTATTACTACCTACAAGTATATATTATATTGTGATGAGTATGTGTTTCTTTCATAAAACATAAATATTAGCTTCAAAGTAGTCCTAAAGTTCAAAAGTTTCGCATATGAGGGGTGTTTCATCCGCTGGTAGGTACATATTTTCCGTCCTCACACGATTATTAAATGTGTATGAAACAACAAAATGTCACCTTAGGTAGCACGTACGTGGATCGTCAGATTCTTTAAAACACAGCTTTTACATTTGCTCCGTATGCGTATGGCGGTGACAAAAACCTCGTTAACAATTCGCTCAAATCATCTAAACTTTCCCAAAGCACTTTTCCGAGTGAAAGCTTCACGTAGAGAAAAACCTTTCACCCAAGGCAGCCATATCGCCGGGACAGACACACTGCCGGAACAAGACTTTGCACTAAAGGAATCCTCGCCAACTAATCAAAACCAAAAGAAAATCTGTATATTATGTCACTCACCTAATGTTATCTTCGTCATTTTTCTCCTTTTATTCTCTTACTATCTACCCATCATGTATTTTCTTTTGCAGAGTAAATGAAAAGTGACGTACGATATGAGATGTAAATACATACACCTATGTATGTTTATGTTATTTTAGGCTCAGCTACCCTTTCTGATTTTAATAATATTTTTTTTAACATCTCAATACAGACGAAGTTGGAATATTATAGGAGAACCAGGAACTTAACTACAGGGCTTACGATCTGTCATCAGCTG
The DNA here is from genome assembly GCA_963576475.1 of Molanna angustata. Lineage (NCBI taxonomy): Eukaryota > Metazoa > Arthropoda > Insecta > Trichoptera > Molannidae > Molanna > Molanna angustata. The sequence continues at coordinate 10,256,422 of OY754969.1, forward strand.
GTTTACGTGATCACTTTATGCGTTCGCGCAACGTTCACCAATTATGCCATCTTATTAAGTTCCCTTATAAGTGCATTTTTAAAGTTCTGTATATTTTAATAATAAGAAACTGATCATTTGAAAATAAGCTGTTTTTACCATCGCCATCTATGAAGTAACGAAGAAACATTTTTGTAACGCCATCTATTGAGAAATTGTTTTTTGTAAACAATGAAAGCAACAGTCCTTATATGTGAGGTGACAGTGTTCTCGCACATAATATCAATCCTGAACTGCGCCAGAAATATTATTTAATTTTTTGGCTTGTTTACCTAATATAATATATACATACTTATGAATTAAATAAGAAATTTCAAACATTTGTAAGAAATTTAGGTTCTCTGCATATGCTAGACAGTAATATGGATATGTGTGGATATGTTTAAAGAATACCAGTATCACGAGTATCCAATACAATCTTTGACAGACATCAGGAATAAGAAAAATCGGGATAACACGACTGCGATGGGAGGAGGTCAAAAAGGATGCGACTCAACTACTGCAATTGGCAGATTGAAGGACTACAGCAGGAGACAAGAGAATTTCGAGGTGAATATAAGCTGTAGAACCATCGGAAGAAGAATAATGAATCCCATAAAGAAAGAATGCCACGGATGAAGAATCTCAGGCAGTTGTTCGGCATTTCTGAGTTAGCATCTCTCACGAGACTGGCCCGGAATCGAAAAAAGATCAGAAAGAAGGTCTCCAACCTCCGCCAGGAGAACACACGATAAAGAAGAATGATATACTTGACAAACCCCGATAGGAAATATTAGAAGAATAGAAGAGTTTGCTCGTATCACCATTATTTAGCCCACTATCTGCATACATATATAATAATGTAACTTCACACAATGTTTCTCCTGTGATTTGAATAAGGCTACATATTTTTATCTCTACAAACATTTATCTCCTCTTCTTCATATAAATTCATTGTCTCGTATAAAAATATCGTATATTAACAATAATATTATTACTTAAAATAAGTAAAAACAATTATTTAACTTTTTTCCACTTGATAAATTAGTTTGACCACTGACGCGTTTCGCTCAAAGAGCATCTATAGAATGGTACTTATGTATCAGTGGACATTTTATTTATAAATACAAATTCATTGCTAACAAACCTTTTAACATGAAAATATGAGAAAAATTGTGGATAAAAATATTTTACTTAAAACACATTAAAAATTTAAAAATCAGAAACATATAAATGTTTTTTTTTATTATTGAAAACCAAAACTCATTAACACAATATTCAAACAATTAATATAAGCAAAAAATACAACGCCCTAATATAATTAAAAATATTTTATAACAATTTTTATTTTTATAAACCTCATCACTAGACTGAGCCTGTTCCGAGAAGACAGAAAATTTCTTGCTGTATATATCACAGAAAAAACATTTCGAACTTGTTATTTTTTTTCCTTATATATTATCTAAAGTAATAAAGCAATCAATATGTTAGTGTGTGTGTGTATGTGTGTGTGTTTGTCTCACGCCTTTTGAAAAACCAAGAGCATCTAAAAATCTAATTTATGTGCGAACGTGTACCAGTATACCTGATGCAGTGTCACGCTAAAAATAATGCGATTAAAATGCTGAATTTTAAAGATATTTCAATAATTATTTTTTTCATACAAAATTTTCCAAGTTATATCTGTCAAAAAAGTGTACATTTTGCACGCAAATATCTGTTAGTTTAAAAGTTAGAAGTACGTATTTACACGAAAAAAATATATTTTCAAGTATAACTTAGCTTTTAAGTGAAAAACATGTTGAATATTTTGTCTAATTACAATGTTTAACTTATTTTTAAAGTAAGCGTTTTGTACAAATGTACATATAACCCCGCCATTTTAATATCTTTTCATACGATATTTAATTTTCCTACCGAATGAATATGTTCTTTAAAATAATATACCTTTGAAATAAATGTGATTATGAAATAATAAAATGAAACACAAGACATTACAGCAAGTTTTAAGACATATATTGTAAAAGTCTGTTAATTATTAGTAAAGATATAGGCGTAATAAAATTGCATAATTGCAATATTTGATTTTTCTGACAATTTTCATTTTTATGGCATCGAACAAACCAATGTATTTTATTTATTTATTTATTTAAACACTTTATTGTACATTACTTAATAGCTAGTACAAATGGCGGACTTATTGCCTAATGGCAATTTCTTCCAGACAACCATCTGTGACAGTTATGAGACAAAATGGTACATGTACAAAAAAGAAAATATATATAAAACCATAAACATATTACATTTTAACACAATAAAGTAAGAAGAATATAAATATGTACATCAATGAAAATTAAACAAATCATAGATAAGACCTGTTACAACACTATGGGAGGGAAGGGAAAAAAGGAGAGGAGATAAGACTAACTACAAGAATAGGGAAATAAATGGGAAGTATGTAGGTTAAGAAATGGAAAGTATGAGCGCGCGTTTTAATCTAGTTTTGAAGGTACCTAACGTTGGTGCAGTTCTAATGTCAAGGGCCAAGTTGTTCCATAACCGGGCAGCATGGACAGTAAATGATGATGAATAGAAAGCCGTGGTATGTGATGGGATGGCGAGGGTTCTCTCTTCTCTAGATCGAAGCGGGAGCCCATGAGAGGCCAGAGGTTGAAATCTTTCGGTAAGATATGATGGAGCATTAGGGTTGTTCAAAATGTTAAACAGAAGACAAAGAGTGTGTTGATCTCGGCGCAGACGGATAGGAAGCCATTTGAGTTCCTTGCGAAAAAATGATATGTGATCGTATTTGCGAAGATTATATATGAAACGTATGCAGACGTTTTGTAATCGATCTAATTTGTTTAGAAGTTCCTGAGTAAGATCCAAATAGCAAATATCTGCATAATCGAGAATGGGGAGAAGGAGAGTTTGTGCGAGCTTTATTTTGATGTTGGTTGGAAGAAGTTTTTGAAGTTTTTTGATAGAATGAATACTATAGAAAAGTTTTCTGCTGACTTCACTGACTTGTTCAGTCCAGGAAAGATGTTGATTGAAGAGAACTCCTAGATTTTTCACTGTTTTGGATATGGGTATTGCTGTGCCATTGAGTACAGGAAGGAGAATAGTGTTTGAAGTAAGTTTAGCCAGAAGTTTTGTACTCCCTATCATAATGGCGTGAGATTTGATAGGGTTAAGAAGAATACCATTTTCAGTGGCCCATTTGCTTATGTAGTCGAGATCAGAATTCACAGTTTGTATGGCATTATTTATGTCATTAGCTAAAAAATCTGTATGAAGTTGAAGATCATCAGCATAGATATGATAGGAGCACCGAAGGCCTCTCACAATTGGATTGATGAATATTGAGAAGAGTAGAGGAGAGAGAATTCCGCCTTGAGGAACTCCGGTTTCCAAACCAATCCAGTCGGACATTTGTTCGGAAGATATTCTGCAACGTTGTTTACGACCACGAAGATAGCTCGAGAACCAGTCGACAACGGATGAGGAGATATTAAGAAATTTCATGCGGGCTAGTAGTATGTCAAAGTCGACAGAGTTAAAGGCGCTGCTAAAGTCCAGAAGTGAAAGTAAAGTTAGTTTGGACTCATCCATTGCCTTCCTTATGTCATCTGTGACTTTGACTAAGACAGTGGTTGTACTATGGCCGGCACGAAAACCAGACTGTTTCGGATGTTGCAGTGAATTTGAAAGTACAAAAGAGTTGAGTTGGTTATGAACAATTTTTTCAATTACCTTGTAGGTACCTACATATTCAAAAAATGTCTCCATAACATTTGATATTTTTCACATGTTGGAACATGGTTACTATGGTAACGGACACATTCTGATATTCAAATAAAATTTGTTATAAATCGAATTCGAATTAATTTAGAACATCATTGTAGGTAGGTACCTACATACCTAATACTTACTACTTAAAAACCAAGAATATACTGATTTTGTATAGGAAAATTATTAAATATTTTAGGTTAACTACAATACACATTCAATATTTCCTATAGTGAAATTCTTCTTTTTTCTATGTAGACCTTTGGGTGATTTTTTCTACAAACTATTTCTTGGGGTTTAAATCTTCTTCCTCTTCTTTTGTGAAGTCATTTGGGACAGTTCATAAATAAACTATTTCCTATAGTCTAATTTTTCTTTTTCTTAATTTATGTAGACCTTGGGTGAGTTTTTATACAAACTATTTCCTATAGTCTAATTCGTCTTCTTCTTCCTTTATGTAGACCTTTTGGTTAGTTTTTAAACAAACTATTTTTAAACAAACTATCCTTTAGTCTAATTCTTCGTTTTCTTATTTTATGTAGATGTTGGGTGAATTTTATATAAAATATTTCCTATTGTTCAATTCATCTTCTTCTTCTTTTATGAAGACATTTTGGTCAGTTTTTTATATAATACATTTCCTAATGTGTAATTCTTCTGTTTCATCTTCTATGTAGACCATTGGGTCAGTTTTTATTACAAACTATTTGTTATAGTTTTATACTTCTACTTCTTTTTTATTTAGTCTTTTGGATTAGTTTTATGTCTAATAGTCTATTGTAACGAAATATTATAAACAACATGCATACTTGATGAAAATACATAAAAACGAATGGGATGTGACCAACACTAGAATCTTCTCATTACTTTTGTTCAATCAAATTTACACCATTTATTATATCATCATATATTGCTTAATTTTCAATAACTACACAGTTCATTTTGATGACAATATATAAAAAATCGGGGTTGTGGCCATTGCTGGATCTTCACAACGTTTATATTCATATTAAAAACTATTTAACATAGCTTAAGTCTTCTTCTTCTGTAATGTAGACTCATGTGTCAGTTTTAAGTCTATCAGTTTTATTGTGCAAAACTATAATAAACTATATGCACACTTGACGAAAAATATAAAAACGAATGGGATGGGACCAACACTAGAATATTTTCAGTACTTTTGTTTGATCAATTTTTAAACCATTTCCCATCATCCAAAATTACTAAACATTTAAAACACATTATTTGCGTTCGATGACAATATATAAAAATAGGGGTTGTGGCCAAATCCAAACTCTTTACGACGTTGTCTTTATATAATAAGTCATATTTTAAATCATTTCCCATAGTCCATGCGTGCAGAAATTGTATGTGCTTATATATAAAAGCAAATGGATTGTGGCCATCACTTTAAGATTTTACACCGCTTAAACTCAATTAAATTTCAAACTACTTTTCATACTACGGTTAAAAAAAATTATGTGTGACAATATTATGTAGGTATATAAACGATTGCTTATTCCTTCACTAATTTACATTCTTGGCCAACGGCGGGACATAAAAGCTAGTAAAATAATAAATAAAGCTTTTTTTGCTTGAACGTGTTTCCTCAGTATAGTATGCCCTTGTTTTTAATCCATGTCTGTATTGTTTTCTAATGTTTCAATTGATTCATTAACTGTATGTCCTTTAATTTCTATTTTAATCGTATTAAAAATTTTGGGAGTCAAATAGTTGCAATTTATTTGTCTGAATGTCGTGTTTCTCTTCGGAGTCATAAAAAATATTTCTAATTGTCGTCAAGGAATTGTGTTGCTGTGTAATATGATTAATTTTGTCTTTATGAAAATGCATAAACATAATAATTTAAAAACAACAATAAAAATACACAAAAAGACCAAATGCTTCGTACTTCTTATATTCCTTTTTTTGTGATACTATTTTTATTCATGCTCGATCATATTACACCGCATCGTGACCTATTTTTCTCATTTCATTATTTCTGCTCATGTGACCGAATCATCTTTAGATATTCGGTTCACTGCATATTGACGTATATTATAAATTATATATTTTCTTATGTTCCCATTTAAAATATAGCATTTTTACATATTTCCATTTAAAATATTGCCTTTTTACAAATTTCCCTTCAAAATATTCCCTTTTTACAGATTTAGTTACACATATCTCATTTATTTTGCTTTCAGGCGTCATTTTCAAGTATCATTTGATCTTAATTTGCATTATTAAACTTTCGAAAAATATGAGTGAAAATTTATGTATGAATATTTTATGCTTTCTAATGTTAAAAATTTTTGTTACAAAAAGTTTTTTAGCACTTACGAAGTATATTATTTTTTCTGTTTTTTTTTGCGAATTTTATGTAAATATTTTAACGTGTGTATCATGATTTCGCTTTTCATTTAATGTGCTTTTCAAAACATTTTTTAGACGATGCATAAATAATATCAGCACCTGCTCTCCAACAATGTTTCACTTTTAGCCTCATCTGATAATATTACTTCACTCTCCTTTTAATTCTTAATCGGTTGATGAACAAATCGTGTCAATGAAATTAAATTTTATCATCGAATCAAAGATGATATTTACTTTTTTTATATTTTATTTAAAAAACGATAAAATATATAAAATTTTCAACAACGTGAAAAATTTAGGGAAAATCCGTAAGTACATAGTTTGGACAACATAGATGTTTGTTTACAAAATGAATATGTTTTTATAATTTATTCAAACAAAATATTATGATATATAGATGGATAGTAAAGCGGCAGAGAGTTCGAATCCAGCCACGACCGATTTCTTTTACCATATAGTACAAACATTTATGCTGTTTTCGCTACTTTCACCACCACCAGCTACTTTCAAATGTACCACGAAAATTCATAAAATTCCACGAAAACGTAATATCAGTGATTAATGGCCTAACATCATATTACATCTGTAAGTGATGAATGTAATTGACAATTTTTCACCATGTTGTTTCGGCTATATGTAATTGATAATCTTTTTTTTTATTACATATACCAAAATTTACATAATTTTATATAAGCAACAACACAAATGAATTGGTTTGGTTTGGACTACCTCACTAGGCCAAGACTATTCCGAGGTGATAGTAAAATCTGCTTCTGAGATTTACATAAAATTATTGGCCTAAATTTTTATGTCACACTTTATTACTGCATACAAAGCATTCACGGCGCATCCCACAATATGGGGTAACCAGCGAATAATATGCTGGTGTGCATCACCTTATAAAAACAACATGCGTCTTTCAATTAATAATAAAAATATAAATATCAAATAATAAATAAATTTGGAATGGTAAAATAAAACCAAATTTTTCAGTTCTACTAATTTAATGACACTGACTAGTTTCGGTCATCCAGTGACCATTTTCACTTTGAAAATGGTCACTGGATTCTTCCAAATTTATTTATTATTTGAAACGGAATTCTACCAAGAACTGTCCGTAGAAAAGTTAAAAAAAAATATATATATAAATATCATTTAATGATTCGGCGGATATTTTGTGGTAGTTAATACTAACCATATTTGAATCATACATCCACTATAAAACACTTGTTTTTTGAGTCACTACGCGACATGTTTCGGAAGCGCTGTCCTTCTAGACACGCCGGTCGATGGAAGGACAGCGCTTCCGAAACATGTCGCGAAGTGACTCAAAAAACAAGTGGTTTATAGCGAATTTATTATTCAAATATGGAAAATATAAATAATTTATTCAGTGCCGTTTAATAATTCAGGATCATTCCAAGGGCGCTTATATACTGTCTTATGTTGCTCAACTATTGCTACTATTACTATAACTATAATAGTTTTTTTTTATACATATGCTTAGTAAAAAAAAAACAAACTATTATATTTTCTAAACCCTTGTATAAATATGTTACATAAGAACACATATATTTTCCAAAACGAATTTATTTGACTTCCGACGACCGTTTCGGCTTACAAGGCCATAATCAACTGGTCGAAACGGTCGCCGGAAGTCAAATAAATTCGTTGTGTAATATTTTATGTTTTCATATTTATCATAATGGAATTCTACGGTTTGGAAGCCATGTCAATTGACAGATTGAAAACTGCTGAAACCTTTGTATATTTTCTTAACACCCTTTTATATAACTTCGCTAGTCTGTCCGTACTGGAATATCGCAATCAATTTTAACTAACTTTCCGACAAGTTAGAGCTCTGAAACTTTCAGAGTTTACGTAGGTATTACCGATGACAACACATGTTAAAACTGATTTATTTGATATTTTGATTAAAATGAACAGTTATGTATTTCATACAAAGTAATCATTTATGTATATTTTATTTAGATGTAAAAAATAAATGCATTTTCTTACATCTAGTTTAACCAATAAGCATATTATACAAAAACAACAAAAAACAAGAAAATGTTCCAATTGACACAAAAATACAAAGGAAGGACACAATATATTAAAAGAATTTTCCTTTATGTGTTCAACACCTAGGCGACGAAAAGCGGCAAGACCAGATGCTTCCTTCACACATTCTGACAAATCATTAAACAGTTGAAAACCATAAGACTTATTAAACTAATTGCATAAAACCAGTAGTATTTTTAAGAATTTGTTTTGACAATAACATTTCAACGGCAAGAAGTCTTTGAAAAAGGTGTCCTCAATTTTTATTTTTTTATTAACTCATTTTTATTTTACTACGTTGGCGCTTTCGTTTATAACCACAGATTTACTATAAACAAATTTCCATATTACCAAAATCATCGTGTTTCAAAGACCATCAAAGAAAATAATTTTCCCTTTGAATTACATTTAAGGAACTCAACGGAATAATGTTTTGTTAAAAGTATTAGAATCTTTGGTTGGTTTCAAAAGGAAAACCTATATTTCTTCTCAACATACCTCTCTACAAAAACCAAATTCTCTACCTCTCTAAGCTTCTTGAATACATCAACCGCTTTATCTGAATCTAAGTGGCTTCAAAGAAATCTTACGACGTACCAACAAAGCAACCTAATTCTGAAACTTCCCTTTGTCTAAGCAACGTATATATACATAATTCTAGTTTCCTATATTTTTATAAAATTTGTATAAATAATGCATATATTTAATTATTATTTATAAAATAAAAAAAATATTCTTATTCTTTGTTTCCCATATTAATAAAAACATCAAACAAAAATAAGGTGAAAATACAAAGTAAACTACCTAAATATACGATTTTTATGTAAACATCAACTTTTTATAACGTCCAACGGCAAATTTACTATATTCCGAAAACAAATGTTTTGTAGTTTTTAAAAATTGAGTCTTTTAATATTTGCTACAAAGTTCAAATGAGAATGTGTTGTACTTACAGTTTGTAATTAATCCCTTTAATTCACTTGCACTTTACACTGTATGATGAATGTTGATAAAACACTATGATTTATGATTTCACGATTATTGATTATTTAGCAAGATAAAATTAATTTTATTATGTCGATCGACAGATGATATGCTATTGATTTTTAATACTCCGATTTCGCAATCGATGTTGACAGCGACACGTTCGATAATGATCTGGGCGATGAATATGGTAGGATACGGAAATATATAGGAGTGAAGGAGACGGATATAGGTTTTAATCGATCTTGCATAAATCTATGTAATTTGATATTATTTAAATGTATTGCACGCAACATACTCCCACCGAATAAAGCAGTGGCTTTATTATATGAAATGATTAAACAATAGAAAAAAATGAATAATATATAAAAAAAAAATAATAAAACATAGAAAAAAATAAACGAATAAAAGAATGATTAATACACGCAACTTTGATGAATTGTCAATCAAGATATATTTGGCAGGGGGCAAAGTGGTCTAGAATTAAGAACAGCTTCAATACGAGTGAACAATGTACTGAGCTCTTCAAATGTTAGAATTTGATCACCTATGACACGTTTAAGATGATTTTTTGCAGATTTCACTGCAGCTTCCCACAAACCACCCATGTGAGGAGAGGAAGGAGGATTAAGATGCCAATTGATTTGTCGCTTGGACAGATGATATGATATTTTTTTATGATTTTCATCGTTGGCATAGAACTTGTCAACTTCTAATAAATGATTACGAGATCCGACAAAGTTTGTTCCGCAATCGGAATATACATCGGATGATAGACCTCGTCGTGACGTGAATCGATCGAATGCACTCAGGAAGGCTTCACATGATAGATCTGAAACTGTTTCCAAATGTATGGCTTTGGTGGAAAAACAAACAAAAACGCAAAGATAAGCCTTTAGTTTTTTCGCGTTTCGAAGATTACTGACCTTTATAGTAAATGGTCCAGCCATGTCAATTCCTACTTTTAGAAAAGCTCTGGATGGGCGAACCCGTTCCAGAGGTAGGGGTGCCATTATAGGCTCGATAGATCGCGGTTTAAGACGAAAACATTGAATACATTTGAAAATTCGTTGACGTATGATATCTCTGGAAGATAAAATCCAAAAATGATTTTGCATAAGTGATGTAAGTAGATTTGGACCGGCATGCAAGTATATTATATGATAATAGTCATTAAGCAATTTAGTCAATTCATGAGATTTAGGAAGCAGAAGAGGATGTTTTCGTTGATATGAAAGGTTACTATTTGCAAGTCGACCGCCAACTCGTAGCAGGCCACTTGAGTCTAAAAACGGCTTTAAACGACGAAGTCGATTAGAACATAGTTTATTTTCTTTTATGCGTTGTATGTCAGTTAGAAATTCCTTTTGCTGTATCAATTTTACTATAAGTAATAGTGAATCTTTCCATTCAGATAGAGTCACTGGACCTGTAATCCGTTTTTTGCCTTTAAGGTTTACCAAAAAACGTCTGCACAGCGAAACTATTCTCAGTAACTTTCCCAAGGAACTAAATTTTTGTAGAAGATCATATATTGGTTCATACGTTATTAATGCGCACTCAAGGGGCAAGGGAGGAGATTCAAGGACTAATGAAGTGGACTGTATATTTATGTTAGATATATTTTGATTTGACTTGGGCCATAGATCAGATGATTTAGATAGCCATGGTGGACCCCACCATAGTAAATGATGTTCTAATTGGTCAGGCATTATACCTCTTGATGCGCAATCGGCCGGATTGAGTTTAGATGGCACGTAGCGCCATGATTTGGGATCGATTAATTGATGAATATTGGAAACTCTGTTTCCTTCATAGATTTTCAAATTGTGAGGAGGCGTTTTTAACCAAGATAAAACGACATTAGAATCACACCATGCGGTGATAGAATCTATTTTTATACACGATAACAAAGATTTACAATGAGATATTAATTGAGCCAACAGAACCAAGCCACAAAGTTCCAAACGAGGGATTGTGAGCTTTTGTTTGATGGGTGAAACTCGAGATTTGGATAAAAGCAGGTGAAGAGATATATCACCGTTAGATTGAAGAACTCGAAGATAAACAACTGCAGCATACCCCTTTTCAGAGGCATCGCTAAAACCATGCAACTGAATATCTTTAACTTCGTTGGGTAGTATATGACGTGGTATAGAGATATTACCTAACAGATGAAATTTGGATACATACTCTTGCTATTTTTTCAAAATTTCATTTGGCAAGATGTCGTCCCACCCTAATGATAATAACCAAATTTCTTGCATTAAAAGTTTAGCAAAAAATGTAACTGGAGTTAACATACCGCATGGATCATAAATTCTTGCTATATTAGATAATAAGCCACGTTTGGTATTGGCAAAATTGAAAATTTCGGCATGAAAATTAAATGAATCACAAGATGCGTTCCATCTTATACCTAAAACCCTTATATAATTGTCGATCTTTGATTCAAAAGTTATAGGTATTTCACAAAAATGTTTAGGTAAGTCACTTAAAAATTCAGATGAGTTGCTACTCCACTTACGGAGCTCAAAACAAGCACTGCCTAACATGTCAATAAGCTCACGACGTAACTCGAGAGCTTCCTGAAGCGATGAGACACAAGTAACAATGTCGTCAACGAATATGTCTTCAGTAATTATTCTGGAGGCTTGGGGGTATTGAGATTTGTATTGATTAGCTAGTTCATGGAAACATCGAATTGCTAAATAAGCAGATGAACTAACTCCATAGGTGATGGTATTTAATTGAAAGTGTTGAAGCGGTTTTTCAGGAGAGTCCCGCCATAAAATACATTGATATTTTCTATCATCTTTATTTAATAATACTTGACGATACATTTGTTTTATATCAGCGATAAAAACGATTTTATGGATTCTGAATCGCAAAAGTACATCTACTATGTTACCTTGCAGTTTAGGTCCGGATAGCAAGATATCATTCAATGATATGCCAGAGGAAGTAAGCATTGATGCGTTGTATACAACGCGCAACTTAGTGGTGGTGGATTCTTTGAGTACACCATGATGTGGGATGTAGTATCGCAAACTATCTACGGATTTAGATTGATGGATTGATTCCATATGCCCAAGATCTAAGTATTCTTCGAGAAATGCAACATATGCAGATTTTAAATCGGGATCACGAGAAAGTTTTCTTTCTAAGGAGTAAAATTGTTTGAGAGCATTTTCATATGATTCGCCTAATTTCGAAGGATGATGTTTAAATGGAAGATTTACTATGTACCTTCCCGATGATTCATCACGCTTGTGCGTTGTCATAAAGATTTTTTCACATAAAATGTCGTTTGGTTTTTTTATGATTTCTTGAGGAATGTCTTCTATTTCCCAAAACTTTTGCATAATATTATCTAAGGTGACGGAATGAGAATGAATTATTTTTTCATGGGATTTGTATGTAGCGACTCGTCCAATGAGTATCCACCCAAATATGGTTGGATATGCAGTTGGTAAATCACGAGATATTTTGACAAACTTGTCGTCTAGGACAATGTCTTGATAGACGTCAGCTCCTAATAAAATGTCAACTTGATTGGGCTTAAAACATGTAGAATCTGCCAATTTTAGGTGAGAAAATTTATCGATGATATCGGGTGAGATTTTACAAGATGGTATTTTGTTGGTGATTTTTTTTAGAATAAAGGCATTAAATTTTAAAGTGGGTGACGGAGATGATCGTGATTTAATAATACACTTAACAGTGCCATTTGTTGATTGGACAGGATTTTCACCTACGCCAGATATAGACATTTGATTACGAAACCTTTTTAAGCGTAGCCTTTGTACACAAGATTCTGTTATTAAAGAGCATTGAGATCCATTATCTATGAGAGCTCGTGCTTCGTGATAATCTCCGTTTTCATCACAAATATTTACAAGTGCAGTTGCCAATAATACGCCCGAATTACAATAGTTATTGTTTGTCATAATGGAATTTAATGAATTTAGCTCAGAGACAGATGTAGCTTTAACGAGATTTTTTGAAGAAGAGGGATTATTGATATCGGTTGTGGGGATATGTAACAGTGTGTGGTGTCGTTTTGCACAAGTTTTACAACACGATTTACTATAACAATCTTTAGATGAATGTGTGGGTCCAAAACAGTTAAAACATAATTTGTTTTTGATAACAAAGGATTTTCTGTTTTCTAATGACATAGCATGAAATTGACTGCATGCAAACAGGTGATGATTTTCCTTACAGCATGGACAAGATTTCGATATATTTGTAGAAAACGAATTTCTAAAAGATTTATTATCTTTGCCTTTGTTTACGTTGGTTGGGCGAAAAGATGAGTTATTTTGGCAATGATCATGCTTGAAAGATGAGGAACTCATTTCCAAAGCATCACAATGATGTTCGAGATATTCCAATAAATCACTGCATGTAGGTATTTTAAGTTTATGAGACATTTCAAAAGATGACATGATGGATGAAGTTAATTTTTTTGATATAATGTTCAATAATAAAAATGACCACTCAGAAACAGGATATTTAAGGGCTTTTAAGGCTTCTAAGTTTTCTATGATGATGTTTAGAAAGCTCCTTAATGACATGTCATTTTTAGAAGATAAATTGGGTAATTCTAAAATATTATCTATGTGAATGTTGGCAATTAAACGTTTGTTTTCAAAACGCTTTTCCAATAATTTTAATGCTATTGAATAATTATCGCCTGTGATGGGTAAGTGACGTATTGTCTCAAGGGCAGTGCCTTCCAGGCAACTTAATAAATAATGAAATTTTTGAGTATCACTTATTGCGTCATTTGTGTGCACAATACTAGTATATATCGATATAAAGTTTATCCATTTTGTCATTTGGCCGTTAAAACGAGGCAAGTTTATATGTGGCAATGAAATGTTTTTGACACTATGATCAGATATATTTGAAGATGATGATTTGGTGTTAGAATGAAGCGATTTGTAAATACCTTTTACTTGATAAAATTCATTCATGAATAAATCGTAATTATCCTGGTGATTTTCATTATTAAAACCGGCACGCTTTGCCGCTTCGATAGATATATGACTTTCAATAAAGTCCGTTCTAAATTTGTCGACGTCTTCGTATTGTGTTTTAAATGAATCTTCAAAGGAATGATCTTCTTGTGCTTTTTTAGCAGCCGATAGCAAATTTTTTAATGAAAGTTGGGCCAAACGGTACCTGATTTCGGCCGACATACTTGATAAGATACAATTTACCTACTTGATTGACAATTGAATCAAAATGGCGATGATAAAAATAAACAATGATATTACAGGTTACTGCTTAACGCGTTTGACAAATGCGAAGCAGGTTGCAACGCCGCAAAGCAACGTTGCCGGTTGCCGATGTGATTCTATGTATAAGATTATTGTCGTCGCGACAATATAACGTGACAAAAAAATAATTTGAAAAATAATTTGTTACTATTGAAATGATTTTATGCAAGACTGATTTGATGGATTGATAAAGGGTAAAGGGATTAATGATTCGATGGTTTATCCGGCTCGTAGGAACAAAAATGTTTTGTAGTTTTTAAAAATTGAGTCTTTTAATATTTGCTACAAAGTTCAAATGAGAATGTGTTGTACTTACAGTTTGTAATTAATCCCTTTAATTCACTTGCACTTTACACTGTATGATGAATGTTGATAAAACACTATGATTTATGATTTCACGATTATTGATTATTTAGCAAGATAAAATTAATTTTATTATGTCGATCGACAGATGATATGCTATTGATTTTTAATACTCCGATTTCGCAATCGATGTTGACAGCGACACGTTCGATAATGATCTGGGCGATGAATATGGTAGGATACGGAAATATATAGGAGTGAAGGAGACGGATATAGGTTTTAATCGATCTTGCATAAATCTATGTAATTTGATATTATTTAAATGTATTGCACGCAACAACAAATAATGAGATTTTTTTTGTTGTTTATTAATTTAACTAAAAATACCCTACGTGTCTTAATTGGTTATTTTAACAATTAAGAAAATCTACTTATTCAACAACATGCGTTTTATTTTGATGGACACTGTTATATTATATTGACAATCGTAACCCAGAGTTATTAGGAAACGACCGGATAAGTTGGTGATCGCCGGTCTTGGTATTGTGAAGTGTGAAGTAATGTTCCTACCATAAATCGCACTACGAATGCTTTTTACTATTTTTTGATATTTTTTGTTAAAGAATGAATATGTCCTTGTTACAATTAAAAAAATTCGCGCTAAGACCGGCTAAGAATAGTGCTTCCACACATTCCAAATAACATCTTTTTCGGGTGTCCCGTAAGAGCCGGGTAATTGAAAAAACAACAGGCAAATTATTATATAACAAAGTTAAGCAATATTGTTCACCACCCATTCTAAATGTTGCCATTTTAGGTGAGACGAGACTAGTGTGTGGGCATACACGCATGTGTCGTGCTCTCTTCTACAAGACAATGCAAACCCACACACCTGTCGCTGGTTACTCCAAATTGTGGGATATGCCCTGATGGTATGTAGGTATGTTTGAATGTAACAAGTAGGTACATATTATAGGTACATACTCATTTATATTTAGTATTAATACACGTACAGTAAAAAAATATAACTTTCATTTTAAAAAAATAAAGTATAATTTATAATATAACTTGTATTTTTTTAAAGTTTAAACAAAAATAATCCATTTATTAACTATTACTGAATGTAAAGAAGTATTGAGAGATGGTGAATATTTCGTATAAAAAAATCACAAGCTCATTCATACCATCATAAGCATACCCCACAACGTGGGGTACTTACTTACTTTCCGTGTCCGGAACACCATCATATTGGTTGGTGCTCCGGTGGTGGAAGGATTGGCCGGCATTCTGCCGTTTCCAGGGACGCCCGATTGCTTTTCCGAAGTTAACCGAAACTCAATCTACGTGGAGGCTCCTTCCGTGTCCCCACAACGTGGGGTAACCAGCAACAACTGCTCGGATGTGCATTATCTTTTAAAAGAACCTCGGCACATACAAGTATTTGTACAGACCAGCCTCTACTCACTTAAAAAGGCAATACTCTGAATGGACGTGAACCTCATTGTGTGAGATGTCATTTTGCGTGTTATTTTCGATAACCCGAATCTCACGTGAAAACCGAAAACAATGACGATAGAAAATAGTGGAAGTACTATTTTAAGCCGGCGCCATACAACAGAAATAATTGAGAGTGTGATTTCTAAATAAACGAATAACTTTGTGCTCGCTATAATTTATTTCAAAATACTTAAAATCCTTATTATACAACATTTCTCTTAAAGTGAAGGAAATATTTAATATTTATGTATTTAAATGAAACGCTTTTGTGATTGAGCAAAGTATTCAACAATTTTCTTCAATAGAATTTTATGACGTTCCACCTGTGACAGTGTACGTTTTGTACAACGATCTTCAGAAAAATGTGCAAGTGTGAGTTAGTTAATGCATGACGTTTAATAAAAGCATGGAACGTCTGATTTGTGGCAGTAATTACTGTGTTGGATATAATTAAGGTAGGACATTATCCTTAGTGAGGGAGAACGGTAATTCTTGCTCTAATGTTGGTAGCGTTATTCGCGATACCCCATTCACATTACTGAACCAAACCATGCGATTTACATTCATACAAATTTATTTTTGCATGTTTAAATTTTCACAGCATACATAATATGGTAATATGCATATATTAGTTCCTGTCATTGTATGATTTGAAATATTAGGTGGAGCAGATTTTTTAAATAAAATTTTTTGATTACTTAAGATGACATATTATAACGCTAAATCTAGTGACTGAAAACATGATGTGTTAAAACCGCCTAATGCACTATAAAGTTTCGTGGTAGTAAGGATTAATATCGCGTGCGTTAAAAAAGGTTGATATGGGATTTAAATTGTCGGAAACTAAAAATTTGTTGATTTATAACATTTTTAGAAAAAACCTTACTTGAAATGAGAAAACTTTATTGGTCATTTACTTTGATTTTAATCAATCTTTCAGCATATAAAAGATTTATTTCTCTTCAACAAATAGTTATGTCGAATAAAGTAATAAACAAAATATAATCATTTAAGGGGCCATATAAACCTAAACACACCAATTTCAAATCAAATTCCTCAAATATGTATTTATATGCCCCCTTAATAGGGACTCTGCATATAGCACAATTAACGAGTATAATTATAACCTCATGGAATCGAAATAATAATTATGCTTCCTAATGAAATAATGCACACCTGCACATCTCTCGCTGGTTACCCCATAATTTTAGATAGCCCGTTACGGTTTGAATGAATGGAATAGCAATTGATAATCAAAGAGGCGAAAAATATTTATACACTATTATTTAAAAATTGTTTATTTTTCATGAGTAGTAAAATTTTTACAATAGCAGCAGTAACGTTGCTGATTTATTTTCATAATTATTTTAAATGTATACATTAATACGAATAATAAAAATTATCATAATCGTCTGCTTCAAATTATTTTTTTAGTAATCAACTATAACAATAGTTTTGTTAAAACGAATATTTTTATAGTTGCATATACGCAAACATTTTCTCACAAACCAATTTTTGAATAGATGGCGTCACAAAAAAAGTTTCATCGTCACATGATAGATGGCGATGGTTTTTTTCGGCTTATTCTCAAGTAAAAGAATTTTGATAAATAACATTATATGTAACTATAAAAAAATAATTTGATAAGAACTCAATAAAAAGGCATAATTGGTGAACGTCACGCAAGCGCAGAAAGTGATCACGTAAAATCAGCTGATGACACCTCCTCTGTAGGTGCCTTGATTTCCCGGTTATCCAATACATATTGATATTCCAACTTCGTCTCTATTGAGATATTATAAATTTATCATAAAAATAAAATTGTGATTATAATATTCATAGTGATTTTTATTTGTAAGCACTTACTGAGTCTGCATATTATACATAAAATTTTTTTATGCATGCAAATATTTTCGTTACGAAATTTTAATTCGATTAGTGAAATGTTTTGAAATGATCACAATAAAATATTCTTATAACGCAAAAAAATAATGTAGGTTAAAAATATTCATAGTGTAGCTAAGCACTTACTAAGTCTGCGTAGTAAGCATTCACATTTATTAAGTGCTTAATATTTTTTTTGTATACAAACATTTTCTTTACGTAATTTTAATTATCTAAGTAAAATATTTTGTAATGATCACAAATAAAATCTTTTTATAACGCAAAAAAATAATGTAGGTTAAATTTAGTAAACGATTCATATCGAGTCAAACACGAAATATTCATAAATTTTCGGGGAAAGCGCCCAGTGTTTTATTTCCTGAGACTTAATTTGTAAATGATAAAGAAAATTAGAGGTAAACACTTTCAAGGAAACATAATTGAATTTCTTCCAAAATATTTCTTTGATAAGAAATCCAAGAATATTTACGAGTATATTGTAGAATTTACCAATAACAAGTGCTTCAGAACACTAACTACTACTATTTTGCTATGTGTCAAAATACTTCAATTCATTATTTTAAATTACATTTAATATGTATTTGATAAAAGCATTATCAATGTACGGTTCATTAAAAAATAATTGAAGTATTATTATTCTGGAATGAAATACTGTTGAGTGCTTCGAAATAGTCACCACGTGGATGTCTAGCAACAAGCTTAAACTGAACCCAACTAAAACATAGTTTATGTGGGTAGCTTCACCACGGCGACAGCACCTCATTGAGAGTACTCCTATCAACATCAACGGAGAAACACTCATGCCAGCTGCAAGTGTCGAATTCTTGGGTATTCACTTGGACAATAAGTTGTCACTTGGCCTTCAAATCTCAAAAACGGTCAGTTAATGTTTTTTTAAACTCAGACAACCGAAAAAAATTCGTCGAAATTTACCCGAGAATGAGACTAAAACACTTGTAAATTCATTTGTCGTGTCTCGGCTTGATTACTGCAACGGCATTTATGCTGGATTGCCGAAGTATCCGCTCGATAGACTACAGATGGTATTTAACACAGCGGCAAGACTTATTTTCGGTACAGAAAAACGATGTCACATAACTCCACTACTAAACGAATTACACTGGTTGAAGTGTCCAGAGCGAATTGATAACAAAATTTGTTTGACAGTATATAATGTTTTGAACAACCTGTCACCAAAATATATACAAGAGCTGTGTCAGAGAAGAGATCTCTCTGGGAGGCATTTCACACTCAGGTCGTCTGGATCACATAATAAAAATTCCTTAAAGGAGTTGGACAAAGTCAACAAAGCGGCTTACTATGACCGATGCTTTAGTGTGAGTGGTCCTATTAAGTGGAATTCACTGCCTCTAGGTGTCCGCAGTACTCAAAGCAAGAGCACTTTCACCAAAGGACTAAAAACAGCATTGTTTCAGAGAGCAACACAACATTAAACTATCAGCGCCCTTGATATGATCTCGAATCATTAAACGGTGCAATACAAATAACTTATTATTATTATTATTATTTAGCTTGTATTACTTCTCGGGCAACAAGTAATATGGTATGCCTAACATTAATTTAACACGCACTCAATCACAAGTTAACATTATTTTGGAGACTCATAATATTATGACATCTGAGCTATGAAAATCACAAACTACAGGGCTTTTTAAGCTACTCTTCGTGCTGGGAAACTCTTACATAGGTGTTGTTCATTCAAACATTCTGCAATAGTGTGGATTACAGATCCCATAATAATATGCGGAGCTGGTAGCGGTGGGAATAACGAATAGCTTTTTTTAGCTCATGAATACTTATATCGAAAATCGTTAGTTGGTAACGAGTTTATTCAAAGGGTTATTTTTTAAATATCTTTCGATCTTTAAATTTGATAAAATATCGCTGATAGAAGAACTTTCAATTCATTTTCTTTTTGGCTATCCAATAATATTGTCTCGTCAATATTTCAATTTATTTCGAAGTGCTTCTTTGCCTCTCCTTTTCTGTGTAAAATATTATATTCCTTCGAGCAATAGTTTGTTATTTTCTGAAGTATCAGGGTGTTATAATTTCACAGAAGTGAGGGACCTGCACTTTACTCACGCTGTTCCGTCGTATATCCAGTCATACTGTACCGAAGCCTGAACTGTACCCACTTTTCTACGACTAAGGTAATCACTTACTTACATCTGTTCCCCTGGTATAGCAAAAGCAATTTCTTAAGAAAACTCTAAAAGACTTTCTTCAAAATTAGTTTCAATATTTTCTGTATGTTTCTAATAATATTATCAGGATTCCTCCCGTACGATTTTCACTCGCAACAAATAACAAACAAATACCTATCAATTTTATTCACTGAAGAATCAAAAAATAAATTCAAAATATGAAAACAATAATAGAAAACAAATAATCGTTCATTTTAAAATTGTTTTAAATTAAAAAAAAAAATTGGAATTCACTCATTTTAATCCTTGTTAAACAAGAACATATACATCTTCCTACATTTTTTAAATTAAGCATGAAAGCTTGTGCTTTAGGTAGGATTTGAACTTGTGACCACTGGATTACTAGCCGAGCGCGCTAACCGCTCTGCCATCGACGCGTCTTTAACGCAAGTCAATTATAATAAATTGGCATCCATTGATAACGTCAACTAATCAGGGGGTGGGGGGGGGCAAAAACTGATTTATTAGAAATACAAAAATTGTACACTAAAAATATGAATTCGTAAAAACGCAAGTACGAAAAAAGAATCTGTAAAGTCAAAATTTAAAAATACGCCTATATAAAGGCTTACATTTCGTATAACTTGATAAAATATTTAATGATAATAACATAAAAATAGTTCACCTAAACACAGGCTGTGACTAGTGAGGGGACTAATACCTAACAAAAAAATGCAAATAAAAAGTTACTAGATATCTAATGAATGCAAACAACAAATTTAAAATACAAAGAAAAAACTTCGCTGAATGATTCTTTGATGGTGTGGTACTGAAAATGTAAAACTGTAAACTTAGTAACGTACTCTGAACATAGACGCAAAACTGATTGTAGGTAAATGAAAATATTTTATACAAGACAAATATTTACAAAGTTGCCTAACAAGTAAAAATTACCCTGATAGCACAAGATCCGTTCAACTGCTAGATGAGTATTAATGCATGCGAAAGTTTTAAAATTAAAGTTGGTGAGCAATATGCAAATTAAATTGCCTTTTTTTTAACTTTCCTCGTCCTGTCACAACAACGGACCAGAAAAATCCACTCAACATTCTTGTGGAAGCGAACAGATTGCTTCTTTTTCCACGTTTAATGCTATTAGAATATTTTAATGTAAGAGATGTCTTCCATTTGTAAGAGTTCCTTATTCCCCTACACTCCACAACACAGATAGATATTACTATCTCAAAACAAATTTGCACTTTAATTCAATTGAACAACAAAACATTTAATTTTTATTTCTATCTTTATCATACCACCGATAAAATGGAAATAATTCATCAACAAATATTGAAGCTATAGAAGAAATGATGCAATGTTCTATTGCATTCACATTTTTCCATATTATTCACAATTTTACATCGGACAAAATATCAAGGTGCGGAAAATATTAAAGCGCAAATAATTTTATTTTGTGAAATTTGTAGGTCAGAACCCGCATTGTATGTTAATGCAAATGTACGTGAATGAATGACTAAGTTAAAGAAAGAAAATTTAAAAACAAATATTCTTATAGTTGCATAAACGCAAACATTATTTTTCCCCTGTCAATGATAATTTATGAGAATTTTTTTACAACTCAATAGAAACAATATTGTAATACTGTAGGAGAACCGGGTAATCAAGACACCTAGAGGGCTTACGACCTCTCATAGCCTGGTTTATATCTTTTCGCTTGAGAATATTCCATCTATTAAGAGACTAAGATTTTTTTTATACAATTATTCGATTATTATATTCATTGGTACAAGAAAGTTAACAAGCCATAAATTAATTTATAGGTCTGGAGTGGTTCGGGGGTGACATCTGTGTGAAAACATTGTAAAGTCATGTAAACTGTAGCATTCATTGTGTAAAAACTATTTTTTCAATAGATTGCGTTACAAAAAAAAGTTTCTTCGTCACTTCTTAGATAGCGATGGTGTTTCAGTTTATTCTCCATTGAAAAGATTTTCATGATTTACATAAAAATAAAGAATATTCAAAATTTAGGCTGATAGGGAACTCTATAAGAAGGCATAATCAGTGAACAATAGGTAGTAGTTCATTGTGTTGTCCAACGAGCAGCCGCTCCAGGATGAACAGTACTTTTCTGTAAAATGATACCGCAGCAGATAACAACAATTGGATGATATAAACCCTGAGTAGGGCTTTAAAAGTTGTAGCGGCACAGCGCCTAGCGACCGCCCTGTCAAATGGATGCGTACTCCCCCTAGCATCCAATCAGCGAGCATCGATCTTTGTGGAATTCGGCGCTAGGGAATATTTAACTGGACATGCAAGCGACTCACTTCAATTCCAATCTCTTTTCTCTCTGATTAATTTCTTAGGTTAATTATTTTGTGAACAGTTCAGGAGTGACATCTGTGCGAGACACCGTCACCTCATTTATTAGGACTGTTGCTTTCATTGTTTAAAAATAAACCAATTTCTCAATAGATGGCGTTACAAACGTTGTTTCTTCGTTATCTTATTATAGATGGCAAAAGTAATACTGTCGTATTTTCAGGTGAATTGTTACACATTATTCAAATATATAGAACTTTCAAAAATTATATTGATAAGGGAACTCAAAAAGAAGGCATGATTGGTGAACGTTGCGCAAGCGCATTAAGGGGCCATATAAACCTAAACACCTCAATTTCAAATCAAATTCCTCAAATATGTTAAACAGTGTGTTTCTAGAAAAAATACCATAAGTATTTTCAACATTTCTCTAGTGAATGGTCGTCACACAATTTTAAAATTCAGCCTAAATTCCCATAAATAAATGAAAAAATATCCTTTTTTACAGCATTTTTTTTAAAATTACTCTATAACATAAATCTTTTATACTCTTAAAGAGTGCATAAAATCAAAGTGAATGACCTATAAAGTTTTTTCATTTCAACTAAGGTTTGTTCTTAAAATGCAAAAAATCAACAAATTTGGGGTTTCCGATAATATAAATCACGTGTAAACCTTTTTTAACGCACGCGATATTTACCCTTATTAACGCGTAACTTCATAGTGCATTGGGCGGTTTTAATATATCATGTTTTCAGTCACTAAGTTTAGCGTTATATGTCCTCTTAAGTGATCACGCAATCCAGCCGATGACAGGTCCTAAGCCCTGTAGGTGCCTTGATTTCCCGGTTCTCCTATAATATTCCAATGCTGTCTCTATTGAGATGATAAAAAATACACATTAATAAAATTTTAATCAACATTGCAATAAAATAAAAATAAATAGTACTTTCTGTAATATATTATGCAAGTGGCGACTCTGTTGTTGAACGGAAATTTCTACCAATAGTCGTCGATGGTTTCCAACCCTAAGAAGCATGGATTGTGTAAATTTTTTCTCTCCTAGGGATTGAAACTATGATATAAGTTAGACTACCGATATCTATGCCACGGTGGCTGTTTTGAATACCATCTAAGTAATGTTTTGAATACAATAAAAAAAAAATTCAGAGACTGTGTACATTTGTGACTGTGTACATGCAATTTCACACATCATTCACACAATATCTCACCATAATATGTAACCATTCCTAATGTATCTTAAAACACCACAATAACTTCAGCGACAACCTGTAATTGGCTTTATTATTAATCAAATCATCTTTATGTTATATAATTTATTATATGCTGTATGTTGTCCTCTAAATAAAATAAAATAAAATAAAATAAAATAAAATAAAATAAAATAAAATAAAATAAAATAAAATAAAATAAAATAAAATAAAATAAAATAAAATAAAATAAAATAAAATAAAATAAAATAAAATAAAATAAAATAAAATAAAATAAAATAAAATAAAATAAAATAAAATAAAATAAAATAAAATAAAATAAAATAAAATAAAATAAAATAAAATAAAATAAAATAAAATAAAATAAAATAAAATAAAATAAAATAAAATAAAAATAAAATATCTAATGATCAGTGATATTTCCAAGTTTGACTGTGAAAAAGGAATCGTAGAATACTTTATTACAAAATCTATTTTTGTTATTTTTAAAACGAATATTTATACAAATATTCAAGCCAATCTGACTTTAAACAAATGTAAATATATTGAATATATGTATCATTATACATGGTATATTGAAACGTGTAATGGATTCTTGTATTGATATGGAGATGAATTGATAAAAAGGAATATATCGAATGTAAAATGATTGACATATAACCTGATATAATAACAGAATATTTCTATCAATGTAAGAAGCATTAAATTATCCTATTCAAATATGGATGCTTTCTATAATATATGTAATATTTAAAGGATTCATATAATTCATATACCAATACCTAATTTGTTTGAATACACTGTCGTTTTTTAATCATTTTCATATTATATTTTTTTTGACAAACTTTTCAACATCTCAATAGAGACGAAATTGGAATATTATAGAAAAATCGGAAACTCAAGGTACCCCCAGTAACACTGAAGTACTACGTAGAGCCAACACCAAAAGATAATTATTCACCAATGATAAGTTCCGTAAAGTGTTGTACTTCGGCCATATTCTGAGAGGTGAAAAGTATGCCATCTTTCAGCTCGTCATGAAGGGGAAGATTGAAGGTCGTAGAGGGGTCGGAAGAAGGCAACTTTCCTGGCTGCGAAACATCCGCGAATGGACCGGTATAAGAACTGTGGAGGAGCTGTTTCGCAAAGCACTTTCTCTATGATGGTCGTCAACGTCGGGGAGACCTGATATGACACAAGAAGAAGATATGTTTCTACAACTTACATATCCATCTGTCAAATGACACTTTTTATTACAAAAAACACCTATGTAGAACATAGGCACATTTTTATGTTTATTGCGTGTATAAAACATCTAATTTTGGAAATTAATATTTTGTTCCATTATATATTTCTATTGCACACACATTATTGAATAAGACTAGTTGCATGTAACACATGAGATCCAACTGTCGATAGCGATAGTATGTATAGTTGAAGAATATGTACCAAACTATAAACCCATAAATACAAATTATGGAACATTTTCAGATATTTTGTTTTCTATACAACATATGTATGTATGTATGTCAAGATAGGATAGTATGGAGGAAGATCCTTTTTTCCTACCCAGAATATGAAAATAGCATGATAGTATGTATGTATGTTTGGAGATGAAGTATCAAACTATTAAGTCTTCTTACATATTGTGTATAGGCGACTGCCATACAAAATGTATGAAGCGATGTCGTCACTAAATTCAATTTAAAAAAAAAAGGTTAAAAAAAATTGAATCTACTACTACAATTTAAATATTTTTAATAGAAAATTAAATTATCTAGTTGGGGTGTTTCGGCTTTTCTCGATATTTTTAAAATATTTGGAAATATAGGCAGTTAAACTCAGAAATTTATCTTAAAAAAAATATTTTTCTTAATAAAAATGTTTGAGAAAGCCTGGAATTTTTTTGAAAAAATAAATTTGAGATTTTGTATTTTTCTATGTTTATACCAATTTTCAGCGTTCTAGCTTTTATGGTTTCTGAGATATATGGAAAAATAAAGTAAAAATTCAAAAGTTGATAACCCCTGACTGAAACAAAAATTCAGAATTCTGAGTATAAAAGTTTTGTAGGCCTATAACTGTTTATATATTCTGAAATTTTGGGCTCTGTAAATTGAGCGGATCAAAAGTTATAAGGGACACACACACACACACAGACACACACACACACACACACAGACACACAGACACACGAAATGTTCTACTCCGAATTCTGAGTAAATCCGTGTATGGAACATATATGCTGCGAAGCCTCTAAGTTGGTGTTTTTTGACTTCAAAGTTGGAAAAGCCGTGAAAAAAGTAGACCTCTCCATACATTTCTCGCGTATTCTGGCTTGAAACATTGTCGATATGTTAAGAGAACAAAGTTCTCCTGAACAAATCGACAGTTGGACTACAATCATTATGTGATTATTATTTATATCATAAACTTTATGGTCTAGAAAAATATTGTCTTATCAAGTGACGGTGAACCCAATTAAGTTTGGAAATACACGTCTTGAACAATTCCTCTATTTTACAAAGTACTAAGTGTTAATTATTGATGGATATTTGCTACCGTAAAGTCGATGGGTCATCGCAATGTGTCATATAAAACAACTTCCTGGGGTCTGTTCCAATATCCCTTGAAGCGAAACCTCAAAGATTAATGTTTGTTAAGTGTATTTACAGCCTGAGACATTGAATCTAATATATTTTCGATTGTATCCGTCTTGGAGTTAGATCTGACCCAAAACCACTGGCATCAATCACAATCAAGGTGTGGGGGTGAAGGAATTACATACTATGTAGGTTGGTGTACTGAACAGACCACTGCTAGGAGTGAAATTCTGGATAGATTGCTGGTTGTAAATATAATCTCACCACAGTATTGTGAGAACCTCCAGAAATAATAATATTTCCTGGGGTGATACTCATGACACATTCTTAAAAATTTTCCTGC
Organism: Molanna angustata; assembly: GCA_963576475.1. Lineage (NCBI taxonomy): Eukaryota > Metazoa > Arthropoda > Insecta > Trichoptera > Molannidae > Molanna > Molanna angustata. The sequence goes on from OY754969.1 coordinate 10,283,335, forward strand.
CTTAATCTTAAAAATGTATAAATCATAATCTACTCTTTTTATTGCTCTTCATTGAATCATAGAAAAATGTTTAGCTCAATGTTTAGAATGCAATTGTCATAATTTTTTGTATTAATTAATTGAATTATTCAATTAATTTTAACCTCAAAGATATCTAAAGTCTACTTTATTCAACTTAATGTAGCCCTGCAGTACTGTTTCAAACGGTTATTTTAAAGTTTATGTTTAATTTTATTTAAAGTTATGTTTTGAAGTTTAAAAACAGCGATCCAAAATAGTCTTGCAAATGATACTAAAATGAAGAAGAGTGTTTTTAAACGTTTTTTTTCTATTTACAGAAAATATTTAGATTGTTTTTAATTAATACGACATTTATAACAAATTGGCTGTTGGATTTTAATCAGAAAAGGTGTCCCACAATTATATTTTGCTCGGAAAAGACTGCAAAAAATATCAACACAAGTTTTGCCCGAGTAATATTCGGGCTCGTCAATACGGCCTAAAGCAACGCCCGACTGATACTCGGCCAAACAGTCAAGTGTTTTTAGTTATATTTTAAGAAATTAATGAAAAATTGATTGAAATGACTTTATTAATTAAATCAAACATCAAATTTTCGATGCATTCACAACAGTTATTACAAATATATTTGCAGAAAATATTTATAAATTAATGATCTAGATGTTATCAAAATTCATTAAAGCGGGTTGCAGACCAAAAGCTAAGCTAAGCTAATGATTCAGCGGATATTTTGTGGTAGTTAATATTTTTTTTTATAAAAATGAATAGGTATGTCGTTGTTAAACAAGTACATATACATCTTCCTACGTTCCCTAAAATAAGCAAATAAATGCTTGTGCTATAGGTGAACGAAATCGGTCGAGGCAGGATTTGAACTCGCGACCACTGGATTACTCACCCAGCGCGCTAGCCGCTCTGCCACCGACCCATCTAAATCTAGACACTAATATCGTCTAATGTAGTCTAGACACGCCGGTCGATGGAATGACAGCGCTTCCGAAACATGTCGCGAAGTGACTCAAAAAACAAGTGGTTTATAGCTAAGTTATAATTCAAATATGGTTAAGCTAAGTTAGTTTGGCTTAGATCACATAGCTGAGGTCATTTTTCGTACTACTTCATAGCAACCGGCATAAAATTTAATTAGAGTATTTATGTAGTCTATATTTGCTAGATTAAGTACATATATAATAACTTATTGATTGATTTTTTAATTATTGAATAAAATTTTAAAATCCAATTGTATACCATTTAAATACTTACACCAGGGTCTTGAAAACTTTAATTTTCAACGTCTTAATTAGCTGTCCTTAAAACTCTCTATATAGTTCCATAGAACGTATCGGTTCTCCTCGGTTAAAATGAGGATTTCTTGCAGCACTTAATAGGTATGTGGTGTTTAGTTGAAACAGGGTGAGAATATCATACGTCTGTGGCTGTTGTGCTATAATGTCCCCTCTGAAAATATTTATAAGGTGCAAAATCACCTGCAGTTCAAGGCGCCAGTATCCACAGGAAGTGTCCGCACTCGGCTAATATTTATCCACAATCCCTTATACAAAGTGTAAACAATATGTCACTTGGTTCTATTCTATTGTATCAAAGTTTTTCATTGGATTTACCAACAGATTGAACCGTAACATTGTCAATACATTTTGTTTCAACAAAAGATAAAATATAATATTATCTAAAAGAGATTTTATACCGGCGATCAATTTTTGATGCGACATGATGTTTTTTTTTATTGAGACTAGAAATAAAATGGCAACACACAATGGATTTATTTGTATTCATACATCTGAAATCAGGATTTTTTCTTATGATAAATAAGTTTTGTATTTTGTCATTTTCATTTCGAGTCGTTTTGCGCTACTAATATCCACGTTCATTTGAACTCAATTTGTATGGGTGTTCTTGAAATATGTAGATCATAGAATGATCATATATATGTCTGATATTTATATTTCTTTATCTGTTATTGCATTATCGTAGAGACAGTTTTATTTTCTCATACTGATCGAGTAATCAAATTATTGAAAGAATTTAAAGCAAAACTTTTGATTCGTTTACGCTTTGACAAGAAACTTATTTAGACTAATTTGGTATTTGGTAACATTCCTGGTATTATCATAATCATTGGACATCGTGGTCTTTGCTTCATTGCAAATATTACTGTCTTTGACACTTGGCACCTACCCATGCAATCTTATCAAAGGGTAGTCCACGAAAGCAGAAAAAGTGGTAACACCAGAGCCAACATTAAAATTGTTGGAATTTTCAAATTACACGTATTTAATTATTTTTTCATTGTAAATTGTGTGTGGATTATGGATAGATGAATGGGTATTAATTGTACTGGTATTACACCGTACGGTTTAACTCGGCTGGCTGAAAATGTAAATACGTGTGAGAAAATGCCAACATGTGAAGATAATGAACTGTCATTTATGTCAATTAAGGAACAATATGAAACCCGTCACTCACACAGCGCGCCCACTACCGGCCGCGTTATTTGACCCACCCTTATACCCTTCATACCCCTCTAAACCACCATCATCGTCATGGTGAGTCGACATAAATTCATAAACTTTGATGCAACCATTAGACCTTATATTACATTGCTCAAATTGTTTCCAAGAAGCTCATTTCGTAAGACAGTATCACAATTTAATTATTACTTAGCGATGCTCTCTAATCTTTCAGGGATCATTCGTCACACATATTTGTCTGAATTTAAACTTATTATTTTTATATCTTTATAGGTGTAGCAATACTTTTGATTTCAGCAATATTGACAGTGTTTCTACAAACCTATTTTGGAACTCAATAATTATGCTGGCAAAAATCAAAAAAGATTAACGTTATAAATGAAATATCGCAAGCAAAGATATTTTTTTTATCAAATAAACAGACGAATTATAAAATTTAAAATATGAAAAAATAAAATAAAAAAAGAATGAAAAAAATGACAAAAAACAGTAGGTATATTACCTAGTTAAAATAATGTAATCTTATACTATAAAAACAAAATGACCAAAATAATTGGTAAAAGCCTAGTGAGGTGGATATAATATAATATAGAAAAAAATTAAATATTTTTAAATTATGATAAATAAATAAATTGTAAATAATGAAATAATTATGGTACCTACTTAAATATTTTTTTTCTTTTTCTTAGAAACAATAAAAATGAAAAATTATTTCTACTAAATTGTGTTATCAGCCCAGATTATAAATAATACACTGTTTAACATATTTGAGAAATTTTATTAAGGTTTATATGCCCCCTCAAGCCATATCCGTTTTCGAATTGTTGTTAAAAAATAAAAAAAAGTAATGTTGAAAATGATCAGTACCTACTTTTTGAATACTAGAATCATTATTCTTGAAGTTTTTCTCACAAATTAGAAATGACAAAGCATTTTCAAACTTGCTGGCGTATTATGACCATTTTTATTAAAATCTCAAAATGGATTATCTTTCATACAAGGATCCACCATAATATAGGTACATTGTCGAGATACCTCACGTCCGGCAAGAGGAAATAAATTTTAATCAATTCTCGTACGATAATACATAGTTACAATCTCTTTGATATAATATAATACTTAACCCATTATTCTATAAAAATGTCTAAAATATCGACTTTAATAATATGGCTACTCTCCTACAGGGCGTTTGCAATTTATTTTCGAAATGACGGTTCGTATTGTGTCTATAAGGTAAACCGAAACCATTAGGGTCACGCTCCGAACGATAAATTGTAACATTTTAATATGTCGACCCACATGGGAATGTGCCGGCCAAATTAAAAGGTTGTATATTGTATAGGTATGGATGTATATAGTCGTCTCTTGCAGCGCGGATTGCCATACACAAAACAGATGTTTAACAGATTTAGTCATAGCTAATACTTAATTGTTTAATTTATAGGTACCATCTCTCAAAAGTCCCTTGCAGGGCACTTGAGTAGATTGTTACAAAATAAGTAGGTTAATACCTACATATTATTCAATAACAAACATGTAAAACTCAAAGGAAAACATGGCACAATAGACTATAAAAAATATATAGGTAAATATAAAAATACTTAGTGAATATACAATAAAAATAAATTTTTTAGAAAAAAAAATTAGTGCTAGAAGTATTTAAAGGATCCCACTAGCACTATGTGCAATTAAAAATTCAAAGGATATCGATATGCAGTTTTACAAAATAAGAGTTAGGTATGTAGATATATGGCATTGAAAAAACAGTAAGAATGAAAGAAGTCAGGGAGAACAAACACACATGCACATGATGAGTAAATAATAAATGATAATATATCTGTGGACTCAACACAATATATTGAAATAAAGTACATTACTGATTTAACTAAGTTTAGTTTGTCGATCGACAATTCTTGATAGAACTCCATTGTACGTGTACGTTAATATGTTATAAAAAAATATAAAAATACTTGGTTATAGTTCTATTGTATTTATTAGATTATTGACGCGTTTCGTGCAAAGCACATCATTATTCTGACGATGTGCTTTGCACGAAACGCGTCAATAATCTAATAAATACAATAGAACTATAACCAAGTATTTTTATATTTTTTTATAACATATTAACGTAAGGTACATTATTTTTTTATTAAAATTCGTTAGAAAAATTAGTCGATGCTCGAATAGAAGAAAACACTTCGACAAATGAGAAAAATACTGCTTATTTTGCCGACTATTTGTCTTCTTCATCGTCTATAAATATTCTTTTGACCTATTTGTGAGGTTGGACTATCCTGGGAAGAGGTGGTCCAATTGTCCTTCCATCTCTTCGCAGGTCTTCCGGGTAGTATTCTGCGGTTAAGAAAATATAATTTTTTTTAAATATATATATATATATATATATATATATATATATATATATATATATATATATATATATATATATATATATATATATATATATATATATATATATATATATATATATATATATATATATATATATATATATATATATATATATATATATATATATATATATATATATATATATATATATATATATATATATATATATATATATATATATATATATATATATATATATATATATATATATATATATATATATATATATATATATATATATATATATATATATATATATATATATATATATATATATATTATAATATTTTTATCTCGGTTTTCCCGTGTCAGTAGGTCTTGACTAAGACCATTTGTCTTCCGACGTTTCGCCTGAATATCACCAGGCATTTTCAAGGACTTAACGAAAAGCACGCGCGCGACACACGTCTACTCACACTGAAAGCTCACCGTCAAGTGACTCGTAGCGTACAAGATGGCCGCTTATGTCAAATATTGTTAGCGCGACGTGATTGGCTCCTTGTGACACGCCCACCTGCTGTCGTGTTCGTTGGTAATAATATTTTATCATTATTTTTGTGTTGTGATTTATTGTTAATTTTAGTTGTGACATTAATATTATTATTGTTGTGTTTTGGGGTTATTTTCGCTATGGTATTATTAATATTATTATTGTATTGTTTGTCATATAAAATGTTCTTCCAGGTACTAGGCAAACGAACTCCGTCGTCCCGATTGTTCATTATATCCCTTCTCTTATATATTTCTATAGCTTCCCTGTAAATTCTGAGAGGTTCACTGTTTAAACTTGCTATTATTTTTGAAGGTCAAAATCTATTGTATGTCCTTCTGTGAGCGAGTGTTGTACAAGTGAGGATGTAAGTTTTTTGTTTCTCATGTCGACTCTGTGCTCCGCTATTCGTGCTTCAACTTTTCGATTGGTTCTTCCTACATAAGTCTTATTGCACGATCCGCACGGTATTTCATATACTCCATGAGCTTCAAGTGGAATGATGTCTTTCGGGTTTCTTAGAAAGGTTGATATTTTATTTGTTGTGCTGAAAACGGTACGTATGTTATTTTTGTTTAATAGACGGCTGATTTTATCGGTGACGCCTTTGATATATGGTAGTCGGGCTGTTGATAATGGTGTCGCGTGCTTTTCGTTAAGTCCTTGAAAATGCCTGGTGATATTCAGGCGAAACGTCGGAAGACAAATGGTCTTAGTCAAGACCTACTGACACGGGAAAACCGAGATAAAAATATTATAACATATATATATATATATATATATATATATATATATATATATATATATATATATATATATATATATATATATATATATATATATATATATATATATATATATATATATATATATTATATATATATATATATATATATATATATATATATATATATATATATATATATATATATATATATATATATATATATATATATATATATATATATATATATATATATATATATATATATATATTGACTAATAGAAACAACTGGGACGATATTCTATAAAGCAACCCAAGTACTGGGGTACGCAGATGATATTGACGTAATTGGTAGATCACAGCGGGCAATGACGGAGACATTTGTTGAGCTAGAGAGGGCTGCTAATGGAATGGGCCTTCACATCAACGCTAGTAAGACTAAATATATGCCAGTCACCAAAACTGTTCACAATAACCAGACCCCCACTACAATCAATATAGGCTCTCACACAATAGAATCCGTTAGAAGTTTCACCTATCTGGGATCAATGGTGACTGATGTGAACGACATATCCACTGAAATCAAGCGCCGAATATTCATGGCTAATAGATGCTTCTATGGTTTAAGAAGACATCTTGCATCTCGGGTGTTGTCGAGGAAAACAAAGGTCACCATTTACAAAACATTACTACGTCCTGTACTGACATACGGCTCTGAATGCTGGGTACTGAGTAAAAAAGATGAGACATCTCTACTGGTGTTTGAGAGAAAAATACTCAGAAAAGTATTCGGCCCAATCCGGGAAAACGGAGTTTGGAGAATACGACACAACACAGAGGTCTACAATGTTTACAAAGAACCAAACATCGTAAAAATCATCAAAACAGGGAGGCTGAGATGGGCAGGGCACGTCCAAAGAATGAGTGATGAAAGAGTGCCAAAAAGGATCATTTATTTAAAGCCCCAAGGTAGACGTAGTGTCGGTAGACCCAAACTCCGATGGCTGGATGGTGTGCAGCGGGACGTAGAAGCAGTTGGAATAAGGGATTGGAGGAGTGCCTGTCAGGATAGAGGAAGATGGCGACGAATGCTGGAGGAGGCCAAGGTCCACAACGGGCTGTAGAGCCAGTGATGATGATGATGATGATGATGAGTAGGTCTTGACTAAGACCATTTGTCTTCCGACGTTTCGCCTGAATATCACCAGGCGAAACGTCGGAAGACAAACACGGGAAAACCGAGATAAAAATATTATAACATATTTCACCCGTGAAAACATCAAATATAACATATATATATATATATATATATATATATATATATATATATATATATATATATATATATATATATATATATATATATATATATATATATATATATATATATATATATATATATATATATATATATATATATATATATATATATATATATATATATATATATATATATATATATATATATATATATATATATATATATATATATATATATATATATATATATATATATATATATATATATATATATATATATATATATATATATATATATATATATATATATATATATATATATATATATATATATATATATATATATATGTATAAATTTTTATATATATTTATATATATATATATATTTATTTATTTATTAATATTTTGTTTGTTTACTTTTTTTTATTTTGTATTTATTTATTTGTTTATTTATTTATGTATTTATTAATTTATTTATTTATTTTTTTTATTTTTTTTTCTATATTTATTTATTAATTAATTAATTAATTAATTTATTTATTTATTTATTTATCTATTTATTTATTTATTTAATGTATTTATTTATTTATTTATTTATTTATTTTTGTTTTATTTATATGTTTTTTTTATTTTTTTTTAAATTATTTTTATTAAGAAATAGACATTCTATTTATCAATGTAAATAACTTATAAACGGTAAATAAAAATATATAATTATCGATCTCACTATGGCTGACCTGTATTGAAGTTGACAGTTTTATAAAAATCATTCGTTCAATATTTATAAAAAAAATTTCTTGTATCTTAAATCATGATTTATTCATAAATATATATTAAAAATCATCAATAAGTTTTTTTAAAATAATTATTATGATGTATATTCAAAATTTAAGATTTATTTAATATTTTATGTATCAATACATTCTAAACTTTTTTTTTTGTAAAATAATCTATAAATAAATATTTTTCTTATCTTTTACAGTTCATTGTGACTCAAGCTATTAGCTTTGTCATTGGGCTTGCTGGAGTAGCTGTGCTTTTGGACTACTCTACATACAACTCAAAGGTCCAGCCTCTCATCAGAGACATGGTCAATCGTTTCATCAACAATCCACAGCACGAATACAGCACTAGAATGTTAACCCTGATTCAGGAAGAGGTAAGATTACTAAAAATATTCATAATTCTTGAGTTACAATATACATAAACATTATATCAATTATAATAAATCAACCGTGTACACAAAAATCCCACAAGGCACAGCCTGTCTGTGCGTATACCAATTAAAACGAGTGGGTTGTGGCCAACGCTAAACTCCTCACTAACAAGTCATTCTGTAAAGTATTTAAATTTTGTATGGAAATATTCAGCATTTTCATGAAATGAGTTTGTTGAATTATTTTTTATAAAATATTTTATTATGAAAACTTGATAAATAAATAAATTTGAAAATAAAAATTTCAAATTTTAAGTTTCCTGAGCATGGGGTCACATTCAAATATTTGACAGTTAAAAAAAATGAGAAGCACTATTCAGATATCCTTCAAAATCTAATGGGGTCTAAGCGAATATTAGATATACATATTTGCAAAATTTGAAAAGAATCGAATGAGTAATTTAGTCTATAATCGATAAAGTAAAACAAACACGCTGTACATAGCTCATAGCACATAGCACACACACACATTGTGATAAAACTTTCAGAATACAATCTCAGCATTATACTAGTTGATAATCTGCAATAAAAAAATACCCTTAAAAATTGCGAAATCATAACTCCCCACTATATCCCCCTGGGTTAGTGAGGAGTAAAAATAGTCAAAATTATTTTGTTAATAACATTAGTTATTTATAAAAAATAAAATAGAGCAAAGTACTAAGGCAGGAAACAAGTGCAAAAAATATAAAAATACAACTATCAATATTATCAACAAAAAAAAAATTGAAAAATCGATGTAAAATATTTTGCTTTCATTGATTTTTTATTTTGTATTTTATAACAGGTGCTCACAATTTCAAATACCAATAATTGTATATGATAATATTTTCATATCGAATATGTATTTGGAATTGATCGTGCGACTTATTTTCGTCAATACATAAATTAGAATGGTCTCTAGCCACATCATTACTCCTGCTTGCTATTTCCAGATATAATTCCATGTCAGCAGAACTAATGCAATAAATTGGAGTATTTTCAGAAATCCCGCGTCTGGGAGCATTAAAAGCCCGAACCGTTTTGCACCAACTTGCCTTTGCAAATTTAAACCATCCAGTAAATTTAATGCAATGATCGCATTGAATATTGAGCATTCATAAAGCATCATTAGAATATTCAATAAGTCAATGGACATATCAAATGCTTACTACTATTCATACGAGTGAATGTAGGCACATATTCAGTGGTTGTACTCAACTACTGTAGGTACATATATTTTCAAAAGATATAATATAATTATTGAATTTCATTTGATAAAATTTCACCACAAATTTAAAAAAATCAATACTTTGCATAAAATCTCATTATAAAGTTCATACTCACTAATTAACAAAAACAATGAACTGTGCCTTAAACACAAAACCTTAAATATTTTTATAGACTAGTTGCATGTAACACATGAGATCCAACTGTCGATAGCGATAGTATGTATAGTTGAAGAATATGTACCAAACTATAAACCCATAGATACAAATTATTGAATATTTTCAGATATTTTGTTTTCTATACAACATATGTAGGTATGTATGTCAAGATAGGATAGTATGGAGGAAGATCCTTTTTCCTACCCAGAATATGCAAATAGCATGATGGTTTGTATGTATGTTTGGAGATGAAGTATCAAACTATTAAGTCTTCTTACATATTGTGTATAGGCGACTACCATACAAAATGTATGAAGCGATGTCGTCACTAAATTCAATTTTTAAAAAAATTGTTAAAAAAAAATTGAGATCTCCTACTACAATGTTAATATTTTTTATAGAAAATTAAATTATCTAGTTGGGGTGTTTCGGCTTTTTTCGATAATTGTAAAAGTTTTGGAAATATAGGCAGTTAAACTCATAAATTTATCATAAAAAAAATATTTTTCTTAATAAAAAATGTTTGAGAAACCCTGGAATTTTTTGAGAAAACTAATTTGAGATTTTGTATTTGTCTATGTTTCTAACAATTTTCAGCGTTCTAGCATTTATGGTTTCTGAGATATATGGAAAAATAAAATAAAAATTCAAAAGTTGATAACCCCTGACTGAAACAAAAATTCAAAATTCCGAGTATAAAAGTTTTGTAGGCCTGTAACTGTTTATATATTCTGAAATTTTAGGCTCTGTAAATTGAGCGGATCAAAAGTTATAAGGGGGGGACGGACACACACACACACAGACACACAGACACACACACACACACACACACACACACACACACACACACACACACACAGACACACGAAATGTTCTACTCCGAATTCTGAGTAAATCCGTGTATGGAACATATATGCTGCGAAGCCTCTAAGTTGGTGTTTTTTGACTTCAAAGTTGGAAAAGCCGTGAAAAAAGTAGACCTCTCCATACAATTCTCGCGTATTCTGGCTTGATACATTGTCGATATGTTAAGAGAACAAAGTTCTCCTGAACAAATCGACAGTTGGATAAGTACCAACGTAGGCATTGCGTCGATTAGGCGCGCATACTTCAACCGTAATGGAGATCGATAAGATTTCGCTCAAAATCAATCGCAAAAAATATTTTTTTCGTGTCTGTATAATTGACTCCAAATTCATAATAATAATTGTTTGTTTAACAAATGGAATTTCTAAAATTTTAATGAGCAAATAATATTTTTTTTTGGTTAGTAAAGAATTCAGTCTCAAAATTATTTTTGTTTTTGGGTAATTTAAATAGATAAATCTGCGTTCATTAGATTATTCACTAGTTCGAACGCTGAAACTGCTTCTCTATATGATATATGTATTTTTGTCTGTACTTTACATAGCTTTTCAATTTCACATTATTTGTTTACTAACTGAGTCCAAAATTAAATTACCCTTTCCAATTTAGTCACGGAGTCGGTATTGATAAATAAAAAAAAATTTATACAAAGCGGAACCCTTTTTAATAAAATAAAATTTAAACTATATCAAGTTAGCCTAAGGGCAAAAGAAACTTCAATAATAATTCTTTATCAAACGAATAATTTCGTTATTTTTTTCTTCACCAATTTCCTTGATACTTTCGAGTGAAAAATAATAATAAAATCGTAAAGAACTTTTAAATTCCAAACTCAATTTATTTATGCTGTCTATATATAAACATTATATTTTTTGCAAGGCAAATAAGAATAAGAAAAAAAGGGAGTTTTTGTTTTGTAATTAAGTATTGAAACAAAGAGTGGGACATTGGAAAACGTGATGATTTTCTCAATACAGTTATCAGATGAAGATTCTATATTTTACTGTAAGCTGTACAAATGGTATAACTGAATTATTTGTATGGAACAATATTAATCGGCAGTTAATTGCGTTTTCTACTTCCTCAATCTATTTCCGTCTACTTTTGGACGAAGGTCTTCTCAAATCATCCATGTCGTTATGCCCTGTGCAGTTTACATCCAGGTCACGATAGATTACCGGTTTAGGTCATCCCTTCATCACAGCTGTGGTCATCTTACACATTTCTTTGACGTACGAGGTCTCCAAAGCAACATTCTCTTTGTCCACATAATAGATTCTGACGATGTCCGTTGCCTTATGGGATTTACGTGTGCACTTTGTAATGTTTGATTTATTTTTGTGTATTGTGTATAAACCGTGTAAACAGAGAAAAAAATAAAAAAATAAAAGCGTCAATACTCAAATCAAGGGCGGGCATATACAATAAAAAATCAGTACATTTCAAAGGCAGCAAATCCATTCAAAATCGAAGAAATTTTCCAATAGTAAATGTACGATCCTTGATTGTATAGTATTTTTTTATGGATGGCTGCCTTCGATATTTCGAATTTTGAATCGATATTCCGAAACGGAATTCCGACTGAATGTGGCCTTCCTAAGTTGATCGTATTTTTATTTGTATTTAAGTAATTATATTTTGATGATAGTTTTATTTTATTTTTATTTTTTATTTTATTTTTATTTTTTTTTATTTTATACAAAGTATACAAACAATAACTGGACAAAATATACAGGTGATACAAAATTAAATAAAAAATAAGCATGCCCAGCATCACTTACATGTACACATTATTACCATTTATATATTTATGTAGTGTAGGAGAAAAAAAGAAAACAGTTTTGATATAAAACTAAATATTTTTATTCGTATTTGAGTAATTATATTAGGATTATTTTTTTTATGATCACAACATGAACATCATATACACCCACTTAAACCATATACCGAAGGTTATCAGTGGATTTCTATGGCATAATAATTTTGGATAATTTTAAGTATTAAGATCATTTAAAACTGTGTCTCTACCGAGACCTTTGTCTCGGGTGACATATATCCATTCAACTGAGCCATGAAAGCTGACATAATATTTTTTTTTTCAGAAATATCTGTCGAAAAACTAAAAATAATAAGTTTTTGATACGACCGGTTTCAAAGCATCGTTTAACATAAATTGATTTTTTTATAAATAAAATAATGAAGATCTGTTGTTTGACAATAGTTTTTTTTATAATAATTGTATGTGATACCTTTATTATTTAAACTATACTTTTAAAAAACATAAAAGACTAAAAAAACAAAACACATTTATGTATAACACTAAGAAAACTATAATATGTATGTAGGTACGTGTTGAAAGTGTTAAAAAAACATAAAAGTTGGCTATGTAATTAAATTGTTTTCGTATTTATGAGTTAGTTTCCTTTATTACAATATAAAAAAAGGTTTAATAAAATATAATGCGTCGGTTCGCAAAAACAAAACGTCGATATTTTCAGGCAGGGGTGTCACGTACTCGAGAGTGAGGGGCTAAAGTTTTTCTGATGGGCCTATTTTCTCATTTTTGTTTACATAATATGAGTGGCGAAAATATTAACGGACTGGTACGTGACTTGGCGGGATGTGGCGTACAAATAATTAGGTAGTCGAGGGGATTTTTTTTTTAGGGAAGAACAGTGCTAATGTTTCACAACTTCCAACGATATACCTACCTACGTTTGTATTAATGTTTTTTGTTCAGTGTATTATCATACGTTGACATTAAAATTTGTAGGTTTACACTATTTTTAAACAGTTAAAACTTGTTTATTTATAAAAAATTAATTTATAATTTTTAGACTAGTTTTTAGAAACGCCTGGTTACCAAGGAACCGTGCCTTCCCAAGGATCACCCATCTCGCAAATCAAACTGTCGATTCGTTTAAGAGAATTTAATTCCAAGCACATCTACACCGCACACATTCACCAGTTAATATAAATTCGTCCGGAAGAATTACGTTAGACGTTACAAAAACTCAAATTAGTTGTATTTACAAAGTATAATTAATTTATTTATTTGTTAAAAATAAAAATGTGCCACAAAGTAAAAGCTTTGACAAATTATGAAGAATTTAATTCTCTTAATTAATCAACAGTATAAAGCAAATACGCGTGTATGAAGGAATATTTTGTAAGTTGTAGTGGACTTCTTGCATGCTAAAAACGCAAAAACACCAACTTAGAGGCTTCTTAACATATTATATTATGTTCTATATATATATGGATAAATTCAGAATATGAAGTAGAACATTAAGTGTGTTTTTGTTTGTGTATGTGTGTTTGTCCCACCCTTATAACTTTTGATTCGCTGAAAGCACAGAGCCTATATAAAATTTCAGGAAATATAGAAAGTTATAGCCCTATAAAACTTTTATACTAAGAATTTTGAATTTCTGTTCTAATTAGGGGTTATCAACTTTTGAATTTTTACTTTATTTGCTGGCCAAATGACCAGCCCATTGCCACTTTAATCCAGGAACACGATCCATTATATCGGCAACCTAAGTACGGCGCCTAATCTCTTCATTTTTTTTTGTTTTTTTTTTGTACCTTCTGACTTTCAACGTCTCCGCAAACTGCATTTGCGTTGAAATTTTTATTTTTTTATTTTGATTGATTTGATTTGTAACTTTCTATCAACTTGAGGGACAATTTTTACTGTAAAGGTCGTTGTTTTAAACGATATTTCATTACGGCTAAAACACACGAATCATACATTCTTTTTAGACATAAAGGGTCTTCTTTGTTTTCAAAAACATGCCTCTATTTACCAAAAGCAGTCCTACTCTTCTAGGTAATTCTGCCGTTTGATTATTTTAGATAATTCTGCGCTGAGTCTTCACTTCATAAATATTATATCACAAGAAACTCGTTTTTTGAGTCGATTTATATTTTCATATGCAATTCGCACATACCTAAAAATATCCTATTTAGATCACATCAAACACTATTCACATAATTAAATTTGTATTTAATTAAATTATATTAAATTAGATGGGGCCATGACAGAGCGGTTAGCGCGCTGGGCTAGTAATCCAGTTGTCGCGAGTTCAAATACTGCCTCGACCGATTTAATTTAGGGAATGTTGGAAGATGTATATTATATACTTGTTTAAGAAGGACATATTCATTTTTTACTAAAAAAAGTAACGAAATTATGGATAAAAAATAAGATGAACAGTTTTAAATAAGTTAAACGAATAACATTATAGATCAATGATTGTTTTTAAACTCTTAAAATTGGTATTTGAATTCAAAAGAGTAATAGATTCTAATGTTTTACTAAATTTTTGAATTAATCCTGCGTTTGATCATTCGAAATCCTACATATTATACATATCATATCCATGTACATATCTCGCAATATATACAGGACATTTCTCCACCAATGTGACGACTTATCACTGCCCAGAACAGCCCTGCACTAGGATCAGGGGTGGAGTCTGGTTAATTGATCGCTCATCAATCTTGGTGCTGTTGCTTAGGTGGCATTAACTTGACAGACAACCGTATCTGACATTAGTGCCGAGAAAGAGAGAAATACGGACACTGAATTAGTCATTTAGTTGCTGTCACAGTTAATTTCAAGACACATTGCAGTGTTAGAGAAATATTGTTACAAGATTGATGTGTGAACTCTATTTAGTTTTTGATTATACTATACCTCAAAGTATACAATCTTGTATCATTTCTCGCATTACTGTATAAACAAAAAAAATATTTTGCATATTGGGTAAGTATATTAACTGAAATAAAGATGATAGAGCTCCATAAATCGAAACTTGTTGAAAAATGAAATTAAAATGAACTAGATATATAGGTACATACAAGTGCATGGAATCAAAACTTTTAGAAAAAATAAAACAAAATGAATAAATATAGGTATGAACTTGATATATTTTGATAGGTATAATGGTTATAGTATGAAATATGTGCATTACGGAGAAGGTTTATCAAAATTCAGTACGTATTGTCAAACGAATCCCTTTTATACAAATTATGTGAACAAAAAAACATTTATTATATTTATTTATTGATATATTCATTCATTTATTTATTTACTTTGTGTACATTATTATGTCTACAGTGATTAGTTTATTGCCACAAGGCAACTTCTTCCAACCATCATAAAATATGCAATTTTTTAAGATTGAATTGAAATCAAGAGACTCAATTTATTACGGTCACAAAAAACGTTTTTTTGCCGAAGTGATCAATTAATATTAGGTTCTTACATATGAAATTGGCGTTTTGCCGTACTGTCAACTTTGATCTCAAATATCTTCTCTTTGGTTAGGAATTCCAAATTCAAATTTATACAGCTATTTACTCATGTATTTGTGTTTCGAAAATTATAATTCATTTGTTTTTTCCTCAATTGTTTTTTTCTTTGCGTCATTCGGTTTACAAAATGGAAAACTTGAAATATCGCGTTATTTACGAGTACGAGTTCCAGCTTGGCACCAGTGCTGCAGAAACGGCTCGAAGGATTAATGATGTGTATGGCGATGGTACCGCAAAAGAAAACACAGTGCGTTTTTGGTTCCAACGTTTTCGTTCTGGAAATATCGACCTGCAGAACAAGCCCCGTGGACGGCCGGAGACCAAAGTTGATAATGAAGAATTGAAGGCTATTGTGGAAGCGGATCCATCGCAAACCACGTCCGAGTTAGCTGCAGACTGCAGTGCTAGTGATAAAACTGTTTTAATCCACTTGAAGCAAATTGGGAAGGTGAAAAAGCTTGAAAGGTGGGTACCTCACGAATTGAGTGAATCAAATCAACAAACGCGCGTTGCTGCTGCGTTGCATTACTCAACCGGCACAATAATGAAGGGATTTTAAATCGAATCATTACCTGTGATAAAAAGTGGATCCTGTACGATAATCGGAAGCACTCATCGCAATGGCTGAACCCTGCCGAACCCTGCCGAACCAGTCAAACCATGCCCCAAGCGAAAATTGACTCCAAAAAAGTTACATGTGAGAGTTTGGTGGACTAGTGCTGGTGTCGTTCACTACAGCTTTCTTAAATCTGGCCAGACGATTACGGCAGATGTCTATTGTCAGCAACTGCAAACCATGATGGAAAAGCTAGCTGCTAAACAACCGAGGCTGGTTAATCGCTCTAGGCCACTGCTGCTTCATGATAACGCTAGACCACACACTGCACAACAGACGGCTACCAAATTAGAGGAGCTACAATTGGTATGTCTAAGACATCCACCGTATTCTCCGGACTTTGCCCCATCAGATTACCCTTTTTATCGAAATTTGGATAACTTCTTGCAAGGGAAAAAATTCAACTCCGATGGGGCAGTCCAAACCGCCTTCAAAGATTTTATTGATTCCCGTTCGAATGGTTTCTTTAGTAAAGGGATCGATTAACTACCTATGAGATGGCAAAAGTGCATAGATAGCAATGGTACATACTTTGATTAAATTAATATATTATATTAAAAAAAATCGACTTTATGTTCCTCCCATACAAAACGCCAATTTCATATGTAAGGACCTAATATTAATATTATCAGAAAAATATTAACGTAAATAAATACCTATATGGTGGTAAAGCAATTGATAATAATTTAGATGACAAAAAGTGGCGTAGAATGTTATATGTAAATGAAAAAGTAAAGACGCTATTAGTCAAAGATTTACCGTCGAACATAAAACCGGCCTTTTATACTAATAATAATTTGGGTACATTCTTGGTAAATAGTAAAGATAAAAATGAAAAATTGAGCAACCCCGGAGTGTACAAATTAAATTGTAGTGATTGTCCGGCATTCTACATAGGTAAAACTGGCATAAATTTTGAAACAAGAATCAAAGAGCACATGAGGTGCTTAAAGAGCAACAACTTTTCGGAATTTGCTAACCATCTCATAAATAATAATCATTCATTCGAAAAACAAACGGGAGTGGAAATATTACACATTAATATGGAGGGCCTGAGACTAGATAATCTAGAGGCATTAGAAATACAAAAAGCTATAAATAAGAGAGAAGAAATAATAAATAACCAAATAAATTTAAATAGAACGCCCCTGTTCAATATGTTCCCGTTACCTGCCCGTGCGGTAAAACCCACCACCCCTTCTTGTTTAAATTTCACCCACCAACGACAGTAGCAATACACACGGTTTAAACATAATTTTAAGTTTAGTATAAGTTTGTTCGGATGAGGGAGCGGGTCAGCTCTGAAACCGGTTAACATTAAATACTCAAAAGTGGTTTAAACAAAAAAGTTATTATTTTAATTTATAATATTAATAAACCAAATCTGTAAAAAAATAAGTTAGACGGAAACTTGATTATGTAATTATTAAATATCATTTTTTTTAAATCATATTTTTAAAAAGATACTGCAGATGCAAAGAGTTGTAAGTTTGATTAATAAAAAAAATAGGATGTTAATTAATTATATATTATCTATATTATAACGCAAGTTTAAAGAATAAACTCGCATATTTTAAATGTGACTTGTACTATTCTACCTCTAGTGTGCTTTATCAGTACTATTTATCTGGTAAATCACAATGACATAAGTTGGTAAAATCATAAATCCACCCCTGTTTCGGTCAGCAGAGGTGTGGTGTGGTGTGATGTTTGTGTAATTATGCGCACAGGGTCGCACCGACCACTATCGCGGTTTGCGAACACCCTGGGCGTTAACTAATGACTCGCGTGCTGGTAGTTAATACCTAGAGGCGACATCTGCAGTCATAGGTTTTCCTTTCCTTAGCCTTGCCTCACTCATTATCATGCAACGATTCTAGGAATTTTACTTAAATAGACTTAAATATAAATGCGCAATACCTACACAATTCCGCTCCAATACATTTAATAATATTTTCTGACCCGTTAAAAACATTCAAACAGAAAAGAAATGTAGTGCATAGTATACCTCACCCAGCGAAAGATTGCGGCTGACGAAACCTGTGCATAAACCAATTTTAGTGCAGAAAAATACCCTAATTTGTATTTACCAATAATATTAGTTGGCTTTCGACGTTGTGCAGCGAATTACCTTTGCATCCATATATTTTTAACAAAGCTTTATAAAACTATCACCCGCAATCTCTTGTTTGTCGAATCCTATAAAACTGTATTAGTATTCAGTGCATAGAATCGTCGGACTTTTGGTTTGGTTAGTTCGATGTCTAAGCGAAAGGTGCCGAATTCAATTGCCGGTGAAGACACAGTTTGTAATTGTGTTATCAGTCTAGAAGTCTCCATAATCTGGAAACTTATTATTTGAATAGTGCCTACCTGTTAGTTCCTCAAGAAGCAATACAATATTTATCGAGTATTAATAATAATAATAATTATAAACACTTCCTTGCACCCTGCGCAAGTGGCGAGTTTATTTTAAATGGCAGTTTCTTCCAACTAACCAGTATTTCCAGCCCAGAAAAGCAATATTTACGGGAGATATGAATTTAAATAAATTTTTCCTATGCTGGGAATCGAACCCAGGACGCCCGCACAGAAGTCAAACAGCTTACCAACTGTGCCACGGCGATCGGCTTCTGTATTAGTATTACTTCTGCGTCCTTGAATTTCCATCATATTTTATTTTTTTTGTTATCATTGTGAGCAGTCTGTAAATCAAAGTACTTTTTTTTTCACATGAAGCATCATGTTGCTTGAGTTATCAGAAGATATAACCTTATTGCAAATAACCCGACATGGGGCAATTCTCAACGAGCAATGGAAATACAAATGTTGGGCGTATCCTCGAGAGACCGAATAAGAAACGAAGAAACAAGTCGCCGGTCAAAGATCACAGACATTGCAGAAAGAGTGGGAAGGCTAAATTGACAATGGAATTGAAAGTCATGTAGCAAGACAGAGGGATAAAAGATGGACCCTCAGAATTCTGAATTGAAGACTCTATCACAAAAGAAGAAGTGTAGAGAGACCACAGAGAAGATGGACTGACGATATTGTCGAACTGGCGGGACATGGGTGGAAGCAGAGCACCCAGGATAGATAGAAATGGAAAACCCAGGAAGAAGCCTATAGCAGTGGAGTGAAAGGAGCTAAGATGAAGAAGAAGGTGTAATTTTATAGATTGAGACGACGCCATCATATAGGTATTCCATAGTCTAGCTATTATGTTATGTAGCGAGCGGTACGCTCACTACGTATTTAAATAATCATCTTTTCAAATCAAATCTCGCGGCAGTAGTTGCGTCTTGAACTAGTTCAAGGTCTCGCTAAAAACGCAGCTGGTGTCAAGCGGCCCGCACCGCCCCCCTCGTCCACCTACCGTTCCCCCGCGTCAACTTCCGCCACCAGTCGGCGTCTTTTTCTAACGGTCACAACACCACGCTTTGTTTTCCTCCGCGATCTATCAGCGTATTCACTCAGTTCATTGTGTTTTATGCCTGAAATCGATGTAAGGCATTGTAACTAAACAGAGAGTGTCGTTATAAACTAATTATCTAAAAATCCGAGTCGGATCTCTGAGTATACCGCCTTATGCGTGAAGGAGGCGTATAAAACAACATCGCAATACATACTTCGGTTCGGTTTTTTTTAGTTTTTTAAGTTCATTAAATTTCAAAGTGTCTTCGCGTAGTTGAATGAACACATAACGGAGTGTTAACATCTGAATCTGTTGCGTACGAGCTGTACCTTTTAAATAAATGGTCGCAAGTCATACTTGGAGACAGTTTTTTTAATTTCATTAATTTTCAAAGTGACCTCGCGTAGGTGTGTGAATCCATAACGAAGTGTTTAAATCTCCATCGGCTGCGTACGAGCTGTACCTTTTAAATAAATGGTCGCAAGTCATACTTGGAGACAGTTTTTTAATTTCATTAATTTTCAAAGTGACCTCGCGTAGGTGTGTGAATCCATAACGAAGTGTTTAAATCTCAATCGGCTGCGTACGAGCTGTACCTTTTAAATAAATGGTCGCAAGTCATACTTGGAGACAGTTTTATAATTTCATTAATTTTCAAAGTGACCTCGCGTAGGTGTGTGAATTCATAACGAAGTGTTTAAATCTCAATCGGCTGCGTACGAGCTGTACCTTTTGATTAAATGGTAGCAAGCCATACTTCGTGACTGTTTTTCAATTTCTTTAATTTTCAAAGTGACTTCGTGTAGTTGTATGTTCACACGACGAAGTGTTAACACCTCAATCTGCTGCGTATGAACAAGACCTTTTGAATAAATGGTAGCAAGCCATACTTCGTGACTGTTTTTCAATTTCATTAATTTTCAAAGTGACTTCGTGTAGTTGTATGTTCACATAACGAAGTGTTAACACCTCAATCTGCTGCGTATGAACAATACCTTTTGAATAAATGGTAGCAAGCCATACTTCGTGACTGTTTTACAATTTCATTAATTTTCAAAGTGACTTCGCGTAGTTGTATGAACACATAACGAAGTGTTAACATCTCAATCTGCTGAGTATGAACAATACCTTTTGAATAAATGGTAGCAAGCCATACTTCGTGACTGTTTTTCAATTTCTTTAATTTTCAAAGTGACTTCGTGTAGTTGTATGTTCACACGACGAAGTGTTAACACCTCAATCTGCTGCGTATGAACAAGACCTTTTGAATAAATGGTAGCAAGCCATACTTCGTGACTGTTTTTCAATTTCATTAATTTTCAAAGTGACTTCGTGTAGTTGTATGTTCACATAACGAAGTGTTAACACCTCAATCTGCTGCGTATGAACAAGACCTTTTGAATAAATGGTAGCAAGCCATACTTCGTGACTGTTTTTCAATTTCATTAATTTTCAAAGTGACTTCGTGTAGTTGTATGTTCACATAACGAAGTGTTAACATCTCAATCTGCTGCGTATGAACAATACCTTTTGAATAAATGGTAGCAAGCCATACTTCGTGACTGTTTTTCAATTTCATTAATTTTCAAAGTGACTTCGCGTAGTTGTATGAACACATAACGAAGTGTTAACATCTCAATCTGCTGAGTATGAACAATACCTTTTGAATAAATGGTAGCAAGCCATACTTCGTGACTGTTTTTCAATTTCATTAATTTTCAAAGTGACTTCGTGTAGTTGTATGTTCACATAACGAAGTGTTAACATCTCAATCTGCTGCGTATGAACAATACCTTTTGAACAAATGGTCGCAAGACTTACTTCGTGACAGTTTTATAATGTTTATTAATCTTCAAAGTGACTTCGCGTGGTTGTATGAACACATAACGAAGTGTTAACACCTATGTCTGCCACACGGGATGTATACGACTGACAGTGGGCCAACTGCCTTGTTATCACCTCGGATTAGGCTTCTCCCCTTGATGAGAGAAAGTCTGGAGCGCCTTCAACATTAGATCGCCCCTGCCGCTTCTCTTCTTCACCTCCATCACGGTTGGAAACATCAGGCCTTGTTGAATACGTGATAAGGCAATTTCTCCCCACCGTCGGACTAAAGGTTTGAGATCATTGACTTTCGCACACCCCCTTTTCGTGAATCGTCCCTAGAATTACTGATATCGACATACCCTTAGAACTAAGTTTGGTAAGAAAAAAAAAAAAAGAAATTCCTTAATTACTCAGTGTTGGCCCTTCGGCCTGAAAAATAAATTTAATCTGGAACTGACTTTTGAAATATTTAAATACTTAAGGCTCATATAAATGTACAATAGTGATCACTATTTATTTTAATTAGTTGGCCACCCTAGAAAGTAAGACTATTCTTAATCATCAAACATCACCATCATTACCTCATATCACACTAACCCATATGTACCATTATATCTCTAATTAAATTTGTCTCTCTTTCACAAAAGAATATACAGTTTTGTTCTGGTCACGCTCGCTGTTTCTCAATTATCCACCTGTATTCCCTCTGAGAATCAAAGAAATGCTCTACCGTGTGTCCTAGCCGGACGATAGTGGATCCAGCAGAAGCAAAGGATCTGGTATGGATTTAATTTTATGAACAACAATGATTTGTACCTCATTTCATTACACTGACGTTTACCAACGTGGGGCTATGACTCTCATCAATTGACACGTACGCTTGTCCTTTGATGACAGTCTGCTCAATGAGATCTGCGAGCGGACCCTCACTCGAAACTGCTTGTTCTTTTGTGTTTTATTTTTTCCCCTTTATTCTGACAGCCTCCTATATTGTAACCACGTCGTAACAAAAATCCTCGTTTCCTCTGTTGTCTCGCAATAGTCGACGTCATGGATTTAATCGAGAGAATAAATCTTGCAAATGCAAAAACCCTTGCTAAAGCATTGCGCGACAGAAACATCGTTCCTACCGACAATTTGGCCTCCTTGCGTTCCCAGGCCAATGCTTTTAATGCCTCCCGTCCCTTTAATACAGACAACGTAGCCATCCCCAGTAGGTCTGTAGCGTACCACTCACTTGAGAACGCCCCCGAACTGGCGTCGGTTTCCGAGAGCTCCCACACCGCCGAGAATGATCTAATAGCCCGCCCATTCTCATCCAGTTCCGAATCGAGCTCCAGACCCCAGAGCGCCCCTCCCCCAGGAACTGTCGCCTTATTGCCCCCATCCCCAGTCGAGCCGCCCTCCAATTCGTCAAGTTATACCTCACGTGGAGATCGAGACCCTGGAGGAATCATAAACACAAACTTTGCCACGTGGCCTGTCCCAAAGTTTAACGGAACAAATGACGTCCGAGAATTCCTCGTACGCCTAGAGGAGATCGCTACTTCCCGCAGGTTCAATACTAATTTATTGTCCACAATCATTCCTGAATTTCTTGTAGGACGTGCCTTATTATTTTATCGTACAAACCCTAGAAAGAACTGCGACTGGAACACATTGAAGAAGCTCTTTCTCGACCGTTTTGAATCACAAACCTATTCCACCGACATCAAGCTAGAAATTTGGTCCTCTAAGCAGCAAGACTCGGAATCTGCGGCCGATTATATTTGCCGAATCATCAACAAAAATAACTCATTGTCCTCACCCTTGCCAGAGGACGAGCTCCTTCAAGTTTTCAAAAGAGGACTCGACAAGAAGTTCCTCCCTATAATCATCGGCTCACAACCCACGACAGTATTGGATCTGGAGCGACTGTGTCTTACACTCGAACAGATGTCGCTTGGCCACAAGGACGAGACTGCCCCTACCTCCCCCCGCCGGCCCCGGCGCACCAAGGCTGCAGCCTCCTTGTCTAACCCTGAACCGCGTTCGTACAGTCCCAAATGCTACTCCTGCGGAAGAACCGGACATTTTGCAAGACTGTGCCCTAATCGGTCACGAGCGAATCCCCTCGGAAGACGAACCTCTCCCCGCTTTCAAAAGTACCAGAGAACTGACCCACAAGGTCACCCTCCGACAACCCCCAGAAACCTCCCAGACGTTTCTAGACCCCCACCTCTCCTCCAAAAGTTGCCAAAAAACGAATAACCACCCAGCCCTATTATAGACCGTCCCATTCTCAACAAAAGACAGAGTGGGAGGACTGGTTGAGATCGGTCAAACTCTTCTACAATACTAAATACCTACATGTATCAGCCATCACAAATGCGCGAGACGATCGTCCATACCTACACTTCAAAATCAACAACATCGCCTTCCGTTCGCTCTTAGACAGCGGAGCTGCAGTTAATGTTTTGGGTGGCACATTATACAAGAATTTCCTCGAATTGGGTTATGACCTAGTGCCGGGCGACACTTCCATTCACACAGCGGACGGCCATCCCCATGCGATCCTGGGCTCCCTCACGCTGCCCCTCAGATTTTATAAGCAAACAACCTTTGTTGAATTTCTTGTAGCTCCGTCTCTTGCAGAAGGGTTTATTTTGGGGGCACCCTTCTTGAAGAAGTCCGGACTAACCCCGACCCTATTCCCAGATAAGGTGTCATCATTATATGCTATCAACATGCCTCCCCTGTACATTTCACCGCTGTCGACCCCTTCCTGTCTAAACTCTACAGCCGACCTTTCTCTTGCAGAATTGAAACAACTGGATCTGCTCAAACAAGACTTCGACCAGATTGCTTATGAAAAGGTGGGACTAGGCCGCACCGACCTAGTTTCCCACATCATAGACACTGGTGATCACGCCCCGGTTAAACAAAAGACTTATCCCCTTTCTCACGTGAGACGCGAACAACTCATCGCAGAACTGGATGAAATGATCAAACTCGACGTAATAGAACCGGCGCGGAGCCCCTGGTTGAACAATGTTTTCATTGTTCCCAAGAAAGACGGCTCTGGGCGCTTCGTACTTGACCCACGTCGCCTTAACTCGATCACTCGCTCTGACTCTTACCGGTTGCCCAACATTCATCGCATCTTGGACAATCTGCGCGACACTAAGTTCCTCACAGCCCTGGACCTCTCCCACGGGTTCTGGCAGATGAGACTGGACGAGGAATCCAAGCCAAAGACCGCCTTCTTCGTAGAAGGCCGAGGACAGTTCCAGTTCAAGGTTACCCCTTTCGGACTAAAAAATATCCCGGCCGAAATGCAACGTATGATGGATGGACTGTTCACAGACTTGGGAGACCACGTCTTTGTATATCTTGATGACATACTGGTATGCAGCCCGGACTTCCAGTCACACTGCAAGCTACTAAAAACTGTGTGTGACAGACTAAAACAGGCCAACCTAACCATTAAGTTAGCGAAATCTGAATTTTGCAAACAAAGCTTAAAGTATCTCGGCCACATAGTCGACCGAGAAGGCATCAGGACCGACCCCGAAAAGATTGACGTGATGGTCAATTACCCTAGGCCCTCAACTGTCAAACAGGTTCGCGGGTTCATTGGATTATGTGCATACTATAGAAGACACATCAAGGACTTTTCTCGTATTGCATCCCCTCTATGCCGCCTCACCAGCAAGAAAATCGCAAAGAATAATCTCCCTTGGGACGACGAAGCTGAACAAGCCTTCGTAAGCCTAAAAAGCGCAATGATATCTTCTCCGGTGTTGAAGCCCCCCGACTATTCCCTACCATACGTACTCACCTGTGACGCCAGCGGCGTGAGCATTGGGAGCTTCCTGGCCCAAAGGAGCCCGGACGGCTCAGAGCACGCCATTGCATATTTTTCCAGGAAACTGCTACCTGCCGAAAGGTCTTACAGCACCACCGAGAGGGAACTCTTGAGCATTGTGGACTCGGTACACCACTTTAGGAGTTATTTAGACGGAACGCACTTCAAAGTGATCAGCGACCACGGCTGTCTTAAATACCTGAACAACTTGTCTTCACCATCGGGACGCCTGGCCAGATGGGCCTGCCGCCTCTCACAATACAGCTTCGACTTTGTATACAAAAAGGGATGCGAGAACAACTTGGCCGACGCACTAAGCAGAATTGAAGTATCCAGTTTAACGTTCCCTACACCGTTTCAGAATGTTACTGATCCAGCCTATCTACGTCTGTTCCAGGAATGTTCGACCAATGCTAACTCCACACCCAACTATATGATAAGTAACGGACACCTCTACAAATACTGTAAAACTGTTCCCGAAACTGACCCTCCATTCAGAAATAGCTCCTGGAAGGTCGTGGTGCCCGCCGGAGAACAGGAAAGTATCGTACAGGACTTCCACACTAACTTTTGCCACCCTGGAATCAGAAAAACTTTGGAGGTGGTCTCACGGACCTTCTATTGGAAAAACATTACGAACACGGTTAAACAGGTTGTATCAAAATGTGACACCTGTAAGGCATATAAACATAACAACCAAGCACCTCTGGGTTTGATGAGCGTGCCTAAACGTCTAGATCATCCCATGCAGTCATTGAGCGTAGACCTTGTTGGGCCGCTTCCCTGTTCACATAAACAAAATATTTACATACTGTCGGTGGTCGATAACTTCACGAAATTCTTATGGGCACTGCCGTTGCGACGTGCCACAGCCCCGGCTATCACCAAGCTTATAGAAGAAAAGATCTTTCTGCCTTACGGTGTACCTCGTACTTTAATTATGGACAACGGCAAGCAATTCATATCCAAGGATTTCAAGGAGTTCGCTGATCGCTTCGGTATACGAGACCTATTCTATAACGCGTACTATCACCCCCAGAACAATACTGTGGAAAGATACAACTCTACCATCGTAACCGCCCTGTCAATATTAGTGGGGGAGAACCAGCGAACCTGGTGCACAATGCTGCCTAAGATCTGCTCCTGCCTCAATAATTGCGTGAACATCGCCACCGGTTACACACCGTTCTTCCTGACGCACGGGTTCCACCCCTGTCCGCATGCTTCATTTCACGACAAAATGGAACAGGTCACCAATAGCTCGGAGGAGCCAGCGAGCAAGGATAATTCTTATGGAACGAGCCTTTCAACCATGGAGCAACTTTACGAGAAGGTATCTAGCGCACTATTGACTGCGTTCAAAGTAAACGCGAAACGATACAACCTGCGTAGGAAACACTGCTCACTGTCCGAAGGCGCAGTGGTCTGGCGCAGGGCATTCACCCAATCTGACGCTGGAAAGTACTTCTCAAACAAGCTCGCCCCTCGATTCATCAAATGCGTCGTATCGAATAAAATTTCGGACACCATTTACGAGGTTCGCGACTGTGAGGGTAAACATAGTGGCAGGTACCATATCAAGGACCTGATTAAGTTTAATTAAGTATTAATTGTTGTGCTGAGACCCTTATCTAGCAATAAACCTATTGATAAGTTGCAAATTGTAAATTTGGTTTCTGGTTTGATCCGCAAAAAATCAGTGGCGCCTAACGATAAACTTCTCATTCCGGATGAATTATGTAACCCCCTTTTCAATTATGCCCTGCAGTCATGTACTCGTCATAAATTGCGCTGATAAATTAATATTGGGTGAAATTAAAGTAGTGTGAACGATGAATTTTGTAAGGACCATCTGTAAAAGAATGATGTATGCAAGGGTATGTGTATAAATAATTGTGACCAATGCATGATTGCTAGGATCCTGTCTCCATTCCTGAAGGAGCTAGCCGCCTTCTGACAGGCATCCTAAGTGGTAGCCCTAACTGTATATAACCCCTTCCCTCCCCTTGTGTACTACTAGGAGTTCTCGCTAAAGATTTCCTTGTTAGAATACATAAGTTCCCGAATTGTATATTGAATTGACAACTCGTCCTTGTTTTATGTTTAATTGTTTCTGAGTTGAATATTGAATTGTCAACTCACCCTTGTTTTGTGTGTATTATTTCCGAGTTGAATACTGGATTGTCAACTCACCTTGCATTATGTTTAAATGTTTCTGAGTTGAATATTGAATTGTCAACTCACCCTTGTTTTGTGTGTATTATTTCAGAGTTGAATACTGGATTGTCAACTCGCCTTGTATTATATATAAGTGTTTCTGAGTTGAATATTGAATTGTCAACTCTCCCTTGTTTTGTGTGTATTATTCCAGAGTTGAATATTAGATTGTCAACTCACCCTTTTCTTGTGTATTATTAACGAGTTGAATACTGGATTGTCAACTCGCCATTTGGCTTGATTCACTTCGGTTGGGTACTACTTGACCGGTGTAGAGTTAAGCAAGAGTGGTAGTACCAAGCGGTTGCGTGAAGAACCTCAGTTTGCGTCTATTGTGATTGGTCCCTTGTGCTGATATTCATCGTATTTGTGAACGGTGGTTGAGAAAGGATCCCAGGTAGTAGCCTGATGCCAAGTCTTTGCTTGAGGAGCCGTTTTGAGGCTATGCAGACTTCAGTTCGCGCTTACCGTGATAGGCCCCTTGTCCTGATATTCATTGTATTTGTGAACTGTCGTTACAAGTGAATAATAACTTCAGTTTGCGTCTGTCGTGATAGGCCCCTTGTCCTTATATTCATTGTATTTGTAAACTGTCGTTAGGAAGGAATCCCAGGTAGTAGCCTGATGCCAAGTCTTCGCTTGAGGAGTCGTGTTGAGAATTGGCAAGCATCGATTCGCGTCCATCGTGATGGATCGCTTGGCCAGCTATCCAGTGTGGTCACAAACTGTAGCTACAAGATTGTTATTTTCCTTTTGTGAATGTAAGTCATTAATTTTGTTGTTTCGCACATAGCAAGCGGACTGTTCAAGCACGCTTGCTCCGCGACATTATACTTATGTTTCCAGTCGGTTGCCCTGAGTGAGATATCTGATTGCTCAACTCACATGCGTGTAGGAAAGCGACTAGCTTCGAGTTCGCCGATTATTGTTAAGTTTGTTTGGGTAAGGCTGAAGAGAGTTCGCCTATTAGATTGGCAACTCTAATTCTTTCGGTGCTCCCCCCCTGTATTGTTCATCAATGGAGTGTTTTCCTAGAATTAATCATGGCTATAGGTAGAAGCTAGTTGCCGAACATTGGTATCTGTACCACACCGCTGCGCAACCCAACATATAACCCCGATCGTGTCTTATCGCGAGTAGGAGTCCTTATTCGAGTCTAACCTAGGTTTCAACGAAGTTTGAACATTAGTATGATTCCGAACTCGCACAATTAGGGCGTATTCCTTCTGAATGCTATAATCAATTATGATTCACGTACGAAACCTTGATCTTGAGTAGGGGGGCACATACCTTAAGTATGTTACCCATTGCCTACACCCTCGACAAACCTGCGATGACCAAGAGTCACTAGGTCGGTCTCACTACTGGAGGTGGTTGCGATGTACTGGTGTGACCAGCCGAGAACACGCAACTCACCATACTCCTCATAAACTAAGAATCTGGTCGTGGTTATAAGTTCCTCTCGTTACTTCTCTTCATTACAGTCAGGGTCTTTCATTCTCCCCAATTTGCACAGGCCGGCTTACGGAATTTTTTTTTTCTTTTCTTTTTCTTTTTGTTTGGGTAACTTTGATTGGAGTGTAGCGAGCGGTACGCTCACTACGTATTTAAATAATCATCTTTTCAAATCAAATCTCGCGGCAGTAGTTGCGTCTTGAACTAGTTCAAGGTCTCGCTAAAAACGCAGCTGGTGTCAAGCGGCCCGCACCGCCCCCCTCGTCCACCTACCGTTCCCCCGCGTCAACTTCCGCCACCAGTCGGCGTCTTTTTCTAACGGTCACAACACCACGCTTTGTTTTCCTCCGCGATCTATCAGCGTATTCACTCAGTTCATTGTGTTTTATGCCTGAAATCGATGTAAGGCATTGTAACTAAACAGAGAGTGTCGTTATAAACTAATTATCTAAAAATCCGAGTCGGATCTCTGAGTATACCGCCTTATGCGTGAAGGAGGCGTATAAAACAACATCGCAATACATACTTCGGTTCGGTTTTTTTTAGTTTTTTAAGTTCATTAAATTTCAAAGTGTCTTCGCGTAGTTGAATGAACACATAACGGAGTGTTAACATCTGAATCTGTTGCGTACGAGCTGTACCTTTTAAATAAATGGTCGCAAGTCATACTTGGAGACAGTTTTTTTAATTTCATTAATTTTCAAAGTGACCTCGCGTAGGTGTGTGAATCCATAACGAAGTGTTTAAATCTCCATCGGCTGCGTACGAGCTGTACCTTTTAAATAAATGGTCGCAAGTCATACTTGGAGACAGTTTTTTAATTTCATTAATTTTCAAAGTGACCTCGCGTAGGTGTGTGAATCCATAACGAAGTGTTTAAATCTCAATCGGCTGCGTACGAGCTGTACCTTTTAAATAAATGGTCGCAAGTCATACTTGGAGACAGTTTTATAATTTCATTAATTTTCAAAGTGACCTCGCGTAGGTGTGTGAATTCATAACGAAGTGTTTAAATCTCAATCGGCTGCGTACGAGCTGTACCTTTTGATTAAATGGTAGCAAGCCATACTTCGTGACTGTTTTTCAATTTCTTTAATTTTCAAAGTGACTTCGTGTAGTTGTATGTTCACACGACGAAGTGTTAACACCTCAATCTGCTGCGTATGAACAAGACCTTTTGAATAAATGGTAGCAAGCCATACTTCGTGACTGTTTTTCAATTTCATTAATTTTCAAAGTGACTTCGTGTAGTTGTATGTTCACATAACGAAGTGTTAACACCTCAATCTGCTGCGTATGAACAATACCTTTTGAATAAATGGTAGCAAGCCATACTTCGTGACTGTTTTACAATTTCATTAATTTTCAAAGTGACTTCGCGTAGTTGTATGAACACATAACGAAGTGTTAACATCTCAATCTGCTGAGTATGAACAATACCTTTTGAATAAATGGTAGCAAGCCATACTTCGTGACTGTTTTTCAATTTCTTTAATTTTCAAAGTGACTTCGTGTAGTTGTATGTTCACACGACGAAGTGTTAACACCTCAATCTGCTGCGTATGAACAAGACCTTTTGAATAAATGGTAGCAAGCCATACTTCGTGACTGTTTTTCAATTTCATTAATTTTCAAAGTGACTTCGTGTAGTTGTATGTTCACATAACGAAGTGTTAACACCTCAATCTGCTGCGTATGAACAAGACCTTTTGAATAAATGGTAGCAAGCCATACTTCGTGACTGTTTTTCAATTTCATTAATTTTCAAAGTGACTTCGTGTAGTTGTATGTTCACATAACGAAGTGTTAACATCTCAATCTGCTGCGTATGAACAATACCTTTTGAATAAATGGTAGCAAGCCATACTTCGTGACTGTTTTTCAATTTCATTAATTTTCAAAGTGACTTCGCGTAGTTGTATGAACACATAACGAAGTGTTAACATCTCAATCTGCTGAGTATGAACAATACCTTTTGAATAAATGGTAGCAAGCCATACTTCGTGACTGTTTTTCAATTTCATTAATTTTCAAAGTGACTTCGTGTAGTTGTATGTTCACATAACGAAGTGTTAACATCTCAATCTGCTGCGTATGAACAATACCTTTTGAACAAATGGTCGCAAGACTTACTTCGTGACAGTTTTATAATGTTTATTAATCTTCAAAGTGACTTCGCGTGGTTGTATGAACACATAACGAAGTGTTAACACCTATGTCTGCCACACGGGATGTATACGACTGACAGTGGGCCAACTGCCTTGTTATCACCTCGGATTAGGCTTCTCCCCTTGATGAGAGAAAGTCTGGAGCGCCTTCAACATTAGATCGCCCCTGCCGCTTCTCTTCTTCACCTCCATCACGGTTGGAAACATCAGGCCTTGTTGAATACGTGATAAGGCAATTTCTCCCCACCGTCGGACTAAAGGTTTGAGATCATTGACTTTCGCACACCCCCTTTTCGTGAATCGTCCCTAGAATTACTGATATCGACATACCCTTAGAACTAAGTTTGGTAAGAAAAAAAAAAAAAGAAATTCCTTAATTACTCAGTGTTGGCCCTTCGGCCTGAAAAATAAATTTAATCTGGAACTGACTTTTGAAATATTTAAATACTTAAGGCTCATATAAATGTACAATAGTGATCACTATTTATTTTAATTAGTTGGCCACCCTAGAAAGTAAGACTATTCTTAATCATCAAACATCACCATCATTACCTCATATCACACTAACCCATATGTACCATTATATCTCTAATTAAATTTGTCTCTCTTTCACAAAAGAATATACAGTTTTGTTCTGGTCACGCTCGCTGTTTCTCAATTATCCACCTGTATTCCCTCTGAGAATCAAAGAAATGCTCTACCGTGTGTCCTAGCCGGACGATAGTGGATCCAGCAGAAGCAAAGGATCTGGTATGGATTTAATTTTATGAACAACAATGATTTGTACCTCATTTCATTACAGTTATTACGTTATTATGTTATTATGTTCTTTTTAGACAAAAAAAACACTAATGCCGCTCAAAATTCGCCATTGTACCGATGCCTTACATCGTATAATAATTTGGAAAAGATCAGGTCCGTGGACATATTCTGTATGTCCAGGACTCTTTTCAGGAGCCACGTTAGACAGGAATAATATTTTTTTTTATTTCTTTTATTACCAGTAGTGAGTACAATGCACCATGAAATCAAAGGTGGGCTGATTAAGTTA
This sequence comes from Molanna angustata, assembly GCA_963576475.1. Lineage (NCBI taxonomy): Eukaryota > Metazoa > Arthropoda > Insecta > Trichoptera > Molannidae > Molanna > Molanna angustata. Next base: position 10,316,096 of record OY754969.1, read on the forward strand.
CAATTACTTATGTTGCTATTCTTATTTATTATATTTGTTTAAAAAAATATTATTGTACGTTGCCCATTTTTTCAAATAAAATAAAAAAAAAAAATTACAGTAGAACATAAAACCGATTTTTTATATAACCAATTATCTATCGGGAATCATTTAAATATCATTAACTCCCGACAGAGAAAAAAATCCAATGTTTGCGTGTGTGCAACTTTGAAAATATCAAGTCAAAAATGAAGGGGTGACATTTATGCGAAAGCATTGTCACCATTGTTTACAAACCAATTGCTCAATAGACGGCGTGTAACGTGAAGGAGATTCCTTCCTATGTTATTAAGAGTTCTCTATTAATAGTGGCGTAAGACAGGGGTGCGTGTTGTCACCATGGCTCTTTAATCTGTACATTGATTTCTGCATAAGAGCCCTTAGGGATGAAAATAAGGGTCTGAAACTGAGTACTGTAACAGTGCGTGATTTGATGTATGCAGACGATAAAGTCCTGTTAGCAGAAAGCGTGGAAGAGTTACAGTATCTAGTAAGCATGGTATATGAAGGATGCATAGAGTACGGACTGAGGATGAATGCTAGCAAATCAAAGGTAATGGTCTTTGAAAAGTGTGAAAGCAGAACATCGTGTCAAATAAAAGTAGAGAATGAATGGCTTGAACAAGTCGACGAATATGTTTATCTGGGAAGCATGTTCCAACGGAATGGACGGCCTGATGAGGATATTGAAAGAAGAGTTATGGCAGGAAACAGAGTGAATGGAGCACTTAAACCAGTTATGAATGATCGTAACGTATCAAAGGAAGCTAAAGTTGCCATTCATAACGCAATTGTAGTGCCAACCTTGATGTATGCAAGTGAAACCTGGACATGGCAGAAGTCGCATGAAAGTAGAATAAATGCAGTGGAAATGAGATCGTTAAGAAGAATTTGTAATAGAACGATGTATGATAGAGTTAGAAATGAGGTCACTAGGAAAGAATGTAAGATGAAGAAAGATGTAGTAACTAGAATGAAAGTTAACACACTTAGATGGTTTGGTCACGTGGAAAGAATGAATGAAGAACGCTTGACGAAAAAAATATATAAGGCTGACAGGAATGGAAAAAGAGGTCGGGGGCGCCCAAGAAAAGGATGGCACGACCATGTGAACGATATTCTGAAAGAAGGAAATGTTAGAAGTCTGAACAATAGAAGAACATGCATGAGACGTAGCATGAATGTTGACGAGGCGGTGAATGTATGTCAAGATAGAATAGTGTGGCGTTCTGTTCTCTCTGCCTACCCCGCGAGGGACATGGCGTGATGGTATGTATGTATGTATTATTAAGAGTTTAATTTAGATGTTAACTTAATCTAATCCAAAGAGACTAGGAAGTCCGGTAGCTCAGGTTTGAACAGTTGCTCTCATCATCAAGGTTTGTAATATGTGGGTTAACAAATATCGGGATCAATCAGAAGTCACCAGTGTCATTTGAATTGCATATATTGAAAGATAAAACATAATATACAGTTATGAATACTCAAAGTTACATAAAACATTTAAGGTAATATGACAGGACAATCTGTAAAATAATCAAGCCAAGAAACAGATCACAGTTCACATTATAAGTATCTGAATTGGTCAGCCACAATTTGTAAATTATTGCAAGTTCTGAATTGTAATTGGTAGCTGGCTGTAAGTAGGTATGAATGAATGAATATGTTCAAAGGTAAGCAATTTATCAAATGATCAAATTAATATCAGAGGTGTGACAAATGGTCTAAACCTTTAATTGTAAATTGAACGGCGAACCAAAGTGGTATGCATGAATGAATGAACTCAACAAGTTAAATCTAGACAGAGTCATTGCAAATGTTAAATACATTACATTAATAATATTATGATTTGTCCAAGTACATCCTTGACTGTGTCCATAGACATGGGCACACCTACATAGTAGACATGAATGAATGAGCCGAAATTAGATTTTGACAGGAACATAGAAATCTTACCAAATATTAAATTCAAGTAGGTAATACAACACATGATGCTAGTGAATCTTTGTACAATTATAATTGACATAGACAGTTAGTAGGCCTGAAGGAATGAATGACATTTAGACATTTAAATTATTCAACTTATGATTCAAAATACAATGAATTTACACAGGCGGACTTTATAAAAGAAAATTCAAATTACTACGAGAGTTGACCTTTGGTATAATTAGTTCACGAAGAAAATAACAGTTAAAGATAAAAGATCTGACCATTTCCGAAGAGTATCCGATGGGGGGAATCTTCCTATTTCCAGGTATTACAGAGGGGGTGACGGCTGCCGGCGAAGGGGACATTCGTTGTAGAGTAGCGGACATCGGGGGTAGAAGAAATTCAGCTATCATGATTGGTTGGGGGATCTCGAAGAGTCGGAGAAACGATGCCGGTGGAGGTTGTCTCACAAACATCCGCTTAGACCTCGTACAGGTGAAGGTAATCCAGAAAGAACAGCTTCCAGCGAGCAGTGGTTGCGTGGATATAGTGAATCGAAAATGTGGGCGCACTATTCCAATGGGTAGGTTCGGTACCTTGAAGGGTCTTCATTATATTCAAACTGAAGGTAAATAAAGTTCGGAGCCTAGGTTGGCAACTAGAAATATGCATCACTGGTCTGGTATATTCGACTTTGAATCGCTTATGGAATGTTAATACACAGACTGTAGACACACGTGTACATTTAAGAGTATGACAGGCATGTTGAACGGGATTCTGATACGTAGCATGACCAGATTGACGACTAACCTGCGGTTAGATAGAAATGCACTTGGATTGGAAATAGAGAGTGACGTCTTCAATAAATACATTTGAAGGTCTGTCCAGGAATTTCACTCATTGTGTAATTACGATGTTATTGTTCGTTTTTATTATCTCACAAATATATTGTCGGTTAGAAACCGTTAGGCGGGATATGCACAGAGGTTACATTTCTCAATTACACACGTAAAACTCACTGAAGAAGGGATACGTATCACTTATCACAAGGATTAGTTACAATGGTATAAATAACAAATCACTCCGAGACCGTAGGCCAATATATTCGGATATTAACATGTTTACTTTGCGGAGCAACGGACGAGCCGTTGAAAAAGAAATATATATGATGCAAGATGGTCGACTCATTGTTCTAGAAACTTCTAGCGCGCGGGGAAAAAAAATAATACCAAAAAGGGCCGACGGCCACCGCAGAGAGGTAGGTACTGCCATCTCTTAGCGACCGAAAGGAAATAATATGACATAAAATGAATTGAAGGATTTAGCGGGGAATACGAATGCTTTGAATTAAGAATTGAACGTATTAAATTAAGAAGTAGCGTATTCATTATTTAAATTGATAACGCTACAGGCGTTACAAAAAAGTTTTTTCGTCACTTCATAGATGGTGTTTGAATTTATTCTCAAGCGAAATGATTTTGATGAATGTTTTAGTTTGGGAAGCGTGAATGTCGCACGCGCATGGGTGAGATTTGGATGTACGTCAAGAGCGAGCGGCGAATTCTTCTTCTTCTTCGTCAGCCATCTCTCCACTGCTGGATGTAGGCCTCCTCCAATGAACTCCATCTCTCTCAGTCCTGTGCTTTCCCCAGCCAACCTCTTCCCGCAACGGAATGATATCGTCCACTCATCTTTTTTGTGGTCGCCCTACCGGTCTTTTATTTTCCCACGGTCTCCATTTTAGTATTCTGGGTGTCCACCTCTCGGTACCCTGTCTTGCAACATGCCCTGCCCACTGCCATTTCAACTTTGCAACACGGTCTGCTATGTCAACTTTTGTTTATTTCTTCATTTCTTATTTTATCCCGGAGGCTCACTCCTAACATTTGCCGTTCCATAGCTCGTTGCGTACATTTTAGTTTGTATATTGTGTTGGCAGTTAGTGTCATTGTTTCCAATCCATATGTTAGCACTGCGAGGATACATGTTTCAAAGACCTTTCTTTTCAAATTCATCGAGCGGCGAATTAGTCTGGCAATATTAATAAAAAAAAAAATTAAATTTTAAACTACAACTTTCAAAATTTGAAATGATAGGGAACCCCATCAAAAGTCATAATTGGTTACACGTTAACTAGTCGATGACAGGTCGTATGCCCTTGCCGGTTCTTCTATAATATTTCAACTCCGTCTCTATTGAGATGTTAAAAAATATATCCAATTGTTTTATTTAACAAAAAAATCATTTTTTTATGAAGTTATTTACATCTGTGTTATAAAAACGTTATCATAACTATCTTACGAGTTAATTTTACGACGTCAAAAAACTTTGTGCGAATACTTTTCAAGGTTATCAAAAACGAAGTTAGGTAAATGCCCCGTCATAAATTTAATATTAAAATAAGTTAGTTACTCGCAAAACTTTTAGCGCCTAACACAAAAGGGTTGGTCGCATGGAAATTATTCTCAAAGGAAAACTCTAACAGCTCCTTTATTTATGATAACGGAAACTGTAAATATATACAAAACCGTATGTTAAATATCAAAACCGCATTGCTTCAGATAAGGTATAAACGAGTTACAAAATTATCGAGGAGAACAAAATGATTTGCAGTGGAAAACAAGCACTCTTGAAGTGTAAGAGAGAAATATTTTTGATTTTTTCAAAGTTATTTATGATGCTTACATTGACATGCAAAAACGAAACATGGAGGTACTAAGAAACGTTCAAATGTAGAAAAAAATATCTAGAAATTCGGTCGCTTAGATAAATATTTTGAATGATGAAATACACATTAAAAGAAGGATACAAACGCAGAATGAAAATGAATATCTTGAAGTGATTTAAAATGCAAATGATGTAAACGCAATCGCCTCGTCGCGTCGGTCGGTTGATGAGCGAATGGTGAACCGCGATGCATATTCGGTTCAGGAACTGATGTCCTTCGGCCATCTTCGTATGAATGAGATGCGAGACTCTCCGGCGAATGTCGTTTTCATTGTGGTGTAGGTATAGCCTCGCCACAATAATTTAATATGAAAAAAATGGAGTAAAATAGAAATCATCGTAGAAAAACGTTACACGAACATAAAATGATACTTTAAAGAAGATATCAGAAGGCTGAATTTGTGAGAACGTGTTAGATATTAGACCTTGCATTATTATAAAGAAAACCAAGTGATTGTAAGAACAGAAGTGTGTGGCGATCAGCTCTCTCGTATGATTGTTTGTAGTTTTAAAAGATATTACCGGTTGATTACTTCTCGGGTGTTTATTCTCATATAGATATTTTGTTCAAGATTTTTTTATCACAGCAACAAAGAGAATGATTTTTCTTTTGCATTCTGATGTGAGCCAATTTTTGAGATGTAGGTATTTTTTTTTTGTTTACACTGGCGTTCTGCACGTTGTGGACGGTCTTTTCGTCCAATGAACGTGCTTTTTTTTACAAAGTAACTACTTCTGCTTACGTAATTATATTTTTCCCCTTTTCCTTTACTGTATGATATTCTGTAGAATGTGGTTGTTGGACTATCATTTTGACGGCTTGTATAGTTTTGAGGGGACGACACGGTCCATGATTAATTGTATTACTGTCGACAAAAGTCTGTTTTAAAATTAAATTTCAATTTCATATCCCCACGTTTCGTTTCTGGCAAGGCGAATGTCACGTAAAATATATTGTTAAGTTTTTGGCACGACCGCATGATTTTGTCCAATATTATTATTTTATTTTGAGATAAACGAAATGTATACGAAAATTCGTGAAGGTAGACTTAAAGTAAACCAAATCTCCGAAAGTTATTTTTTTTTAAATATGTATTTTTTTCTAGAAAACATAAATTGATATTTTTACGTAAGTAGGTAAGTATGCACTTAGTTGTTTTGATATATATTTTTTAGAATTAAATGTTTATTTAAATTTTTATTTTATTTTTTTGTCGTTTAATCATATATATACTTTTATTTTTTTGTTTGATTTCATTTTCTCTTGGCCTTTTTTTTTAATGACAAACTTTTAATCTCTCAATACAGACAAAGTTGGAAAATGAAGAACCAGGAACTCAAGGCACCTGCAGGGCTTATGACCTGTCCTCGGCTGGTTTACGTGATGACTTTATGCGCTTGCGCAACGTTCACCAATTATGACTTCTTATTGATTTCCCTTATCAATATAATTTTTGAAAGATCTATAGTTGAATAATGTGTAACAATTCATTTGAAAAATAATGCATTATTTCTATTGCCATCTATGAAGTAACGAAGAAACCTTTTTGTATAGACATTATTTTTCTGTATGAAATATTTGGCATATAATCTGGTCGATAGTCCTTGTATTGTTGAAAGAATGTAACAAATACAAATACAATACGCATTAACTTGTTTCTGGTTTAGTAAGTCAAAGTTTCCGGTTGGCTCTCTAATTGATTGAGATCTGGTAGTTTTAAGTCAAATGAGCTGTGAAATTTTATATTAAGTCAAATGAGCTGTGAAATTTTATATTAAGTCAAATGAGCTGTGAAATTTTATATTAAGTCAAATGAGCTGTGAAATTTTATATTAAATGCGAAAATATAAAAAAAATATATAAATTTAATTAATAATTCAATTCATAGAGCAACTCGCTCACGCGAGTCGCTATTATTATCATTATAAACGAACTTAAACATAACCTAAGAACGCAGAAAAGAGAAGCTGGGACTAGACGATACTGAACAAATTACTACCAAAATAGCTTTATCAACCTTGAACTTTCATTCCTTGACTCCGTTCACCTGACCAATGTTCTCTTCTTGGAATAAAATGTAAATATCTTTATATAATTTAGTGAAGCATTATAATAATTTGTTTATTTTTTTTTCAATTGAAGAACAATATTATGTTCTATTTAAAAAAAGCTGTTATATTAACGATTGAAATAAAATAAAGAAAATAATAAGAACTTTCCCTTATATATTCAAATTAACATTTGGCGTTGTTAAACAAATCAGAGATCGCTGAAATTGAAGAAAAAAATTAGATTATTTAAAAAGAGTAATTTATTGAAAATAATTCATGTAATAAAATAAATTCATAATTGTAAACCCCTCATCAAACAGCAACCAATATCGGTCGTGTTTTTACTCTAAAATTGTTCCTCCAAATCAATTAATTATTTTTTAATAAAATTTCATTATCTATGTGTCTCTCATTTTATTGAATTTACAATGACCTTATTTAACAATGTGTGTATATCTTATTCATGAACATAAAATACAATAGACACCAAAAATAAATAAATTTATGTCAAGTTTTTATAAATTGGTCTTGTATTTTTTTTTCATTTCATTGTTTTTTTTTTAATCTAATTTAATAAGGAAAACTTTTCAAGTATTATTTTTAAAACTGACTTTTATATACCTATTACATTGAATAATTAGAATTTTTAATTCAGAAATATAAAAGCAAAAAGTGGATTTGGCTCCCTTTGTTTATGACCCCGCCCAATTCATAAGCATGTGCGTGAAATTGCCGCACGCAAATAAAAATACTTTTAGCACGAACTCGAGAGTTTTGTTGTACCTTATTAGTAACATTAAAACAAAAATTTAGGTAACAATTTAAATAAATATTGTGTTTTGTCAGCATTTGCGTTGAACGGTGATAAGGCGTGCGAAAACGTGGCCTTTTGTGAATATTGTGGCCTTGTACAAGATTAGAAATCGCTTCTTTTTATGGATATATTTACAAGATTTAATATTATTAATTTTGTCTTGATCGTATTTTAAATCAAAGCTTTGAGACTTCACGAGAGATTACATATTTAAACTTACGATGCTATAATAATTAGCTGATTATCCTTAGCTTTGCTTCCCTCGTACTTACATATTTGAGTATCGTTCAAAACATAGATACTAAATCCTCCTTTTTTTTCCTCATTGTTATCATTTTTTCCTCTCTTTGTATTTTGTTTCTCACTAAATACCTACTTTTGTACCGATTTAACTTTAGGACTTCAGGTTTTTCGGGTTGGTCGGAAGAAATTGCCTAACAACGGCAATAAACCCACCTTTGTGCACTTGCTGTTCATAAAGACGAATAAATGAATGGTACATACAAAATTTATACTTTTACATGTATAAGTCATAGTATAAAAGCTTATTTACTAACGATTGGCTATTGGGAGCACAACTATATGTACATAGAACTTCAGGACTTGTACTTAACTACTCGGCAGAGGAATATGCGGCTCCAGTCTGGTTCCAGTCTTCCCATGCTAGAAACGTTGATGTTGCTTTGAACGAAACCAACAGACTCGTAACGGGATGCCTTAAACCTACTCCTGTGGAAAAAATCCTATAACTAACTGATCCTATAAGAGCTGTAGCTTCTGAAGAGGAAAATATGAGACAGCAGAATGACTCTCGACATCTGCTATATGATGGTCACATCCTCCCACCCTCAAAACTCAAGTATAGAAACAATTTTCTCAGGAATACAATTGCACTAACCTCAACGAGCGAAAAGAGAAGAATTGAGCTGTGGAAGGAAGAGTTAGGAAGTGAAAACTTCCATGAACAAACAGAGGTACTTCCAACGGGTCACCGACTTTCATATGCAACCTGGAAATCCCTGAATAGACTAAGGACGGGTGTAGGAAGGTGCAAGGTAAACCTTGCAGATGGAGATTGCTAGAGGATGACCAAGACCTGGCATGCGAATATGGGGAGACGCGGAACATGTCACACCTGCTGAACTGTCCGCTTATAGAAGGAGGTTGCTCTGAGGAGGATCTGTGGCAAGCGAATGAGAATACTATTATGGCTGCAAATTACTGGAGGGACACAATATAGGTTGATGATCTTGGACACGGAAACTAAATAAGTAACGATTGGCTTAAAATAGCAATTTTTAACACTTTGAAGGATGTGTTCTCTGAGAGCCACCACAACTCAGGGTTTATATTATCCATTAGTTGTTTCTTGCTGTAGTATCCTTTTACAGAAAAAAAGTAACCTCGATCTATGATTTACATTTGGATGTCTCTGGATCATGGTCTGAAATATACTATATAGTCCAGCTTGCTCCCTAACTCAGTTTGAATGTTGACATAATATGTCAACAATTCACACGTACCTACATCAATTCAAATCCTAACCAAACCAGAATTTTCTGAATTAATTAATGTTCCAAAAACAATAAAAGGCCACTTGTCTCTGAAATGTTTTCAATTTCATATAAACCCAATTTGATATAACCCTACGATATTAAAAACATAATATTATAACTGTGATATATCGGTAAGCCTGAGTATTGACAATGTGTATAGCACGTAGGCTAGGACGGAGGTAGCCGAATGGAGTGTTCGGGTATCTCCGTCTCCGATTTACGGCTCTCACTTAGTGGGTTCATTGGTGTACCGTATAAAATTGAATTACTTCTTTTTTTTATATATTTGTACTTTGGTGATATTTCATTTTGTTTATTGAATCGTATGTATTTGAATACGCGTTGTTAATTCAAGAGGAATATTCATACTTGGGGAGTATTTTTTAACGGAATGGAAGACCTGATAAAGATATTGAAAGAGCAGTAATATCCAATCCAAGCATCTCAAAAGAAGCCAAAATTAATGAACATAATGCAATAGTAGTGCCTATTTTGACGTATGCCAGTGAAACATGGACGTGGCAAAAAACGCATTAAAATAGAATAAATTATGTAGAAATGAGATCACTTAGAAGAGTATATAATAGAACGATATTATGATAGAATGAAAATGATAGGACATATGGAGAGAATGCAAAAAATAAAGAAGTATATTTATCATAAGTAAAATGAAAGTAAATGCCTTGAGGTGGTTTAACATATTGAAAGAATGAATGATGAACGACTGATAAATAGCATGGGTGTAAGAGATAGAGTGAATAGCAGGGGCCGCCCCAGAAAGGGATGGCATGACCATGTGAATAAAATTTTGAAATAAGGAGCTTGAACAGTCGGCGAACATGTACCTATGATTCGAAGCATGGATGTAAATGAAATGTATGCAAAAATAGAGGAGTATGGCGCTCGGTTTTCTCTGCTACCCCGTAAGGGACATGGCGTGTTAGTATAATTTAAGAGTTTGAAATAGTAACAGTTTCCATGTATAACAACAGTATTTCATAGATTTTTATATAATACAAATATTTTTTTCTGAGAAGGTCTATTAAAGATACTATTAAAGTACTCGCTGATGCCGGGCAAGTGTAATCGGAACCCGCTCGATTCTCGATAAATTTATGCAAAGAACAAGTAAATTCAATACAAAAATATTTTATGCAAAGTACAAGTAAATTCAATACAAAAATATTTTTGTATTAAAGATTTATAATTTTCTTCATAATTGTAACGACAATTATTATAAAATAATGATGTGCGTCCATAGACGTTTGAATTTGATATGAATAATATCTAAATAACTTGGACTGATAACAAAATGAGGTTTATTAATAAATATTATATGCAAATTATTGATTGTTTGCTGGACTAGGTATTTCGTGTTAGCACGCGATCAATGTTGTTTGCTGTGAAAGGTAGTTTAGTATTCAAATGATAATTATCAACGCCAATGTTGAGTTTTGAACAACGCCTAACAAAGATAGAATCGTTAATATGAATATCATGTATTTAGAATATCCACGTAATTAACTAGACGTTAACAAATGAAGCATGTTTTAAATATTATGATTAAGTACCTATCTTCAAATCGGTGAAGCCAAATTATTCATGGTATTAATATTTTTATCAATGGCGATAGTATAATAATATGTAGTTGAAGAATACGTTAGTAGGTACAAAAGTGTAAAACTGTATATCAAAATAATCTAATATTTCAAGACATTTTGTTTTCCTATTCAAAAAAAGGTTATTGCATAAGTACTCTTTTATGAAACTGCTACCATTTGTTGAGGGCATGGTGGGACAGTATCAGTGCGGATTTAGGCCTGACAGATCAACAGTTGATAAAATTTTCACTTTAAGAATGGCCCTGCAGAAAACGTGGGAATTTAATATAGAAACTCACAATATGTTTGTATACCTACTTCAAATCTGTTTACGATAGTATCTCCAGACACAAATTATATGAGGCCATGAGGGAACTAAATATCCCACAAAAACCAATCTGGGTCATAGTGATAATCATGTCTAATACATATTCGTCGTTGCATATTTAAAATGACACATGTGCTTACAACCTACTTTTGAGAAAATATGAAAAAACCTTTTAAAACAATGTCTACATAAAAAATGTTTTTTAACTACATATTATAAATAAATAGCTACACACTTCACTTTTATTATAACATTATGAAAAAATAAAAATACTATCCCAAATTCACACAATATATTATAATTCAATAAATTAATTACATGTGTCATTTTCTATATGTATATACAGGCACATGGATCATTTTGTGTATGGCACAACTTAGTACTACCTGTATACTATCTGTCAAATATGTTGCTTATTATATCTACTAGTCTCAGTTTTTTGGAAATAATGTACCTATATAATTTACATTATCAACTAGCACATTAATAATAATAATAATATTTTTTTATCACGCAAAAAAAACCTATAATGTGGCGGACTTTTTGCCTGTAGGCAATTTTTACCAGTCAACCACACTAGTAAATACATCAGTAGCAAGTTAAAAAAAATATATCATATTAAAACTAATTCACATTACAACAAAGAAAAAAAAATACAAAATGAAATATAAAAAAACACAATTCAAAAATTATAATTGTGATGTCCAAAAATAGGAAAAGGATGGGATGTGAAGGGATGAGGGATGGTGGAATTATATAATTATAATTATGAAAAACCATTAAGTTAGGAGCTTCTCTTATACCATTGAGTAATTGTTTCCACAACCAGGCTGCGTGAATTGTGAAGTGTGTAGGATGATTTGTGGTGTACCTATTGGTATTGAGAGTGTACTATGGTTTTGAGACCGCAAATTTAAGCCATTGCATGAGAGGAAAGATGGGCGAGTTTCTTATTGAGGTAGTTAGGTGTGAGAGGGTTCTTAAGTGTCTGTTAAAGTAAGGAAAGAACATGGGAATTTCTTCGTTTTGGATTTTGAGCCACTTCAACTGTTTTCAGACACATGATCAAACCTTTTGAATCCAAACACAAATTATATGCAAACGTTTTGCAGTCTTTCAAGTGTGTCAAGTTGTTCCTCAGTAGCGTCTAGGTAAGCTACGTCAGCAAATCTATCGACATACTAGGAGTATCTATAACAAACCAATTACACTACAGGGACTCATTGAAGCTAAGGTGAAACTCGCCTCCAAAAAAATAAGCATATTATATAGAGCGCGTAGGTATTTTTTGAAAATTCAAATTTTTATTCTCTACAAAGCGCAAATACGTCCAATTATTGAATACAGTAGTCACCTCATGAGTACGCCCCGAATACTTTCTGAATACCCTCGATGCTGTACAAAGGTGTGCTATATATACATCTGAATGACGACCCATCATTGACTGATGGATTGCAATCACTAGACCACAGACAAAAGGTCGGTATTCTAAGTTTATTCTATAGATACTACCACGGGATATGCTCAGAAGAACTTGCATCTCTGGTACCTCTTCCACCCATTCACAATAGTCACTCGTTTTACTCAATCTCAACACCCGTTCACAATAAACCTTCAATTTACACGAACCAGTAGCTTCTCGAACTTTTTTACTAACACAGCAGCCCGGGTGTGGAACGATCTTCCCAATTCTGTGTTTCAACCTTCTTTTAACCTGGATCTTTTTAAAACCCGAATTAATATTTTCCTGAGCAGATTGCAAACCCTCCCCAACGCTATTTGAAATTTGAACGCTATTTGATTTTTTTGCCTCTTGATATTTGAAAGGAAAATCCTGAGAAATATTTTTGATATAATCACAAGATACGGGCATTATATGACGAACCCAACATTGTAAATGTCATAAAAGTTCGTAGACTGCAATGGTTGGGACATGTCAGCTGAATGAATGATGATCGTATCCCCAAAAAGGTTCTTAATACCAAGCCAGAGGGCAGAAGAACTAGAGGCAGGCCCAAACTAAGATGGCTGGATAACACAGAAGATGACATAAGGGCGATCAGAATAGCAAATAGCATATTTCAATATTTTTGAAAATATTAGTACTTAAACACATAAATTTGTCATAAATTAATGTTTATCTAAGTTAAAAAACCCAGACTGGACCAAAGTTTAAGTTTTGTAGGCATAAAATTTTTCATATAGTTATTTCAAAATTGTAGGTTCTGCGCATCAAGAGGATCGGAAGTTACAAGGGGGGAGGACATACAGACAACAACCTAAGTATATTTTAAGTCCCGATACAACAATAGCATACTTAGTATAGTAATCATACTAATGCACATCGTTTTATGCAACAATATCAACGTGTGTACAAAAATCTTTAATTTGAGTCAATATTTTTTTATCTGTTCAATTGAATTATTGACCAAAAATTGTTTCCTGTTATTTATAAATGATACAAAGCCTTCTATACTATATATCATTTTCACAAACCAAATTGACATATTTTTTTAGTCGCAACAAGTATTTTACGAAAATTAATTGAATCAAAAACACATTCCAGTGACGGACAATCTCACGTGGATTGTTCATGTTTACAGTCTCCTTGTTTATGAAAGTAGCGATTTCAAATACCCAAAGCGAGACGCTATACATCGCACCATGTGATGTAAGAAACGAAGGGATCTCGTGGCATTTTTGCCATTTGAGTAGCACATGAGAGTAGGGTGTCGATCCGCCATTCGGGCGACACAGCGACTAAGATAAATTGTTTTGCACGCGCTTTGGAAAATGTTAGTTTTTATCAACGGCCATTATTTCATTTTAAATAATTTCCATTCATTTATCACGTCCTGTTTCGTATTCAAATGAGAGAAAAAAAATACAGATGAATAACACAATATCGCCCCCAAAAAGCCCCCAAATTTGGATTTCTTTAGCGAGTACCTACCATCAATGCGAGATCCGGCGAAAATTATGAATATGATTGCATTATTCATTCAAAAGCTTAAATTCGCAAGTGTAAATTTCATTTCGGTTCATGATATTTACTATTATTTTGTTTTCAAAACGATTCAAAATATAGTTTTTCGCTATTCACCACCACCCGTTCTGCATATGGGGACTGTAAAAAGCTCCTTCACAGAACGCTAAATGAACGACAAAAAATGCATAGCACAAAAAGTAGTTCATGGAGCAATCTCGGCATTAAGTGCAAAAAGATAAATCTAAGAATGTGATTCACACTCGTGGACTCTCAAAATTTAGCTTAAAAGGTTCTTCGAGATCACAAAATCCGCATTACCAATGGGACCTTGAAGAAGCCCACGGCCAGCAACGAGGAGCTCCAATCTATAAGAGGACACCATTTAGTGGCAACAATCCCACAGGATATGTTCCGAAGTTTGGTCTGGGTATTGACAGAACTGACATGAGACAAAGGAGGTAATTTTAAAACAGTGAAGATAACTGTTAAAATTTCCATGTCCTGTGAAAAATTGGGAATTCAAAAAGTCAGGGACAACCCAAAAAGATTTAAGTCGATTCCTCATTTAGATCCCATAGATTTTAGAATATAATATTTTTATTTTCAAATTGGTAAATCATTTTCATATAATGGCATTGAAGAATAAGTTTTCATAATAAAATAATTATCAAGAATAATTTAACAAACTCATTTCATGAAAATGCTGGAAATTTTCCAAACAAAATTTGAATACTGTGTGGAGTTCTTGGTAGTAAAGAGTATAGCATCAGCCACAACTAACACTTAATTTCTCGTGAATTATTTAAAATTTTATAAAAAGAAGGTTAATATTAAAATTCTATTTATTTGTTTGATACAATGTTAAGATAACTTGTAGTATATTATATTCATACGCATAATTTTCAATAATCTTTTGATAACAATGCTGCCAAGTATATTAAAAATATTCTTTTTCCATCACGCGATGTTACTTTAAATCGCTGTCACTAACCCATATCAGCGTTTGATCTCGGTTATTTATTAACTAGGGGTTTAACCATGGACATTAATTTCAAACCTCGTGTTATGCTTATATAGGGAAATTGTGTTAACCAAAATAGCATTATGTTCTAAGCTTTAATGTCGTGCTATTTAAACAAGGCAGATAAGAACTTTTTCCCAGAATTTTGAGTCATTTAATTATTCTGAAACATTGAGGTAATCATTATTACGATGCTTGGGTATGTTGTATACTTTAACTATTTCAAATAGATCGATTAAATTTTCCTTCAAAAGTTGCCTTAGAAATTAACTTAAAAAAAACTACATTCGTTAACAATAATTGCATTTTTTTCGAGATTCATTCGTTAAAATTCGATAGTTCCAACACCACCCGCTCTGCATATGGGGGCGACCAAAAAATGCATAGCACAAAAAGTAGCTTATGGAGCCCTCTAAATTAGCAGTTTCGGCACATATAGTGCAAAATGAACAATCCACGAATGTGAATAAAAGATTCACACTCGTGGGCTGTCATCGACTTCAGATCTTTTCATATATAAAGCATTAAAGGTGTTACTTATATATTTTTAATAAATTTACATATCATGCACGGAACTTCATTAGACTGCAAACATCATAAAAGTGCTCCACGAGGCAATACGAGAAACACAGGCCATGTGCCGGCACCATGTAACATCATCAAAGTAGTGACATTTAGTAGTGTTACGGTAACTGCTAAACGACACTACTTTGATGACGCCACCATCTACGCAACATTGCCTGTATTATTTGTCATATAACATCGCTCCATGGCCTATATTAAATTATTTTCATATAACATCGTTCCGAGGCCTGTATTTCTCGTATGGCCTCGGTCCATCATACGATACCACGAGTATAAGACTTCATCCAAAAAAGCATGTCGTCAAATCATCTTTTATTAGAATACTATCAACTCACGTATTAAACGTATTCATTTGTACTTCCAGATTGGATGCTGCGGAGCCGATGGTCCTAACGACTACATGAACATGAAGAAACCTCTCCCATCAGAATGCAGAGATACAGTCACCGGTAATGCTTTCTATTATGGATGCGTTGAGGAACTCACCTGGTTCCTGGAAGAAAAGTCGGGATGGCTGGCTGGCATTGCTATGGTCGCCTGTATGATTCACGTAAGATTTTCAATATTTATTAAAAAAAACAAGAGCCAGTTAAATATATTTAAATATTGAATGACATCAAACAAAATTTTATTTGAGAAATGTTAATGATGTCATTCTTTGGTTTAACGAAAATTAATTTACGTAAAAACTGTACCTTAATAAAAATTAAAACATTCACTACAATTGAGGACAAATAATTAAAAAAAAATAGTAATTAAAGGTCGGCCTTCGTGGCTCAGTTGGTTATGTATCTGACTGCTGATCCAAAGGTCCCGGGTTTGATTCCCGGTGGAGACACAGTTTTGTGGATCAGTGAGACGATTAATATCGCAAGTCTTCAGAATGGGACAACTTGTTATTGGGTGCGTGTTAAATTAATATTTGACATTGTATCTGTTAATTGCCCGAGAAGCAATAAAAATTAATAAATAAATAATACTAAGGGCACAATACTCAAAAGAGTAGATGGGAGAAACTGTGACCCTTTAGAGCAATTCTTCCTATCTTTAAATTGAGCCGTTGACTAGATTATTTGCTATCATATTTTTTTTCCTAAATTTCATTTTTAAATGTCATCATAATTTTGAGAGGTTAAAAATACATAGTTTTATTTTATTTTTTCAGGTTGTCAATGCAGTTCTGGCTCTAGTACTCGTGCAAGCTTTACGAAAAGAAGAAAAAGACGTGACTGGTTATAAACAATAAATTATTATTTCATTTTTTTAATTTGTTTGAATTTCTGTGTTTAGTATAAATAATTTCTTGGCAACAACTTATCAAAAAACAACTGCTTAAAAATTCGTAGTTAGAAAAACGATAAATATCCTTTCACAACAGTGGTATTTTTCCTTACAATAACATTAAACAACTCCTTTTCTTTTCCTAGCTCATAATCCTTATACGAGATTAGAAAAAGAACGAATTGGTATTTAAATATCTCACGATGGGCGCACTACACTACATTCGCGAAACAATCGCGCTTAATTCTATGCAATCGCGTTTAAAAAATCACCCGCGGTTTCGGTTTTTAGTTATTCTTTGTCATAAACGTTGCATTCAAATAACACATGCTGTGTACTATACACATTCATTTTATTCTGATACTTATGTATGAGATTGTAAACAAAGGTATATATTGGTACCCACTTTATAATTTCACATAAACAAACACTGTTAAAAATTTTCTGTACGGCACTGCTTTAAGTAAAAAATACTCCGACAATCGCGATATACAAAGACCGCACTTGCGAATTTATGTAGTTATATTCTTTTCACATAATTCACGAAACTAATTTTTTTTTTCACATACTTAGCGCCATAAAATTCTCACGCACAACAATAATACTGAAGTGACAAAACTTAATAATTTTATATTTTGCATACAGATTTACGCGTGGTACAGAACATTTAATTGAACTTGATATATTAATTTCACTGTTAAAACAAATATCAAACGAAAGTTAACGGTTTAAAACGATAATACTTCAATTTTGTTATTTTTTATAAGCAAGCAAACGCGAATACAGCTCGTGACTAATCTATCTAAATTTCAACTAGCGGTAGAAAAATTAAGTTTTAAATAAACACCACCTATCGAGCGACAATCTAAGTTTTTGCTTACAAGATATTTACGTACCTACGTCATTTAGATTCATTGCAATCAGAAATATATTTTTATATCAATGGAGCTCGCAAATAATTAATTTAATTATCACTATTTAATATATAAAATAGGTACTAATTTCGTGAAATACTTAACATACCTATTTCATACTTTGTAATTTTGCTTTAAATACCTACCTATTACAAAGTTGACGATGTCATCGAAGTAATTCGTGAACATAAAATAAATATTATCTGCATCACGGAAACATGGCATGACGATTATAATACCATCTCCCTCAAGAATCTCCACTCTCAAGGATTCACAGTCGTTGAAGAAGCAAGGGAGATGAAAACTAAGGAAACCGCAACCTGTGCAACAAAAACTAATCACGGAGGTATTGCTGTAATCGCCAACCAAGGACTCCATATATCTAAAACACCAATTGGAAAATTCAATAGCTTCGAATGTCTTGCCTGCAAAATATCCACTAAAAGTTACAACTTCACCATTATCACAATCTATAGACCGGGATCAATCCATGTAACGGGAACATTTTTTGACGAATTTTCAATACTTTTAGAAAAAACTTCTTCAATTCCAAATCTATACATCACCGGTGATTCAACATCCACTTAGAACAGTGTGAAAATCCAACTAGCAAACGATTTACAGACATTATCAACTCATTTGGACTCCTTCAGTCAGTGAAGACCCCGACCCACGATGCTGGAGGAATACTGGATGTCTTCATATCTAGAACAAATAACGAAGAAATCTTTCCGCGTGTAATTGATATCGGCTTATCTGATCATAAACTCATTTATACTACCCTTAATTTCTGTCAACCCCAGCCAAAATACATAACAACTACTTCAAGATCATGGAGAAACTTTAACATTGAATATTTTCTATCTGATATACGTCAATCTCCTCTCTGTAACCTTAATAATAATCAAAATCAAACTCTACGAAACAAACACAACGTTACGAAATCTTATTGGAAAACATGCACCGGAAAAAACAAAACGACGTCAAAACCGAATCCCTGACAACTTTCGACGAAGAGTGCAGGGAAAAGAAGAAAAAAATGCGTAAAATAGAAAGAGCATATAAACACCATCACTCAACTTTGCAACGTACAGATTGGATTGCAGCACAAACAGACTACAAAAAAACACTTACGGCTAAGAAGAATGGTTATTGGACAGATAAAATCCAAGAACGTGATAACCCGAGACAAATGTGGAAATCAATAAATACAGTCTTAGGAACCACAAATATACTCCCCACTACTGCAGATATCTCTCCAGATGCCATCTCCGATTTTATGCAACAAAAAATTATAAAAATTCGCTCTACCACAGCTAAGTCATCTTCTCCTTCTTATTCAACCAACTTAAGCAATAGTTATCGAGATTACTTTACCGAAACAAGTGAAAAAGAAATTATCACACTCATCAATAACTCACCCAACAAAAACTGTACCTTAGATCCCATTCCAACATGGCTCCTGAAAAATGTATTGTTTTAATAGCACCCTATCTCTGTAAATTATTTAATTTATCATTGTGCTCTGGTGAAGTGCCGATAAGTCTCAAAGAAGCAATAGTAACACCGCTACTAAAAAAGCCAAATCTTGACCCTGATGACTTAAACAACTACAGACCCATATCCAACTTACCTTAAGTGCAAGATTAAATAATTTCATAGAGACAAACGGGATGTTTACCAAATTTCAATCTGCATATAGCAAATATCACTCAACTGAGACTGGACTCCTTCGAATACTATCTGACACGATTCTAGCTACCGAAACCGGAAACCATGTTCTAATAACATTCCTCGACATGAGTGCTGCTTTTGATACGATTGATCACACTATTCTTACTGAAAGACTCAAATCAACTTACGGTATTCGAGAAAACACACATAAATGGTTTCAATCTTATCTCACAGGACGGCACCAAACGATCAAATTCAATAATCTAAAATCATCTCCCGCTCTTATAAAATTCGGTGTTCCCCAAGGTTCTGTGCTAGGCCCGTTACTCTTTATTTTATACGCAAAAGACATATTTTCTATCATTGACTCCCATGGACTATTAGCACATTGTTATGCGGACGATTGGCAACTTTACTTTTATTGCACACCAGAAAATGCTCACCATCTTAAAACCGTAATTCGTAAATGTATCGAAGATATCGATATTTTGATGTCAGCAAACAAACTTAAGCTTAACCCAAATAAAACAGAACTACTTTGGACAGCAACGCGAAAACGTCATCATTTAATAGACACCTCCCCACTAACCTTCGAAGACTCAGATATTATTCCCAAATCCTGTGTCAAACTTCTCGGAGTCAAAATAGATTCGATTATAAGCTTTACAAACCAAATAAACACAGTTTCATCTTCTGCTTTCTTTGAATTAAGACGTTTAAAGTCAATCCGAAGGAGTATCCCATCTGAAGCCATGAAATCTTTGGTAAGCGCCTTTGTTGTCTCCCGTTTGGATTACTGTAACGGTATATATGCGAATCTACCAAAAAAAGAAATTAATAAAATTCAGTCAGTTTTCAATGCTGCAGCCAGGCTCATCACCGGAGCCTCCAGGTTTTCTCACATCTCTCACCATCTCCGCAATCTCCATTGGCTTAAAGTTCCTGAAAGGATTGAATATAAACTCTGTCTCATGATCTTCAAAGCACTTCATGGTATGGCTCCTACTTACCTCTCCGAACTTTGCATTCCTCTTTCAATTAACGACAGACAATCATCACTTCGTTCTGCATCTTCATCCATGGTTGGAAAATTATTTGAAATAAACAGGGTGCATACCACTAATTTCGGCGATCGTGCGTTTGCTGTGGCAGGACCAAATGCATGGAATAAGCTCCCAAATACCTTCAGACAAACTGAAAATATATCTACCTTCAGAAAAAATCTCAAAACACACCCCCAGCGCAGCACTATTTAAGGGAGTCTACACCTGTACACGTCGTCACTTCATTTCCGTATTTCATCTGTCACTTCACGCCGCCGCGCCGTTACGACCACGCGACCACTGGTCGCTTCTCGACCACGCCGTCTTGCCGACACCATCCGACCACCGGTCAACTCTCGACCTCGCGAGCACGATGGTACTTCACCATGCGAAGATTCGGATATACCTACTCATCGTGAGAAAGTTCCTTTGTAAGTTATTTCATCAATTGTAAATTTACCTTTAAGCAAACTATTAATTGTGATCAATATACTCATTGTAACTTTTGACCATTCTTTCTTCTTCTCTCTCAACCACTGTCCTTGTGTTCTTATTTCAAATCATATCCACTTAATTGGGATATAGTAAACTCTCTTTATTGGTAACCCATCTGGTTACCACCTACATTTATTAGTAACCCCTCTGGTTACTAACTACGCTTTTCTTCTGGTCTTTCTTTCTTTTTCGTGTCCGGCTAAGCTCTACCACTCCAATAAGCAGCGACTGACATCGCATTGTCGTTTGTCATAATCAGATCCCCAGGACTACAGACCACTCCCATCAGTGGGCACATCAGCAAGTGACTGTCATCCTGGGTTGCGCCGCATTCGCATCGGGTGTCATCTGATGCAGGCAGGTACCCCCACCTTTGCAGGTTTTTTTTGCATCTAGTGACGCCAACCCTGAGTCTATTGAGGGTCTTCCATAGAGCATATGGTATGTGTTCTCCAACTCCGAATTAAACTTATATTAAATATTCTTCTGGTAACTCTTCTGGTTACCAGTCAGCTAAATGTATATCAATGGAGCTTTCTTCCATATTTTCAATTTAATCTCAGTTTCCTTGAATGATCTCCAGAACCTCGTTCATTGACAGGCCCGTTCAAAAAATTGCATAATGCTGATTGAAAAAGAATCTAGTATAGTGACCTAGAACTGACATTGACAGAAAAAAATGTGTCTGTAGACCCAAACAAGGACTGATGATGATGAAAAATACATATTATGTAACATTCAAAATATTTTATGATGTAAAATAATGAAAAAAAAACACTTTAACAGACTATGTAACAATGCAGTACATTGATGCATGCTCATAGTCCCACTGGACTAAAAAAAGGACACCTTACTAAGTATCAAAATATCTTTAAAATAAAATATGTTACAATAAATTTAAATTTAAGGTTTAATAAAATGATAATTTTATAAGTTATATTTAAGTCAAATTCTATTACAAAATTAAAATATTATACTTACTTTTCTAACGGAATGTCATAAAAATTCATCTTTAAAATAATTGTTCAAATAAGATGTGTTCAAAATTAGGGCTGTCAAAAAACTGATAAAATAAATACGTTAAAAACGACAAAGCCAACCTTAGAAAACACAAATATGATGTTACCAGTAAAAAAAAAATGTATATATGTTGAAAGTGCTTATTTAATGAAACATGTCTAGTGTTCTTTTTTTAGGACAGTGGGTTCATCTGGGTTTGTAAGAATTATTAATTTATTCAAAATATTACATTTATAATACAAATTTTATCAGTAAATCATTCTTTATATTAAATATTACATAACTAGAATTTACTTGTGTTTTACTTAAGTTAAAATAAACTTAGTGTTCGGAAGATATAAAACAATTTTGTATTTTATTTTTATTTTTTATTTTATTTATTTATTACAAAAAGACATATTTTACATAAAAAAAATACATAGCAAAAAAGAAATTAATACACTTTATAATATGACTTCCTTCAAAAAGAGATATACTCGTGCTTTGAAGGGAGTATTGTTTTCATAACTTCAAAATATTCTTTTTTTATTTAGGTATGTACTAGGATATTACACGAACAACACAAAATAAATATACCTAATATTCATGTTATATCTATAAAGAAACATTAAAAATTTAGCAACTACTGAACAAAGACATATTTAGTACAAATAATGTTTATTTTTACATTGTAATTATTGTTAAGATTTTTTTATATTTTTGTCATTTGATTTTAGGCATATTGATTATATTTTGTCGGAGGAAATAAAGTAATTATGTTTAAATTGATATTTTATTTGATGTCTGTATTACATATAGTCGCTAACTCTCCCCATACTCTTCTTTTTACATATTCTAGGAAATTGTTCTTTACAAATAATCAACGGTCTCACCAACAAATTGTAATGTTTTATGATCGAGAGTTTCCGGAGAACTTCAACAGAAGACAAACTGAATTCGCTAATTTCAGCAACGAGGTACATAGAATATAGAAGACTTCATAGGTCAATTCTTGTATGAATTTGCTCTAGACTCCGAAGAAAAAAGTTTGATTACACTTAGCCGAAAATGGAAAAAAACTATGCCAAATAATTTTACAATGCCACGACTGTCGTCTTCAAGTACTTTGTATACAAATAAAACGCATAATTAATTATTATTTATTTGAAAACGCTTTGATAAAAATACAATTTTCTGATGAATTTTCAATTGTTGTCATATCTATAAATAAATCAACAACTTTTTCAACGAATCAATCCAAATATATCCCTGGAACTAAATTGATAATTATTCAAACACGCTATGTTTTTTGCATAAAAAGTTTTGTCCTAAAAAATACCTTATATTAATTCCTAAACTATTGGACTCTTTTGTGGACGTGGATCAGCTCGACTGCAAATACTATATAACCACGAGCCTGTTTATTTAAGTAGATAAGATTTATGCTAGGATTCTGGATCAAAGAAACGTAAAATGTTACAGGAAGCAAGATCTGATATGTTCGAGGAGCGTTTATGGACAGTAAAGTGTTTACTGTCTTACTATTGAATTTACAGAAAAGGTATCACATAACATGACGTGTAAACAATTTGTTTAATTTATTTTCACTTCATATGTTAAATCTTCTAAAAAAATAATAACTCAACAATAATTTTCAGCTATCGACACACTCTTTGTCTTCTGTTTAATATTTTGAACAACCCTAAATGCTCAATCATATCTGACCGGAAGATTTCAACATCTGGCCTCTCATGTCCATATTCGATCTAGAGAAGAGAGAACCCTCGCCGTTTCATCACATGCTACGGCTTTCTATTTATAGTCCTTTACAGTTTCAAATTGCAATGTATCTTTATCTATGTTTCAGTCACAAAGATGGCTTTGCAACAAAGTCTCGCATCTTTTCCTCCATTACGTCATGTTCTTTACGACCCTGTTTAGCTCCACACACGAATGGTATAGGTAGGTAAATGATTAGAGAGGTGTATTTTATGGTGTTTAATTGTATTTGAACCCTAGTCATCAGAGTGTAGCTAAGTATCTTGCAATATGGAGTGCCTATATGCGATATCAAACAACAATAATTGGTTCACCATGCGTTGGAGCGTATGAGTCTTCTTGTTTCATAATCGTTTTTGTTCAAATCTTCTTCACACTCTGATGGTTTTCGTCTCCCTCCGAAATTTTAAAATAGATTATGTGAAATTTACTCAACGGAAGATAAAACGCATTAAATTCAAAATAAAGTCGTGTGATCAAGAACGTGATAACGTTTTTGTAAATTAATTTTCTACTTGGAGAGTCATTTTCACACCAACAGCGACGTTTATTTTTGCAGTTACTAGACGATTAGTGTTGGTATGATATTATATTTTATTAAACTTTATCATTAATCACGAAAGATTTGTAATTTGTGTACTTTTGAGTTGAGGAATCTTTAGTTAAATTTTTCTTCTTTTAAATTGTTAATTAAAACACAAATTACTAACACAAACAAAGTCGATCGAATCAAACTAATAAAAATTCGTGTCTCAGTTGATTGGGTATCTGGCTGCTGATCCAAAGGTCCTGGATTCGATTCCCGGTGGAGATCATGTTTTTTCCAACTAAGACAACTAAAAAACATTCGTCGAAGCTTGCTCAAGAATGAGACAAAAACACTTATAAATGCATTTGCCGTGTCTCGGCTCGATTACTGTAATGGCATTTATGATAGATTTTCTAAGTATCAGCTCCATAGAATACAGATGGTATTTAATGGGCAAGGCTTATTTATGGTGCGGAAAAACGATGTCACATAACTCCACTACTAAAGGAATTGCACTGGTTGAAGTGTCCAGAGCGAGTTGACTACAAAATCTGTTTGACGGTGTTTAATGCTTTGAATAACCTGGCATCACAATACATTAAAGAGCCATTGGGGAGGCATCTCACACTTAGGTCTTCTGGATCACAGATTACCAACTCCCTAAAGGAGTTGGACATAGCCAACAAAGCGGCTTACTGTGATCGATAGTTTGATGTGAATGGTCCTATAAGCGGAATAAATTGTCTCTAGATGTCCGTAGTGCAAAAAGTTAAAGCACTTTCTCTAAAGGACTGAAAACAGCTTTGTTTCGTAGAGCAAAATAATACCATTATATCAGCGCCCTAGTAATAATCCTGAATCATTAAACGGCGCTATACATTATTATTATTTATTAATAATATAAAGAAGAAAAAGTTACAATTCAATTCAATGAAATATATGTGTGTATGTGTTTTATTAATAAGTGTGTAATTGCGAAGGTACAAAGAACACCGCACTAGGAAGTAGTGTGCCAAGGTATTCATTTGAACAGTTTTGTGACATAAATAGTACCTACATTATGTGTACAGTTCTTGAATTAAATTACACATTTAATTGTTATTGAGTTATTAATAAATTGTGTTTTCAGTCTGTATCTATTAGACGAATTGTATCGTAAGTCTCCAGAGTGTGGCAATTTGTTATTGGGTGCGTGTTAAATTAATATTTGACAATGTTGGTACCTCATCAAAATTTAAATATATTATTGACTCGTTCATTTTTTTAAGAACGAATATGTCATTGAAACAAGTACAGTCATTACGTGTAATACATATTTATTATTAAATGTAAATTTATTTTGATTCTAAATATTTTGTCTAATTAATGTTGCCAGCTGTGAATTAAAGCACTACACAAGGAAAACAACATTTCTTTAAATTATATTTGTGACTCACTCAGCTACTACGATCATAATAACAAAAATGAGTGCACATTGCATTAAGCTTGGCGGTTTTACCTTCCCATAATATACAGAAGATGCAAATATTGAATTTCCAGATCTATATGGGTCGTGTGCCTCCACCGTTCTTCCGCTTTATTCTATTCAGCCAGTGATAGAAAAGGATAGAATAGGATAGGAAAAGGGTGTCGCCCTTGTCGATTCGCTCCATTGTCTCTGGAAGGAAAACTTATATTCCATACGTGCTTTAATCAGCAGACGAAACCGAACCCATCCGATGCGGTGCTGGATATAAATCATGGACCGTTTTTACCACTACACACACACACACACACACACACATACACACAGCCTCCCATCTCTGCTGGATTCCCTCAATTCTTCGCACGTAAAACAATGTTACCATATTTTGAATAAATACTCACACGTAATCGGGACTCATATAATATTATACAACAATCACAGACCAATTTGTGGCAAAGTCATAAAACAGAGTCTTTAATCCTTTTTTCAAATGGTTTACGATGGAACTTTTGAATTTAAACAGATTATCGATGGTCTAAATTTTGAAATATGAAAATATCTTCCAAGAATAAATGCAGCTCAATAAATGTTTGAAATATATTGTGCGAGGGATAGAAATATTTTCGGTGAATCAATTTTAATAGCTGGTTTTTTGATAATATCTTTCTTATTGAATATAGGTATGAAAAAAGCAAGTCTGGCACCTGAGAGTGGTTGCGTTTACCTCTTGATAGGTGAAAATTGCAGATTTAAACATTATTTCAATATAGTTTATCCATTTGTGAAATATGCACATACTGTTACTGAAATATGTAAATAATTTTTTTTTTAATTATCTTCCCGAGTGTCCACTAATATTTTAGTTTTTAAAACTAGTTGCATGTAACACATGAGATCCAACTATCGATAGCGATAGTATGTATAATTCAAGATTAAGTAGCAAACTATAAACCCATAAATCCAAATTATTGAATATTTTTAGATATTTTGTTTTCTATAAAACACATGTAGGTATGTAGGTATGTCAAGATAGGATAGTATGGAGGTCAGTCTGTTTTTCCTACCCAGAATATAAAAATAACATGATGTTATGTATGTATGTTTAGAGATTAAGTATCAAACTATTAAGTCTTCTTAGATAATATTGTGTATAGGCGACTGCCATACAAATTGTATGAAGCGATGTCGTCATTAAATTGAATTTTTATAACTTGTTGCATGTAACACATGAGACCCAACTGTCGATAGCGATACTATGTATAGTTGAAGAATAAGTACCAAACTAATATTTTAATATTTTTTTTACCCATAAATCCAAATTATTGAATATTTTAAGATATTTTGTTTTCTATACAACACATGCAAGTATGTATGTCAAAACAGGATAGTATGGAGGTCAGTCCTTTTTTCCTACCCAGAGGTAAAGCTGGCTGTATGCCCTGAACGTAGCGATTCTTCTCAGCTAGTATTAAATAAAATACTATAATACGGTACGTGGAATAAATAAAAAAACACTATAAATATCTCACTAAGCAATGCAATGCATAGTTTCATATTATGAAACTGTATTATATATAATGTTATGTAATAAAATCATTAAATATAGCTGTAATTAATGGTGTAATCAAATCCAATTACTTGATATCCGGAAGTCCATTGGCAAACAAATAAATGAATTATTACAATATAAAGAGAACACACGATGTTTAGGTAAATAAAAAATATATATTCTAGAAAATACTAATTACCTATATTGATAGTCTTCCGTAGGTACAATGTGACTTGAAATAATCTTTTAATAAAAAAAACCACCCATACCTTAACCTCAAACAAGGTATTATGTGACGGGAAAATCTAGGTTAAATGAATTCTTAGTGAGAATTTAGTATTGAGTCACGCCATTGGGCTTAACGTTTGTAATCGAATTTTGAATATTATGCAAATATCAACATAAGAGAAACGTGCGCAGACTTACATATTTAAATGTTTTATTTTTTCAAAATATTAAAACGACGTATAAAAAAATCGGAGACACTTCTTTAAGAGATCTTCGCTTAAATTGGCATTACACTTTGAGTAGGGTCTTTCATATTAATAGTTATGTGCCCTCATAAATATTCCAGAAGTGCAGCACTCTTTATCAGAAAGGGAAATACTTTAATAAGATTTTTTCATAAACGAGCATAAATCACGATTTTTTTTTCTTTTCACAACACAAAAAAAAACAATATGATAAATTTGAACAATGCTGAGGGGTTCGAGATTTTCGGAGTATTATAATGTCAGAAATGTTTCTTTAATTCTTTGAAAATATTGCTTGCTGACTTGAAATAATTCTGAGAAATAATGAAAAAGCTTTTTGGGTGATACAATGCTCGAAAACTTTGAATTATACAGCGGTGTTTATTAATATGTATTTAAAGAAATACTCTAAATTGTCAACTACTTAGATGTCTGACTCCTTACCCAAATGGATCATGGGTTCGATTCCCGGTTTTTTGTTGTTAGTCTGCTGTCTGGGCTGGAAACACTAGGAAGTTGGAAGAATTTACCATATGCCAATAAACTCGCAACTTGCATAGGGTGCAAGGAAGTTTTTTTTATTTTTTTACATCACATGGTAACAAATAAAAGTATCTTATTAGATTGCTCACATATATAATTTCATTATTTCAGACACTGGCATTATTCGAAAATCGTTAATCCGCAATGCACACCCGCACACATTTCGCTGGTTACCCCACATTGTGGGATATGCCGTGATGGTATGAATGAATGAAATGAATGAATGTTAATCGTTAATTTATAAATTTTAGATTTATCGAAAAACTTAGTAATAAAAATGCAGAAAACGGTAATAATGAATACATGTAGAATCGTTAAAGATTTTTTAAACTCTAATATTCGGGAATCAGAGCCTAATCTTTTGATATGTTAAGTATCTGGATGGGTGAACTATTCCCAATTGAAAGCTTGATGATGCGTTTGTTGCATTTTATTTTGCTCTTTTAAATAATTTACAATTTACGCATTGATCTGCTTTGAGGAAGTGTATAATGGTAATTATAATAATTGAGTGTTATTATTTGTAGTGCTTAATTGTTATTACTTCCTTGCTCCTTGCGCAAGTGGCGAGTTTATTGCAGTATAGCAATTTCTTCTAACTAACCAGTGTTTCCAGCCCAGAGAAGCAACTATAGCATGAGAAATGAATTTAAAATAAATTTCTCCTCTGCTGGGAATCGAGCCCGGACGCTCGCACAGAAACCGAACGGCTTACCAACTGTGTCACGGCGGTCGGCACAAGATTTTATTTATTTTTTACAGTATTTTTTCTCCAATAGGTAACTTTACTATAACATTTAAATATTATTTAAAATGAATTTGGTTTTCATAAATCTATTAGGTACCTATTTCATAAAACAAATTTTACATCTACGTTATGAGAAAAATTGAACAAATATTATTTTTCTATTTCCGTTTTGTTTGTATTATTTTTTTATCTAATATACAGATTATACGGACATTTCTTTTATATTACTTTTTCAAAGATATCAACATCATACCCACCTTATCACCTGTCAAATGCATTCACCCATTTCTTTTGTTCGTTTCCCTTTTAAATGTCCCAATAGGAAACATTGGATGAAAATGAAATCTAATAAACTGATATTTCATCCATGTACCTACCTACTTCTAATGGTATATTTGAAGTGGGACATGGATCTTTTGCAGAACGGTTACTACACAGGACTGGAGGCCCAGTGGACCCGTGTTCAAATTCTTTCTCAATTAATTTCGCCTTGTTATATGAGGAAAAGTTTGAGGAAACATATTATATAGATTCGTACCTACCTACTTGTTTCGTAGACATTTTATTTATAATAAAAATGAATGAATATGATCTTCAAACAAGTACATATACATCCTCATACATTCCCTAGATTAGGCACAAGTGCTTTTGCTATTGGTGAACGAAATCGGTCGTGGCAAGGTTCGAACGCGCGATCACTGGATTAATAAAATACAGCGCACTAACCACTCTACCACCGTCCTTGTGCATATTTATTTATTTATAATAAGCATGTTTTTTTTAGAGAAAGAGGTTTCACAACAATTATAAATGCATAAAATAAAACATTTATTAATACAGGAATACATCTACATAATATACATGTTGTATATTCACTCCTCATTTACCCAAGGGGTATAGTAAGGAGATATGAATTTGCCAAATTTAAATCTATTTTTAATTACAGATTATCAAATAGTATCAATCTGAGATTGTATTCTGAAAGTTTCATCACATGTACCTGTGTGTGCTGTGTGCTATGTATGGCGTGTTTATTTTATTTCACTAGTTGCATGTAACACATGAGATCCAACTGTCGATAGCGATAGTATGTATAGTTGAAGAATAAGAATCAAACTATAAACCCATAAATCCAAATTATTGAAAATTTTAACACATGTTGGTATGTACCTATGTCAAGATAGGACAGTATGGAGGTCAGTCCTCTTTTCCTACCCGGAATATGAAAACAGCATGATGGTTCTGTATGTATGTTTGGAGATTAAGTACCTATCAAACTATTAAGTCTTCTTACATATTGTGTATAGGCGACTGCCACACAAATTGTATGAAGCAATGTCGTCACTAAATTCAATTTTTATAAAAATTGTTGAAAAAAATTTGGGATGTGCTAATACAATGGTAATATTTTTTATAGAAAATTAAATTACCTAGTTGGGGTGTTTCGGCTTTTTTCGATATTTGTGAAAACGGGTGTCCCGTAAGAATCGAAAATACAACATACAAAATATCACATAGTTCATCAATGAGGTTCACCACCCATTCGGAGTCCTGCTGAGACGAGACTAGTGCTTGGGTATACACGCATGTGTCAAAATACCTTTTATAATATAAGAATAACCTGTCGCTGGTTACCCCAAAAATGGTTTGATATGCCGTGATGGTATGTATGTATGTATGTTTAAATATAAATTCTATCTTTGAATAACTTACGACGATAGTAAAAATATATTATTGATTTTGAATTCATGATCTTTGAATTTGATTTGAACCTCAATCTACATATTTGAAAACCTACACTATTTTCTCTAGCCCATTGATAAAATGATCGTTCCAGATTCCATTATCGTACGGATTCTATGATCTCAAAAACCAAAATAATTACCATTAATAATGTTGCATAGATAATTCAGATAAATTTCACAGAACCGTTTAATTATTACACCTTTGTCACCAATTCTGTTTAAATCACTAATAAATAGTTGATGGTTAACATTGTGAAATTCACAGTACATTTTTTTGTTTCTTGCTGCGCACATAACTTTCTTTAAAATGGCCTATTTGAGAAGTGTAGTTTGTAGTATAAAAAATAAAGCTCAGAATTTTTAAATACAAACTATTTCTCTTTTTTTATTATACTGTCATCTTCAATATTCACTGAAAGTTAGCAAAGTACCATTTTGGCTCGGTTAAAGTCATATTGGTAGTTATTAACCTATACATGATTAAAAATAGCAAAGTTGCACTTGGTTATTATCTGACAATTTAATACTGTTAAAATGAAGTTGGTTGCCAATAGCAATGTACTTGTTTTAATTTAACCGAGTAACAGGTACCTTTAAGGACATTTTGTATTCGACATCTGTCAAATTTGACATTTCATACATAAAAATATTAATATTTCTCAAATTTGACACGATATATTATTTTAAAAAAATATTAAACAAAGTATAATTCTCGCCAAATATTATATGTCACATTAAAAAATGATTAAATAAAGTATAATACTCGTCAAATTAGACATGTTTCACTGAAAAATGATTGAATTAAGATGAGATATTCGTCAAAGATTATCATTATCATTCACAAATATCGTGTGTTGATTTGCTAATATTTACATTTGAGATGTAATGTAAAGATATTTATACTATTTTGATGATAAAGCTTGATTACCAATTAGTATTTTCCGTTTTTCACAAGAATGAATGAATAATAACAAAGCTACTTTCTTAAAATTAGCAGATTATTTACTTGGCAATTTTTAGCAACGAACTTTGCAGGTACTATAATAACAAAGTTGCTTGGTTATTATTAGCAGTAAATTATTTATTTTTAACAACTACATTTTTTGAGTGTAGGTATAAATGAAAACACTAATTTGTTTAAGTTTCACTATTTAATTTAAAACTGGCACTGACCGGTATCGATTAGTGTGATCATCGTCAGAGTGCGCAAAAATGAAAGTGAACAGAGTAAAAGTGTTTTCATTTATACCTAGTATAATGGAGTTTCACCACGAATTATCCGTCGACAACATTAACAAGTATCTTCGATATTGCTAAAACTCGCCAAAAAATGAAGTATTTATGAATGAAATCCGGCATTTTTATCTCAAAGATAAAAATGCCGGATTACCTCAGTATCTCAAAGATAAATTCACTTATCTTTCAAGCCATGGGCGTCCACTTCGATTTGCTGAACGTGCTTTACTATCTATCCCTATGCATTTCTAAATTTTTTAGCTCTTCGTTTGAAGTACATACATTCAGCTAGACTATGGAATAGCCTAAGTCCTGATATTACGTCGTCTATCACACTGAACATCTTTAAGAGAAGGCTAAAGCAAAGGTAAATTTGTCTGACAACGCCTGATTACATCTTCCTCTCCTCTTCCTTTCCTTATCCCTCGGTCTTCCTATGATTGCTATGATTTGTTCTTATATGCTATCTTCTTTGTTTTTGTGTTCTTTTTTTTATTACTTTTCTTTTGCTATCTTTATTTATTTGTAATGTGATTCACTTATTGCCATAGTACACAATGTTAAATATATTACACATTTACTCTGGTTGGTTGGAAGAAATTGCCATTAGGCGATAATCCCGCCAGTGTACTTATTATATGTACAAAAAGATTAAATAAATAAATAAATAAAAAAATATATACCTAGGTTTTTTTTTTTTTTCAAAAAATATGATATCTTCAACTGAAAAAAATATGAATACTTTCCACGTTATTCACCGCTTGACTGTCAGAAAAAGGTAGAACTCGGAGATTGTTGGCCGTAAAAAAATCATTGTTCTCTTGCTAAATTAAAATCTTGGCTGAACTGGAAGTAAATATGTAAATGCACTCTGTACCGAGCATGCTTTCATCATGCCAACGATGAATAAGCTTCGCGGCATTATAAAAAGTTTCCTCTGAACATTTTCCCCAGCTTTAATAATATAATTTGTAGAATTTGAATTAAAATATTACGAACAGCGACTTATCGGATTAAAATCTGTAAATATGACAAACTAATGAAAAAAAATATATTGTATTTTTTTTTACTATGCGTACTTCCGTGTCCAATTTATTTATTTATACATCTTCTTGTACATAATATAAACAAATATAATTGTACACTGGCGGGCTTATTGCCATTAGGCAATTTCTTCCAACCAACCAGATTACAAAGTACGACAACATTGTGTACGTACAACAGCAAATGAATAAGAGTAAAAGATAACAAAGAAAATCTATATTACACTTAAATACTATTAAAACAAAAAAAAACAAAAAAGATAATAATTC
Source organism: Molanna angustata (assembly GCA_963576475.1). Classification (NCBI taxonomy): domain Eukaryota; kingdom Metazoa; phylum Arthropoda; class Insecta; order Trichoptera; family Molannidae; genus Molanna; species Molanna angustata. Next base: position 10,349,523 of record OY754969.1, read on the forward strand.
ATAGCAAGAAAATAGGATAGGGCATGGACAGAAGAGGAAATCGGGGTCAGGTGTTCAAGGATAAATATTCCTTCTTTAGTTTTTCTTAAAAATATAAAGTGAGTTAGACGACGCAATATCCGGACTAAGCTATTCCATAATCTTGCTGATTGTACTTAGAACGAAGAGCTGAGAAATTCTGTATTATGGTTAGGGATCGATAGTGTTGTACGTTCAGCAGATCGGAGTGGAAGTCCATGATTGGATAAATAAGTGAATTTGCTTTTTAGGTTCTTTTAATTTGTATCATGATGCTTGAGTTTTTATTTTTAAGATGTTTTACTACATAAATTTCATCAATTTTTTTTTTAAATCTTTGTCTTGATTGTGTATCGTATTAACAACATAAAAATGAAACAAGTTTTTTAATTCTTTGTTTATTGGATTTGGATACTTACCATTTTCTATTTCAATTAACAATGACAAAAAACAAATATATACAAAATATTTGCATCCATTTTTTTTAATTAATTTCTTTCAAATATAGGTCGCCATGCAAATATAATCGTCGACATGTAAGACCATATTTGTCCCTCAAATAAATTTCTTCTTTAGCAATTTAAAAGGAATGCAGTCGATCCCATCGAAAGTTCATCCGTCTCGTGTTCAATATATTCACAAGACTTATAACATGGATATATTCATCGTCTTCTGATTCTGCCAATATTCTCCATATCTCCTTGAAGTAGGTACAAGAGCTTGAAAATCAAGTTGTCTCCACGGTGATAGATAATGTGGACTAATTAGTTTTATGAACTGTAACCAAAGACTCTTTCATTATCGGAACGAAGAGGCATGGCTGTTGTGTTTCGAGAGCGAGTAAAATTATAACGAAGCTGCCATGTCCCTATGTACAAAGTAATAACATGCTTCTTGCTATTTCGTTTACCAAATTTAAGAGACGATCCTCAAAACAAATTAAAGCGTGTATGTGTATGTTATATTAGTAGTCGTTCGATGTCATACGTAATGAAACGCTATAATTGTCTTAATATTCAGTTCATAGAAGCTCAATCAAGAATATTAACATCTTGTACAGTACACCTAGATCTAGGTACTTACTTTTGTTTAATTTGAATATCTTTGAGGCAAAATGACAGGATACAAGCAAGTATTTCAGACACGTGTCAGACCTTTATACTTAATAAATATTCAACTTTATACAGAAAACGCTTAAATAAGCAAAATGTGTTTTTAAAATTAATTTTCATCTTTATCATGTTGGTAATACTTCTGTAATAATAATTTTAATTAGGTACATACATAAATGAGCCAATGTTTCTGAAAGTTTATATTATAAATACAATATTTTTTTGTAATCAGTTGAAAATTAAGATAAAATTAATTTGGGTTTTGTAAGTCATTATAAATTCTTATCAATTTTTTTAATATAATTCACCAGTGGAAAGAGTAGAATAAGTACTTATAATAATAATAAACTCTTCCTTTCGCCCTGCGCAAGTGGCGAGTTTATTGCCAAACGGCAATTTCAGTGTTTCCAGCCCAGAGAATATTAGCAATATTTGCGAGAGAAATGAATTTAAATAAATTTCTCCTCTACTGGGAATCGAACCCAGGACGCCCGCACATAAGCCGAATGGCATACCAACTGTGCCACGACGATCGGCACAGTTGTTTTTAAAATATTTTATTTACGATGAGTTTATAATATTAGCATCTTGGAAGTTTTGTTCAAATTGTATAGCTAATAAGTTTAGTACTATTGATTATCTTTCATGATTTTATTTTAATTCATATTACTTCTCGGGCAACTAACAGGTAGGTACCTACTATGCCAATTAATAATTTAATACGCATCTAATAACAAGTTGCCACATTATGGAATCTTACGCTATTTATAGTCTCACAAATCCTGACTAGAAACAAAATTAAATACTGTTACTTCACTGAGAATCGATCCCGGGACATGTGGACCAACAGTCAGATACCTAACCACGTGAGCGACGAAGGCCGACATAAATAAAATAAATAAACCGACTTCAAAATGAATGTGTGTCATGATTGAATGTGGCGTTCGATTCCCTCTGCCCACCGAATGAGGGACATCGCGTGATGGTATGCAGTATGTATGCAGTAATATTATCTTTCAAGTGTTACACACATTGCAAATCCACAAATTGGTGAGTTTCAAGTTTTGTCATGTTTCCCATCACCAAATCTCTTGGTTAAGTTCAAATAGAACCACCCCAGTAACACTCTCTTCTTATTAAAAAAGAAATCATTAAAATCGGACAATCTGATAAAGAATTATTATCACTAAAGTGCAAATTGAAGAGTTCCTTAAATCTAATGAAAAGGAATCACCGCATTCGGACGACGCCGACGTGGTAAAAAATTATCGCTGATTTAGTTTTTTTTTTGAGTTTCAGATGACTTTCTCATAGATCCCATGATCAGATCTTGACCAAATTGTAATAGAACCAATCGAGAGATTCCCCATTTCTAACGAAAAAAGTATTATCGAAATCGGAAAACGCGATAAAATGTTATCGCTGAACATGCATGGAAAAAAATATACGTCGAATTGATAACCTTCTTCGTTTTTGGAAGTTGATAAAAAAAAATAAGACTGCATACCTACATAACTAACTATATTTGGAAATATGTCGATTATTTTTATTTTTTTGCAATCGTTATGACACATGTTTTACAACAACTACACAAAATATAAAATTCGGTTAAGAAAATACATTAAATATATATTTCTGAACTATCTATTTATTTAACGATTACAAACAGGCACAATTAGAAAATAGGTACAATAAATAAGACAATTAATTACCGACATAAAGACGAGAAAATTTAACACAAATTATTCAAAACTACTAAACGTACACGAATATAACTATCATAAAATGTATTATATTTCACAAATAATATTTTTATTATTCACAAATTACTTAGATGATATGTGATTATCCAACTGTCGATTCGTTCATGAGAATTCAATTCTCTTAATGAATCGACATTATTAAGCCAAGATGCGTGTACGAAGGAAAATTTTGTATGGTGTAGTGGACTTTTTGCATGCTAATAACACCAACTAGAGGCCTCGCAGCATATATGTTCCCATACATGGATTTACTTAGAATTCGGAGTAGAACATTTTATGTGAGTTTTGTGTGTGTGTGTGTCTGTGTGTGTGTGTGTCTGTGTGTGTCCCCCCCCCCCCCCTTATAACTTTTGATCCGCTCAATTTACAGAGCCTAAATTTTCAGAATATATAAACAGTTATAGGCCTACAAAACTTTTATACTCAGAATTGTGAATTTTTGTTTCAGTCAGGGGTTATCAACTTTTGAATTTTTACTTTATTTTTCTATATATCTCAGAAACCATAAAAGCTAGAACGCTGAAAATTGGTATAAAGATAGACAAATACAAAATCTCAAATAAGTTTTTTTTTAAATCCAGGGTTTCTCAAACATTTTTTATTAAGAAAAATATTTTATTTATGATAAATTTATGAGTTTAACTGCCTTTATTTCCATTTTTTTTTTAAATCGAAAAAAGCCGAAACACCCCAACTAGATAATTTAATTTTATATAAAAAAAATTAACATTGTAGTAGTACATCTCAATTTTTTTTTAACAATTTTTTTAAAAATTGAATTTAGTGACGACATCGCTTCATACAATTTGTATGATAGTCACCTATACACAATATCAAAGAAGACTTAATAGTTTGATACTTCATCTCCAAACATACAATATATATCATCATGCTGTTTTCATATTCCGGGTAGGAAAAAAAGACTGACTCCATACTATCCTATCTTGACTATAGAAAACCAAATATCATAAAATAATAAATAATTTGTATTTATGGGTTTGGTACTTATTCTTCAACTATACATAATATCGCTGTCGACAGTTGGATCTCATGTGTTACATGCAACTAGTAAATATGTAATAACCGAAGTATGTAAAAATATGAATGATTAAACAAAATAGTGAAATTGGTGAAACGAAATGAATACCTACATCAGCAAATCGATTGATTTGAATATAAGTACATTATTGGAATATTGAATTTGTAACACAATGTCAATCAAGTGAACCAGAATATATTATATAACATATCAACACAATATGCAAATGTTAAGTAAATCAGATCTATAGATGAACAACTAGAGGTACCTTACACAAAGCTTTGATATTTACTTGATCATAATATAATCTTCCTTCCATCTACATACATTGATATGTTGTATAGTCTGGTCTCTGACAGTATTATGTGAATTGATTGCTTTATCACTACCTACCAATTAATACGACCTTATCACACGATGTTCAGCGGGCGTGATATATTATTATGATCTTAATCAAACGCATAAAACTTATTAATACAACTTGTTTTCGAGCAATTGAAAAAACGGATGAGACTATTTTTACTATTTATTGATAAACTTTTACTAATTGTTTTCATCTTATAGCTAAAATATTACATGATACAAGACCTATACAAAATTATCTTCTACGTAATTAAGAATGCGTTTCATGTTATCTAGAATCTACTAATTAGAGCTCCTTGTTTTGGCTTCAGAAAAAAATCACAAAGGATGACAGTCCCTTTGTACATTTCTATTGAGTGTGCATATTGAACACATTTTAAAACTCAATTTTTCCAAACATGAAAGATACCTATATGAAAGTTTAAAAAGTTACATATTATGATATCAATATGAAATCGATTGAACTTATAGTTTATGTACCTACAGAATACACAACATTTTATAATAGCCAATACCTACTTTATTAATTGAAGGCCAACGTACCTAGTACTATATTAATTATAGCCAGGCAAAACAGTTGGCCTATCTCTGATAAATAATTATGAAGGAAATATTGTGATCTGATTTATATATTAATTTAAATATAGAACAAATATACAAAGTTAATGCCATCAGTGTCAAAAAATAAACGCCATCAGTGTCAAAAAATGCAATCATTGTTGACGTTTTTGAATCTTTTGAACAAAGATTATATAATTTGATAGATTAAAGAAACGGGTTCCAAAATCAAATTTGCTATTTTTAATTTCAATGAATCGCTATTTTTATATACTTAACCTACATATAAACGTTATACCGAACTACTTAATCATAATATTTTCTAATCAAACAAAATATACCATTTACAACTAAACCTTTAGTCAGCGTGCATGCTTGAGGAAAAGTTTACAATTTAAGGTTTTCCCTCTTCAAATATGATATGCTAAAATCTGCTCTAATGGATTTCGTAACTAAGCTTTCAATTAACCCAACTTTTCTTAATTTCGGAGAGTTTCAAAAATTATTATAATATAAAGTATACAGAAGTTCTCTTAATTAAAATAAATTTCAATAAAACACTGCCTGATCCGAGTAACCCGTCATCGTTACATAGGTAGTAAAAAATCAATACAAATTTACATAAAACTGATAATAATTCATAAGTTGATTATATTATAATATATAAAAACTGAAAAGCAAGATTCATTGAACGAGTAAAAGAGCAAAATCTTGATAAGAAAACATGTACATATACAAAATTATTCACAACCGTATAGACTCACCTTACTTACTTTCTAAATTAAACTTTAACTGTCCATCACGCAGATTTCTGGTCTCAATTTTTGTTTATTTCGATCGACGTTACTCAAACTACTCACAAAACAATTACATTCGATGGATGCTCCAACTACAATACATACTTTAAAAAATTCGGCAAAGTACCTACCTAAATGACAAGCAGATTTCAAAACAAACATATTACAACAATTCGATACAAAGTATGTAGATCAAATATTAAACATACAATATTACACACATAAAACCATATAACACATGTACACTTACACAATAATATAATATGCTACATATATGAAGTATTAAATTTGTCACTTTTATATGAAACTTATTTCGTTACTCTTATGTGTTAATATATTATTGTGATAAAATGAACTAATCATACTTTTTGTATTACAATATTGTATTCTTTTCATATAACATTGTATTCTGTTTATTTTCCATATAAATAAAATACATACATACCATCACACAAGGCAGAGAAAACCGAACGCAACAATTTCTATCCTGGAATGCATCCATCGCCTCGTCAACATTCATGCATCGTCTAATTGTCTAATACATGTCCGTCTGTTGGTCACGTTTCTAGTATTTCCGTCTTTCAAAATAATTTTGAAAGACGGAAATACTAGATTAAACGAAATTATTTCGTTTACATGGTCGTGCCATCCCTTTCTTGGTCGGCCGCGACCTCTAATTCCATTCCTGTCCGCACTGCGTATTTTCTTCGTCATCTTTCAATGTTTATAATATTTTTTTCGTTTAAATTATAGATACATTATGATATTTTTGAAATTTTGCAAAAGTTTCTACTAGGTACCTATATTTTCAATGGTTTGTAACTGTCCCTAGTATAGTTATCACCAAATATTTTGAGCCATTTCGCCGAGAAGGGGGGCGATTTGCACGTAAACCAACGAAGAAAAAATAAACAATTATCTCAATAGAGACGAAGTTGGAATATTTATTGTAGGAGAACCGGGAAATCAAGGCACCTACAGGGCTTACGACCTGTCATCGGCTGGTTTACGTGATCACTTTATGCGCTTGCGCAACGTTCACCTATTATGCCTTTTTAATGAGATCCCTATCAATTCAATTTTGAAACTTCTATATATTGTAATACTGAAATTCTTTACGCTTGAAAATAAGGAATTTTTACTACAGCCATCTATGGGTGAAATTATGAACACCAATATTATTATTTTTTATTTATTTTGTTGTAACGACTGTAGGTGCCTTGATTTCCCGGTTCTCCTACAATAAATATTCCAACTTCGTCTCTATTGAGATAATTAAAAATCTGTTAAAAAATATCTTTGACTCCCGACAGGGAAAAAAATCCAATGTTTGCGCATATGCAATAATAAAAATATATTCAAAAATAAACAAATTTGCGCTCTGCGCACCCGGAAGCCAGGTTCAAGATATTCGGTGAAAATTATACTGTTTCAATGTTTGAAACTGTTAATAGTACCTACTGTTTTCTAAACACAGTCAGCATCAAAAGAAATTCAATAAACGATACCTCGTTTTATTAAGAGTAATAATTATGAGAAAACGGTGTCATTATTTTATAAATTAAATTCAATTTACAATCATGTTGATGAAAAATGTTGGTAATATGCATCAATGATTTTTTAAATTTATTATTCTAATGATAAATAATCACTTATTGCTTTTAAGTAATGTACCTCATCCCTACATTTTTATGTAAAAAAGGGAGATATGATGTTTGCAAATGTATTTCAATATGAACCGTTCATATTTTTTGGATTTCATTTATCCTGCCGTTTTGAAAACATTATGGCGTCTATCGCAATTTTGACACTTTATATTCTTAATAATGCGGAGTGCAAACTCAACGCCACGTCTCCAAAAAGCTCCGCCATCATAAGGTACTGGGAAGTTAAGCCAGAAACACTTTCATAATATAGAGATTCTGATGCATTCAGCTTTTCAAACAGCCGGTGCATGAGACTAGAAATTGAAAATGAGAAACTAGAAGAAGTTATAGTATGACTAAATCATCAATGAAGTTTGTAGTAATTATAAAAATCTACCCTGTCAAAATATAACATCAATCATAAAATAATGTCAAATATCTTAATTATTTTGAGTTGCAAATGATCCATACAATTCATTATTGTAATAATTAATTATCTTATTGACATAGAATACTAATAAAACTATGGAATACTCATTCCCATACAATTACTCGCTGAAAAAGTGAAGACGATTTATTGGCCGGCTCATGTCAATATATATATGACTCTGCTGGTAGACATTGTTCGTATAGCACTAGTCGTTATGACAGCGTAACTAATTTTGCAAGCAGCTAAAAAATTCCCTATTTGGAGAACGTATCACGCAGACGGCCAAATTATTATCTACTGAATGCTCGTAGCAAAATGTTCACCAAATTAGTCATCATAAAGCAGTCGCGTTTAATGCAGGCTAAAGAGTATTCTATACTATTATTTTTACTATTATTATTCTATGCTTATTGATAAATTCAAAATTAAAAAGAAGCTACATTTAAAACTATAGAGTATGAACAATAATTGAAAACAAGATATTATTGTACCCGCTTCAGTATATTTGTTGTAAATGAGTCAATTTTGAAATAAACTATAAAAATTTTCGGAGTTTCTTTGTGGCATATTTTAAACAATTTTACAATGTGGGGAAACCTGCGTCAGGTTTTCGGATGTGCATCACCTTTTAAAAGAAAGCACAAAACAATTTTATTCATTATTCAATTCACTGTGTTTAAACCACTAATGAGTTATTTTATAATACCGGTTTCAATGTGACCGCTTCTTCCTTGATCGATGCTTTGAAATAGATCGTATGTTTGACAATGTAAATTGTTATTGAAAAAAAATGTTTTGAAGTAGGTATGCCGAAAGAGCATTATTTTTATTGGTTTTATTTTTAAAATAAAAAGTCCTGTACTTATTTGAAGCTCAATCCACTATCTAGGTTATATAATCATGTTTTTATAAATTCACATTTTTGTGAAAATAGAACAAATGATTATATAAAGTGAGCCAAATCATCTATCTGGTTGGTTGGAAGATATTGACTAATGGTAATAAGCCCGCCAGTGTGCAATATATTTGTTTACATTATGTACAAAAAATTAAATAAATAAATAAATATATTGAGGTTTGTTATTTCAAAGCGTTTTATCAAAAGTTATTAAGTATAATATTTTTATAACATCATTAGTGACTTAGTCAAAAAGTGTAAACTATCCAAATTCGTTAATGTTACAACAGGGAAAAACTTTATTTTCCCCTTTTGAACAACTGGTTAAAAAAAATAAAAACATGTTTGAAATTCAAGAAAAATTAAGACTTCGCTTTTCAGTTAATTACCGACCCAAACTTAGCTAAGCTTTTCACCAAACACTACAACTTACTTAAGCGACATTTATAAAGAACTTTCAGAAGAACATGATTCTGTACTTATTTCTTACAGTGACTACATAAAGACGTTGAAACATGGAGACCTCCCACCGTAAAGTATTTATTTACACGATTAACTAATTTGTACAAATAATAATAATAATAATAATAAATTGTCCTATATAATTATTTGTATTTCAACAAAAACAAAACAATGATTTTCCATAGACCGGGAAGTTTCAGGCCTGCCAGTAGCCGCTCTACCAGATCACATTATGCAGTTGTTCAACGTTCACTTATTCATTAAGTTCCCTTTTTTTCTACTCAACCTCAAAGTCAATCAACATACTGTCAGCGATTTGCTACATTTATCACACTTTTAATTTCCATTCACTGTACTAAAATATTTCGCTTCAAGTTAATACACTTTACTCTTATAATTTCAATGTGGACTCAAAGATATATGCTGTACAAAGTTTTATAAAAAAATAACTACGTTACTTTATAAAATTTATTTTATTTTAATTTCAACGATTCACTGTTTGAACAAAAACATAATGACGAAACTCACGCCATGCACTGTCTACATAGTGGCCGTTAAGAAAAATATAAATAAAAAATTGTGAAACCATAAATGTGCACAAAAATTCAGAAGTATGAATTTACTTAGTACAATTCTTGTGTAATTTTGTGAACAAATTTGGTCGAAAATGGATTCAAATTCTTAACCGCTATATCATTAGATACTAATCATCTGCCACAGACATGTCTATAAGTTCGTTTCTTATTTTAGATAAGTGCCTTTTTAATATCAACAAAACATATTTTAATAAGACTTTCTTTGAAGAGTCGTTTGTAGAATATGTGTAGTTGTTAGGTTTAAAGGCGACGGAATTTCTAGTAGTGTTTTTCACATATATGTACAAGTCTGCAAAGTATTTAGCAGCTAACTTTTCAACAACCGACAACTCGGATATACCTATTCTCTACACAGCACGTTATCCTTTGTTCATTAAAAACTACGACGGTGGTTTTCTTTCGACAAAACCATAATACTAATTCTCAATAACACCATGTTTAAAAACATTTATTGTATGAAGACAAAAAGATAATATCAGAATTTGTAAAATATATGTACTTCAAACACTTATCAATGACACAGTACAGGACGAAAGACAGACTAATAGCTCTTTAGAAGCAATACCTGCTTAAATAGAATTTCAATTATCCCCAATAATTACTTTCTAACGATCAAAGGCATCATAGATCCAAATTTCTAGAAAAAAACTCGAGTAATAATGAAAATAAATTCTTATCATCAGTTTCATACAACTCATTATGAGACAATTTAAAAAATTCTAAGTAATTTTGTAAAAAAATAGTTAAAATAATTAAGAATATATTTATTCCATTCAAAAATAAACAAAATAAAATATTTTTATAAACACATTAAGATTGCAATAACACAACATTGAAATTTTTTTTTTTTTTTTTAAATGAATATGTCCCTGTTAAACAAGTACATATACATCTTCCTACGTTCCCTAAAATAAGCAAATAAATATGTTAAATTAATTAACCTGTTTGTCGAAAAATGTACACAAATTAAAAAAAACCGTTCTCATGGCCACTAGTGTATATAATTATGTATACACTAGTGTATTATAAATTGAGAAAAAAAGTTATCCAAAACTTTTCTCTCCTCTCATTATATTTATAAAAATATATCATCGTATTTATTTGGCAATATCTAAATTAATATTTTATTCGAGTTATTGCAAATATCCTATAATATACTTTCTTGCGAATAAGTTACACCAAGATGTTATAATTATTAATAGTGAATTTAACAGTCTGAAAAACTAAACTAATATTATCATTACACTGAATCTATTTGGTTAAAGAGTTCACAGAACCAAACACTACAAATCGTCAATATACAACTTTATCAGCCATCAGTCTACCGGTGTTGGACAAAGGCCACATTTGTTGACCTACATGCCTATGTATCCCTAGCAATTCCATCCTCTTATATTATAACCCCTCTTCTTTGGCCTCACGACTGAGGATGGCGATTACGCTCGATCACTCAACGGTCATGGGCATACCGAAGACCTTCAGACCGAAGGGCTTCAGTGACTGAAGATCCTCCACCATAGCGACGAGCTTCTCGGGGTTGGAGCCATTTAGGTAATTTATTGCTTCTTGTGTACCCTAATCCTGAATCCAATATATATATTCGTATTTTTTTTCTCTTTTTGTTGACTTTTTATGTTTTTTTTATTTTGTTTTTATTATTTTATATATATATATATTTTTTTTAATAAAAAAATGAATATGTCCTTGTTAAACAAGTGCATATACATCTTCCTACGTTCCCTAAAATAAGCAAATAAATGCTTGTGCTATAGGTGAACGAAATCGGTCGAGGCAGGATTCGAACTCGCGACCACTGGATTACTAGCCCAGCGCGCTAACCGCTCTGCCACCGACCCATCTGTTAATTATATTAATTTTACCTTTAATTTTTCATAGTTATATTATTAGTTTGACTGAGAATTTCTCCCCTCAGCGAAACATTGTTTCTTGGGAGCAATTAAATAAATATAAAAAAAATGTTTCAATAACACTAAGTGGTATATTGTTGACAGGCGATCCTCTATCTATAGTTTATTAGGTATGGATTAGTATATAAGGTCTTTGGTATTGATACACTGGTCCTCGTAGAGGTCCACTCAGATATGATTTCGATTACTTGAATTTTTACAGTATAACTAAATTAAGCATTCATTTACTTTATGTCAAACCTATATACAGAGTGTTCACTCTATTTGACTAGTAATTAACTAGGTATAAATATTTGAATGTTATAATATAGCATTAACCAAATCTGTTACTATTGCAATCACTCATGTTAGATGATTAATAGCAACGCGTGTTTGTACGTATAACTTAGTAATTAGTGCTTGCAAATCATAGATGCCATTATAATTATGACACATTATCTATCTGTATTAATGTATCAAAATTTAATACTATCATGATTAACTATTATTAAAAGAAGGTTTTTCCTAAAAATCTACATAATACCAAATTTATTACAGGATAACTTCGAAAGATATTTCAGTACTTTTTATTCGAACATATGGGCTCAAAATGAGCTAGTTCTTTTTAATTATTACAAAAAATATCTACCTTCACCCTACTTATGAAACAGATGAAAGAAATAAGATTAGCATTTTTACTTCCGGTTCCTTTATTCCATAAGAATGAGCCAGAGGGCATTTAGAATCGGGACTCATCTGTGTATCAAAAGAAAAAACGCCTTCTATTTTTGACAATGCTGAATTCCTAGTTATTTTTGGAATCACTAGAATACCATTAAATGAATTGATTATTTTCTTTTATCATATACGTTTGCAATGTACATATCATATAGTAGGTATGTTATGTTTCTTCGTATAAAGAATCCGATATTTTTGGAGAAATTCCTTTGAATCCATTGGATTCATGGAACTTGATGTTACAAAAAACAAATCTCACGAGCTTGTACATTTTTTTTCTATTTAGCTAACTAATAGTTTATTATTTTTAAATGGTGTCTAGGTAGTACCAATTTATTGTACACTGAGAAAACTGATATTCATAAATAACGTGAATTCAGCTTAAAGTATGGTGAATTCACCATAAGTACGGAGCATAGTGATATCATCAAAATTAAGATGATAATACGATTTATGATGATAACGGCATATAAGATATGATTATGCTTCCTACTCTTTATGTTTGCTTTCATCATATCTCCTATGACGTCTTATTATATTTTTTACTATTTTTCGATGACGTTCTCTTATCTGCAGTGACGTCCTATTATTATAGATGACTTCCTCATATCTCGTGTGATGTCTTATTTTATTTCCTACTATTTTTCGGTGACGTTCTCTTATCTACAGTGACGTCCTATTATTATAGATGACTTCCTCATATCTCTTGTGATGTCTTATTATATTTCCTACTATTTTTCGGTGACGTTCTATTATCTACAGTGACGTCCTTTAATTGTTCCTACTATTTTTCGATGACTTCCTCATATATCCAATGACGTCCTATTATAAAAAAATATTAAAACAACAATATAACCCTGTCCACGTCCACCCACCTATTCCCACTACACAACCAGTTTCAAGAACCACCGCTCTCTTCTTCAGGTGGGTTTAAACTGAAAAAGAGAACGGTAGTTCCCGAAACTAGTTGTGGAACAAAAACAAGTTAGTGGAAACAAACAAAGCCACATTGCTATTTTAATTGAACAAATAAACAATCTTGCACTCTCCCGCAACATTTCTCACATCAACAACCGAACGCCCTCGCCAAGGCGACTTGGCGTCTTCAAGGTCCAAACGAAACTTTCGTTTTTCGTTTCGTTTACGAAAGTATCGTTTGAACCCCGAAAACGCCAAGTCACCCCGGCACAAACGTTCGGTCGCTAATACAAAAAACACTGCGCAAAAACACAAAGTCACTTATTCATTAATTTAAAATGGATATCCACTATGTAAACACAAAAACTCTAGAATCACGTTATTTAAATATTTTTTTAAAATGAATTTCCACAATGTAAGCGCCTCCTAAAAATAAAACACAATATCAACATTCTGGCCTGTGTCTGTCCGTCACTGAAGTTTTGTAGCGAGACTACGAGACCGAGTCGACAACCACCCTGCACCATGCCGAACAAATGAATGACTGATTGAATGAACGATGAGCAAATGAGAATATTGTGTGGTGCGCTGTCATCATATTTTTGTAGGAAGCACACAAAATGATTAGATTCCTGTTACATGAGATTCTGTAATCGTATTATAGTATAATTCACTCAAAATATAATGATTTAATATTAAAATTTGATGCTTACTCTGAAAATAAGACGAATCTGTAATCGTATTTAGTATGTTTCACATAAAATAATATGACTGTAGTATAAATTAATGTTCCATAACTTAAAAAGTTTCACATAATTTTATCACACTAAATTAGGGGACTCCATCGTATTTTCAGTGACACTTCTTCATAATAAACTGTGAAATCTTTATAAATACGGTGACTCGTCACTGTTTTTTATGATTATAATCTTATTTATGAATATAACGTAAATTTATAGAACAGTGGACTATTTATTTAATGTGATCAATTTTTAAGATGATGAGCATCATAATTCTTCGTTATTTACTCAAATAATTCGATTCCATCTTACACATTTCAATGATAGCGTAATATTAAATGATTATTTTATTATTTTAGGTGACCGCACCGATTTTATACTTACGTCATGATATTTTTAGATTACACCAAATTGAAATTTTTTTCAGTGTAGGTATATATTTATTTATATTTATTAGAAAAATTGGCAAAATTCGCTAATGAGAATTAAACTACCTACTCCTGGCGAATATTTCCTCTGCTCTTACTCCCCCAACCAAGTCGTAAACAATAATCTCCCCATGCAAATTTTTCATTTAAACTTTTATTTTAAGACGTTTAATATATTCATAGCAAGGAAAGAGGAAGATATTCCTGATGCCAAGAAACTTTTGTGAATTTATTTTTACAAGAGTTAAGATTCAAATGAGCAAAACCAAAGTATTACGGTTACTTAATTCTTACAGGTGTCTCGACCACCGCATTCGGTTTAAAAGTTAATCCACATTACCAAGTCTGGTACAAAAACTCTAAATGGAATACAATTGACTCAAAGATTATGGTAATCCTTGAAATAGACTGCACTTTGCGGGAAAATAGTCAACCTACAGATTAGGCAAATTAAATACAAATATAAAGGTAAAGATAAATGTATGCCAACGTCAAACATTTATTTATAAAGTTTGTTGAATAAGAAATACTTCAATACTTCGTAGCAATTTTTCAAAAAAAAATTAATAATTGCCACGTATATACTCTTTGATTAGCTTAAAGTATGTACCATGCTTGCTTATTCTTGTTTATATATATTTACATTCTACACTACAATGTTTCTTAGATTCTCGATTCCACACAATAAAGCTTTACCCCAAGTACCAAACGGACAGCGTCAACTAGGATGATCCAAGATGACTGCTGATCCAAGGGTCCCGGGCTCGATTTCCGGTGGAGACACAATTTTCAATTGTATTTTCAGTCTGGATCTGCAAGACGATTAATATCGTAAGTCTCCACAATGTGGCAACTTGTTGTTGGGTGCGTGTTAAATAATTATTTGATATAGCACCTGTTAGTTGCCCGAGAAGCTACATTAAATAAAAATAAAAATAAAATTAAATAAAAATGTCCCCTGAAATGACCTGACAAACTTCGATCTGCCTAGTGCATGGAGAGAGAGGTGGAAAGATGCAGATCCAATAAAAAATAAATATATCATTCAAGATCCCACCTTGAAGGTCCCGGGCCTTTCCCGTAAAGTCTGGATCCAGCAAAACAGAATCCGCACAGGACAGGGGCGCTGCAATCACCTCATGTGGAAATGGGGCAAAAGATGATGCAACCCCGGAGGCCGTAAACTGGTTGACTGGATGGGAACCGGGGCTTTGAATAGCCGGATATGGTGCAGCCGATGGCGTAGAGAAGCCAATGCCAAACAAAAAGTAAAGTAAAGTAAGTCCCCTGAAATGATAAAGAGATAGCTGGAGCTCAGCATCGCTGGAAGACCATCTTGTGGTATAATAATTATTATTTTTAGGGGTGTTCTAATGCACTGCGACCCTAAGGATCTTTTGCGCTCCCCCTACTATATTACCGGGTTTCCTGTTACAGTATCCCCTCGAGTCTCAGTTTTTTTAGGAAGTTTAAGACCCGCAGTAGATTTAACAAGGTTATGGATTTAATGTCCATCTTGGCGTGCCCATTCTTACCTGTGTCACAGCATCGCACTCCTCGAGGAGGTGGTGTAACGTTTCTGCCCTCTCCCTACATGTGCCGCATGTGCCGTCTTCTTATTATTCTATTTTCTTTATTATTAAGAAGGCTACTCTTGTGGAGAGTTAATGTTTCACAATTATTAAGCATTTTTTCCAAGTTTCTTGGCGGGCTTCATATAGAGTAGAAACTTTAATTTCTATGTTTATTTTACCTACAGTGAAATTTTGTTTCTCATTCACAATGTTTAAAAAATATTAACTTTTTCAGAGTCGATTTCTTTTCATTGATTTCATCTGGCAAAACCTTCGAATTTTTCTAACTAAAAAATAATACAGTAACATTTTTAAAATTTGGAGATTACAGAAAAAAAACGCTGATCAACAGGAGTCTTTTAAGCTCTACTGAGTTAATTATTCATATTATTTTGAGTAGATTGAATCATGGAAGGGAAGTCTTAGAAGTGTGAAAACATCCATAAACGGAGAGGACTTTCTTTCAAGTAGTCTTCAAAGACATGACATGACACGTCAACGTTAGAGGGCTCCTAAAGAGTTACATAAAAACCACCAAAATGGAAACTCACAGACTCATCGAAGATGTTACCTTTAGAAACAGAGCACAAAACTCCGAAATTCGGAGCACCTGATCATCCATACCTGAAGAACGAGAACGGCGATATTTAGTCCTAAACAACAGGATATTAAGTCCTAAAACCCACAAGTGGATGAAAAAAAATTAAAGCGCCCATGAGATGAATTCACAAAACGGCGTTGTATCGGTAAATAAGCCAGTTTTATTATAGATATTTTATTTGAATTCAGTTTTACGTTTATTATCCAGATAATGGCACATACGCTGCAAAATTCATCGATTTTCGTAGCCGGGTTAACGATTGATCTCTCCATGGAAATTCGCGAAGTGATATTTGTATGTTTGAACCTCACGTTGAAGATTTTCCAGAGAAAATAAACAGACTCTGTACATACATAACATGGTCTAATGAATACACATTTATGAAAAAACAAAAGCGAACCATTACTTAAAAAAATATTTCACTCTTTTGCCAGGATTCAAAACGATGTACTTTCATATTATTCTTCTTCTTCTTTTTCTTTGCCTTATCCCACTTTAGGTAGGGTTGGCTCTCCTAATCTTTTGGCGCCACGATGATCTGTCCTGTATTGTCGGGGTTGGGATGTGGGCTTTATCCATGAGCTTCCTCATATTGCCCCACCACGTGGATATTGGACGTCCCTTTCCTTTTCTACTTTCTGGGAGTGCTAGAGCAGTTTGCACCACATGATCATTTTGCCTCCTCATTACATGTCCATACCATCTGAGTCGGCTTTCTGTAAGTTTTTCTGGTATGGGGGCTACTCCAAAGCTTCCTCTTATTAATTCATTACGAATTTTATCTAGCTTCGTCACCCCGCCTGCCCACCTCAGCATTTTCATTTCATTGACATGTAGTTTTTGTTCATGTGTGCCTTTAACTGTCCAGCACTCCGCACCATATGTCATTGCAGGTCTCACCGCTGTTTTGTAGACCTTGCCCTTAGTTTTGATTGGCATACGTGGATCGCACAGCACGCCCGTGAGAGTTCTCCATTTACTCCAAGCCACGTTTACCCTATGGGAGACGTCAGCATCCACACTGGCATCCGCTGAGAGAACCGACCCTAAGTATTTGAAGATTGACACCTTGGGTACAACAGTGCCATCCGGGAAGCACACCGTCGCTGCGCCTGACGTTCCACCGTAGTTGCATTCCATGAAATCCGTCTATGTCCTGCTAATGCGCAATCCAAATCTCTCGAGTGCTTCAGTCCATTTCAATAGGGCCACTTGCAGTTGGCATGCGCTATTGGCTATCAGGACGATGTCATCAGCATATAACAGACTCCAGGGTAGGGGTGACTGTACATCTTTTGTGAGATAATCCATTACCATGTTGAATAAAAGCGGGCTAAGTGCCGATCCCTGATGTACGCCAACATTGACCTCAAACCAACTGCTTAGGCCTGCCAAACTTTTGACTCTAGTGCGGATATTGTTGTACATGTCTTGCACAAGGTGTATGTACTGCTCCGGTATGTTCCGCGCTCTCATATCCTGCCATACTAATCTTCAAGGTACTCGGTCGAACGCTTTTTCTAGGTCTATGAATACTAAGTATAGGTTTTCTTTATTCAGTCTATGCTTCTCCATAACGATCCTGACCGCTTGTATTGCATCTGAGGTTGATTTAGATGGGGTGAATCCAAACTGATTTGGTGTTATAATTGCAAGTTGCTGTAGTCGCCTGTTTATGATTCTCTCCCAAATTTTCAGAGTATGAGATGTAAGTTTAATGCCTCTGTAGTTTCCACACTGTGCGACATCTCCTTTATTTTTGTAGAATGGTACAAGGTGACTGTGGCGCCATGATTCTGGAATAAGTTTTGTCTTCATAATAATGTTAAACAGCTTTGCTAACCATATTATAGCCAAAGGTCCCGGTATCTTCCAGATTTCAGCCGGTATTTCATCAGGTCCCACGGCCTTGTGGTTTTTCATTTTTGACACAGCATTTCTAACTTCCTCGACATGTATTTCTTCTATAGGTCCGTAAGATGGTGCCAGAGGTGTCAGTTCTTCGCTTGGAAATTCCTCATTCAATAATTTACAATAATATTCATGCCATCTCTCATTTATTTTATCGTTCGATGTAAGAAGGACTTGGTCTTTGTCTTTTATGTATTTATTTGTTTTCACATCTAAAAGTGATCTATGTTTCTGTTTGGCTATTCTGAATACATCGGTCTCGTTTTTAGCATTCTCAAATTTTTCATAAAACTTCTGACGTGATTCTGCTTTGCTTTGTGCTACTTTTCTTCTCGCCTCTGCCTTTGCCTGTTTGTATTTGATGTGATCTTCCTCATTATTTGAGTTCTGCCAAATTTTGAAATAAACTTTCTTGGCTCGCAGGCTTTCCTTAACCTCTTCATTCCACCATGTCGGGTCCTTACCGGTGCTTACACCCCCCTTTGCTATGCCAAGTGTTTCACATGCTTCTTTCCTACAGAATTTTTCAAATCTGGACCACATCGTATTGGCATTATCATAGTTGTTATCTAGGTCAGTAGCAAGGTAGTGATGGATTTTCTCCTTTAAAAGAATTCCTTTTGTGCCATTTATCTCCTTCCACTTAATTTTTGGTGATTTATCTGTGATTGTTTTGATGGGTTTTGGTAAGTTGAAAACTGATATGACAATTCTATGCTGCGCGGTTAAGGATTCTCCGGGAATAACCTTGCAGTCCTTGAAGTTTCTTCGAAATCTACTGTTTGCTAATATATAGTCTACTTGTGAATTTTTACCCCCACTTTTGTAGGTAATTAAGTGTTCTGATTTTTTCTTGAAATTTGTGTTCACCATTGTTAGATTATTTATTTATTTATTTACGGTAAAATAAAACCATTTACATAAAAAGAGTACAGAATAAAGATACATCACATCATCTTAAGTTAAAAATATAAAAATCAAAAATTATACATATATGTATATGAATATAATTGAAAATAAAAATGGTTGTTCCTTATTTAGAATTAGAATTCTTATTCAAATAAAAATTATAAAAAGATAAAAAACAAGGAAAGTAACAAGATAAAAAACAAGGAAAGTAACAAGAATAAAAAACAAGGAAAGTAACAAATAGGTACATAAGTATAAAAATCAAGAGAAAGATAAAAAATATAAAAAATATAGGAAACATATAAAATAGAAATTAAAAATGAAAAAATAGAAAAAAAAAACACAATTGAAAATGTTACGAAAACAATACTGATCTCAGTTCAATCTTCAATTTGTGTAAGCTTACATTGAAAATGTCAGCAACAAAGGCATACTCATTCCCCAAACGATGAATTCTGGGAAACGGAGAATGTCTATGGGCTTCGGTCCTCAATATATCGCAATTAAATAATGATGAGTGCCTCGTAAATCTGTTAGGTATATGAAACTTAATCAATGAAATTAATGATGGACAGTCAAATTCAGAATATATGATTTTGTACAGGACAATCAAGTCCGACATAATTCTTCTATTGGATAATTTCGGCAAGCAGAGTGAATTTCTAAGGAAGTCATAGTTTATATCGTACAAAGATATTCCAAGTCTGAAATTTACATAACGTAAAAGTTTCTGCTGAACATTTTCCAATTTGTTGGAATGAATATTATAATGCGGTGACCAAACAGTTGAGTTATATTCCAGTTGACTGCGAACCAAAGAACAATAGAGATGTTTGATAGCAGACAATGAATTAAAATTATTAGATGTTCGCAGAACAAAGCCTAACATCTTCAACGCTTTTTTAGCTCTGTCATTAATATGCATAACAAAGGTTAATCGCTCATCAAAGATAATTCCTAAGTCAGATACAAGTGAAACCCTAGTCAAATTTACATCATTAATAGAATAATCGAAGGTAATCTTGTTTTTTATATTAAAGAAAGTAATTATTTGACATTTACCAATATTAAGAGGTAATTTATTTAATTCACACCATTCATAAAGTCTAACCAGATTTTCCTGGACAATCAGACACTCATTTATATGACTAATGGCTCTATAGATTTTTATATCATCAGCGAATATTAAAACATTGACGTCATTAAATATATTTATGATGTCATTAATGAATAATATAAACAAAATGGGACCTAAATGAGATCCCTGAGGAATGCCACTTGTAGCAGAGAATGAATCAGATAAGTAACCATCTATCTTTACAGAAAGATTTCTATTAGATAAGTAATTAACAAACCATTTTAGAAGACTGCCTCTGATACCCATTTTATTCATCTTATATACAAGAATTTTGTGAGATACTTTGTCGAACGCCTTACTAAAGTCTGTGTAAATTGAATCCACTTGTAATTTATTAGCCAAAGAACAGGATAAAAAATTTTCATACACCAACAAATTTGTAAGCGTAGATCTACCAGGCAAAAAACCATGTTGATTGTCAATAATACTCAATCTTTATGGTATGTGCAATTATGGCGTGAGGCAAAGTCCAAAATACATTCGCCTTCTTTATTGAGCTTTCCAAATTCATAACCTCCATGCACACCCCGGTGTATATTATTCACTTCTCCTACGTGTCCATTTAGGTCTCCCCCGATGAATCTCAACTCTTCCGGTGGTATGTTTTGCATAAGGTCATCCACATCTTCCCAAAAATCTTGTTTTTCCTGTTCTCCACATCCCACTTGTGGAGCATATGCAGATATAATATTAAGTATTGGTTGGTTATCCATTGCTAGCTTAACAGCAATCAGCCGGTCGTTTCTTCTATCGATTCTTAATATACGGTTTTTAAAATGTTCGTCCAGAACGATGCCAACACCATTTCTCTTGTTGTCTGTGCCGTGGTATATACATAAGCTGGTATCCCAGCCCTAAGTCTTTAGATTTTGAACCTTTCCATTTGGTTTCTTGGATAGAGCAGATATTTATGTTTCTCCTTTTTAGAACTTCGGCGAGTTCCTGGCTTCTTCCTGTCAGTGATCCAAGATTCCATGTCGAAAATCGTATTCTCCTACTTTCTACTATGTGCGAACGTTTGTTCTTGTCCATTTTGTCACTTACGGGGGACACCCTATCATTTTTGCTCTTGTTTATGTTTTTAGCCTCGGTATCATCCACGTCGCTTGTGGGGAACGCCCTAACATTTACGCTCTTATCTTTTCGTTTGTACTTCACGATTTGGAGATTTTTTTTTTTTTTTTTGGCTATGGGTTTTTACGGCCGGTTGCCACCAGACGCCAAGGCTGTGATCTTCTTGGAAGATTTGAGAGCCACCGTTGACCCATTTAGAGGTTCTTCCGCTGCCATCTCTACTGTGCACTCCAGCCTGAGTACTCAGCACACCAACGGCCTCTGATCCAAAAACGTTAGAGGAGCCCGATAAGTGGGGTTTGTTGTCGAAGTAGCCTTCTCCGGCCTCTTGGTCCGCGGGAGCTATTTTATTTCACTCCTACACTTACGGGCATTCCCCTATCCGCCACCTGGGGACGCGTTCTGTAGGGTGAGGCTCCCCCGAGAACTGTAGGGTCAGGCTCCCCCGAGAACTGTAGGGTGAGGCTCCCCCGAGAACTGTACTTTCATATTATTATTCAAACATTTCATCTACAAAATAAACAGTATAAGTATTACTTCATAGACTTACAGTAGGTTTTGATAGTCTTGTGGTGAGGTTCAAATAATAGAGAAAATTACTCACCAACTTGGCAACACTCACCTATGGAACCTTCTAGATCAATCGTAAAAGTATAAATAGTATTTTTTCCGTCGCCCCGCCATTACTCTCTCGACCTGTCAAACGTAAGTGTCAATCGATATTTATCAGCCGTGTGAAAGTATAAAAAAGTACAATAAATTAATCAATTAATAAACAGTTGTTATTTGTGAATAAAGTGAAGATTTATGTAAGTTAATTCTTTCATTCAATTGTACCGAAACATCCTTTTGTATTTTAGATGAAACTATATTTAGAGGGAATTGTTATTTGCAATCTTAAATCAATTAAAGAACATGCTTTATAAAACCTTCTTATTGTCAATTATTATTTATAACCATATTAATTATCAAACCTCTAAAGTCTTGAGAATGTGAAGGTAATGAGTATGTATGACATATAGATAACAATTTAACAATGTAATCAATATGAATCCTAGGGAAAACAAGATAACATCGCCAATTTCAAGCTTTGAGACGTGTTATATTTGTATTCATCAATCAAAATGGCGCGATTTGAATCGAAAATACTATTACGTGACGTGTATACCACGACATTCATAAATATATTCCCTTTCAGAAAACAAATTTTCCTTACACATTTATTTGTGTAGAAAATGTATATACGCAAATATATCCCGTGAAACAGGGGCAACCCGACCTAATCTGTGAGGGCATTGCCGATGATTATCTGAAAAAATCTCATTTTTTTTGTTATATGCACTAAAAATTACATTTTACAGGATAAATAAAAAAAAGGACCTACATAAATTAAAAATACAAAATAAAACAAATTGATATTATTGCCTCATTCAAAACGTGTCCAACCTCGTCTCTATTGAGATGTTAAAAAAAAGTTTGTCAATAAAAATATCATTAGACTCCCGAAAGGGAAAAAATGTTTGCGTGTATGCAATTAAAAAAAAATATTCCCAAAAATGCAAGCCAAAAATGAAATAATATTTATGGCGCAGTTCAGGGGTTAAATCTTTGCGAGACACCATCATCTCATTTATAAGGACTGTTGCTTTCACTGTTTACAAATAAACTTATTTCTAAATAGATGGCGTTACAAAAATAGGCTCTTCCATTACTTCATAGATGGCAATAGTATAGTTCCTTATTTTCAGGTGTATAGTTCCTTATTTTCAGGTAAATTGTTACACACTATTCAAATATATAGAACATTCAAAAATTACATTGATATGGGAACTTAATAAGAAGGCATAATTGGTGAACGTTGCGCAAGCGCATAAAGTGATCACGTAAACCAGCCGATGACGGGTCGTAAGCCCTGTAGGTGCCTCGAGTTCCTGGTTCTTTTACAACATCCCAACTTCGTCTCTATTGAGATGTTAAAAAAAAGTTTGCCAATAAAAATACTTTCATTGTATTTAAACGTAGATTTGTATAGATTCAGTTGCATTATATAACTTATTTTTCAACCGTTCAAAAACCAAAATTTTTATACACCTGTCATGTAAATTTAGTATATAACCACTAGTCTCAGTCTTGTAGAGTATTATTCTGATGATGTGCCTTGCACGAAACGCGTCGATAATCAAATAAATTTCAATAGAACTAATACCAAGTATTTTTTTATATTTGGAATATATCTACATACAATAAAGTTCTATCAAGAATAGGCATGATGACTAATTTTGAAAAACTATCTCACGATGTTTTTACGCATTCATTGTTTTCAAATATATATACATTTCTACATAAAATAAAGGTTTAGTAGCAAAAATCGCCATTTTAAAATCAAATTTGACATTTACGCCAAAAAACGCTTGTAGTATCATGGCGGCTGCCGACCCTGACGGTGACGTCACGATATTTTAAACTGCATATCACTACTATATGTAATATATGTATTCTAGGACGATTTGTGTATTTATAATCAATTCAAAAGCGCATAAGTGTTGTGCGGTCCCTAAATGTACAAACACGACGAAAAAAAAACCTACTGAGGTATATGTTTTCGTCCCACGCGAAAAAAAAGAGAAATAAGTGATTAAATTTCGCACGGCGAGACATAAGTGTATTTTATTAAGTACGCGTTTACAATGAAGTACAGTATTTGTTCCCCCACTTTTAGCTCTCAATAATATAATATTTACCATTATTTAGGCAATAAGCATATAAAGAAATTCATTAATGTCCAAACGTCAAAATAGGCCATCATACGTTTCCCGCGTATGTTTTTAGCTTATGAACACATAATGTAGAGAGAAGAAGGAGCATATTTTATCGATTTTCGAGATGTAAGTTGTATTTAAATTACAGATAAATAAAGTACTTATATGTACTTATTATTAAGTTTTTACGTTTCGAAATTCTGATGAACAAAAGTCTTTGTTCGACGCAAAGAAATATCCGACCATCAAAAGTTCCATTCTAGTTAAGAGTAGTTAAGACAGGCAGAAAAATAACTACTATGGCTGCTATTGCTAAAAATAACGATAGCAGATAAATATAGCTTGTTATTAACACAATACAAATAACGAGCGCTATGTAATAATTCGTATGCTGCTAAAATTGTAACGATGTTTTAAAACGCATGCTTCGCGTAATCGCCGTCGTTTCGCGAATCGCTTCATTGCATGAAAAAAATATAGCTTGCTAGTTTAGTTTGACAGTGATCAGCATCATAACATGTCGAACGTTCGTCAGCTCACCATCGCGTGACAAAATTGTAGAATACTAAAACTAAATTAGTTTACCATACGTTGCGAGCGTTCATTATTTATTTATTTATTCAATAAGAACTAAGTTACATACAAAATACAATAAACTTAGGCCCGATATTACAGTCGGCCCTCAACTCATTGAGTTTGTTAAACTCAAGATTAATGTTAAGGGGAGATTGAATCCATTTCCGTATTACAGTGCAATATAACATGTCAGTTACTAAATCTTCAATTATAGACATATTTCACTTTTTCTGTGGTTATTATCTGTCAAATTTAAATAACCTCAAATAATACGAAATACAAAACGGGACGCTACGACTTTAAATACCATTGTTTTATTATCCAACATGGTAAATTTAATTTTTTTCACCAAAATAATGCTTTTAAATGCCCATGTTCAATACGGCTGTCAGTTTGTTTTGTTGTGTGGCGCCACCGTAGATACAACTAACGCCTTTAGTGATACAACACTGAAACTACACACGTTGCTTAACGCCTCTAGTGATAGAAACTGAAACTACACGAGTTGCCTAGCAAATGACAATTGACTCACAGTTAAGTACTTAATCTGCCAGAAACGTTGAGTTAAATATTTGTCGTTTTAGTGACATATTTGAGGGAAGATTAGGCCTAAACGGACACTGTAATACGCTATATTTTTGTGAAACTTGAGTTTAGCTCTTAAACTGACACTGTAATACCGGCCCATAGTATCCCCCGATAGGTAGGCGAGTATCTAGGTAAATTGAAACTATTTGCTTTGATGAATCCTTGTTCCATTGCTATTTTATTGTTTTGTTTTAGTTTTAAGTACCTAATTAAAATATTAATATATCAAAAACACCAAAATAAACATTGTCCAGACCGACAATTAATGCGTATATTGTATTGAAGACTATCAGAAGAATTGACGCGACCATACTATGACGTCGTGCGCTCTGATTGTTTTTTCTCATAAAATGGCAGACTAACACATTTTGTATTTTTATATTTATAATATTATTATTCACTCCTTTAAAATGAAAATAAGTACATTTTTTAAATCTTTATAACCTATTTTATTTTTTAAAATCATAATTTCAATGATTTTTTCTTACAGTCATCACACCTATTACATAACATTCTATTTTTTTTTTAATATATTAATCATAATATGTATATGAATCATAACAATTATCCCATATGTATATTAGATTCATCATAATACATTGTGTATTTCCATTTCAACCTCATGTAACACTGTACAACTCCCACAAACAATATAATAACATCATTTTATTTTATAATCAAGCAATGAAAGCCACCAAGTTATTTATTTCTGAAACGTTAAATATTCTCCACCACGTTACAATACTCGGTGCGTGTTATAACAGATGCGTCAACGATTCAATAGAGCGGATAGCGATATTATTTGGTTTATCGTCCCTAATAAACCAAATAAATCAATAAATAAAAATAGCATGTTAAAAATAAGCAGCATATTCCATATAGCTTGTTATGAAAAAAATAGCCATTTCGAACAACACTACAGTTGACAGTAACAAACACAATTGACAGTAACAATATGGTGACGTCATGCGCTCTGATTGGTGTTTCACATAAAATGGCGGACAAACATATTTTGTATTTTTATTTTAATAATATTAATATTATTCGCTCTTTTAAAATGAAAATAAATATATTTTTTCAAATCTTTATAACATATTTTATTTTATAAA
Organism: Molanna angustata; assembly: GCA_963576475.1. Taxonomy (NCBI): domain Eukaryota; kingdom Metazoa; phylum Arthropoda; class Insecta; order Trichoptera; family Molannidae; genus Molanna; species Molanna angustata. Next base: position 10,376,175 of record OY754969.1, read on the forward strand.
ATCATAATTTCAATGATTTTTTCTTACTGTCATCACGCCTATTGTCGATCGACAAACTAAACTTAGTTAATATTTTTATTTATGACACGTTCGTCTATATAGAAAAATATTTAGTACATGTCTGTCCTGAGGAGGGAGCGGTTAGCTCCGAAAACTAGTTCGACGTAAGTGATCAAACATAATTAATCTAATATTTTTATTATTGCATATGCGCAAACATTGGATTTTTTTCCCTGTCGGGAGTCAAAGATTCTCTCAATTCTCTCAATAGATGGCGTTACAACAAAAATAAATAAAAATAATAAGAATGTTTATAATTTATAACATAATTTCACACATAGATGACTGTAGTGAAAATTCCTTATTTTCAAGCGAAAATAACTTCAGTATTACAATATATAGAACTTTCAAAATTGAATTGATAGGGATCTCATTAAAAAGGCATAATAAAGTGATCACGCAAACCAGCCGATGACAGGTCGTAAGCCCTGTAGGTGCCTTGATCTCCCGGTTCTCCTACAGTAAATATTCCAACTTCGTCTCTATTGAGATAATTAAAAATCTGTTAAAAAATTAATCTGTACAAAGAGTCATTTGTAGAAATTTTAAAATGTGTCACAAAATTATAGCAACGTATGAAGATATGTATGTTTCTTTTATTTATAAAAAATATACGAAACATATTCTGGGGTGTGGTTTATTTTTAATATATTTTGATATAATGACCAAAATTGTTTCAATTGCCTGTTTTCTTTTTTAGAATGGTTGTTTGATTTATGTTATAAATATAACTTATTTTGCTTACTTTCTTTTTATATTCGTTGGAAGAAATTGCTTATGTCAAAAAGCCTGCTAGTGTGCATTATATTAGTAAATATAATGTACAAACAGATAATAAATGATTTCCTAAGCAAGCTCAAGTTTTTAATCTTTTTTGATGTTGTAATGTAAAAATGTTAAAAAAGTAAACGTATATTATAATATTGTTCAACAGAAAAAAAGTTAAATAAAAAATAAACCTAATGTTTATTAAAAGTATTGTTGCAATACTTCTTTTGTTACTTTTTATTATTTTCACAAAGATTTTTATTGCAAAAAAATATTGCCGACGTCATTGTTTCACAAAATACTTTGCCCCGGCCCTGAGTGGACGACCTTGCCAACGAAAAGCTTTTTTTGGGCAATCAATCACCGGTTGTACACATATGTAAGTAAGGAATTGTGATGGTTGTCCCAGATTTCCTAGTGGAAGCGATTCTTCGCTAACCAGCCAGCCATCTCTGAGATTCGAGCCACGCACCATCTTCTGCGCCTCAGGACAGTTGCTCAACCCCTCACTGTATTACGAAGATCCAATTCTGATTAGAAGTCTTTTGACCCTTTTTTGTAAACTAAAAGGGCTACGCTATGAAAACTTTTAGAATTTCAACTCTAAGTGCGACCACTTTTTTTTTATTTTGAAGTATAAAGTAGTGTTTGTTTATAATGAAATAACTTTAAAAATAATGAAAAAGTAAAGAAATAATTGTAATTTATTTATTTGTATTTTCTAGTACACATAATTTGTACGCTGGCGGGTAAATTTTCAAACGACAATTGATGACGTTAATATACAATAGAATGTATACTATAGCAATAAGGTTATGTCATGACAAAAATAAAAAAAAAATGCAATAAAGATTATTAAAGAAAAGCGAAAATAGACAAAAAATATCATATTAGAATAAAATAACAGTTAATATCAATGATATGAAAATAAAAGCATTAGGTGAGAAAGAAGAGAGAAAGAGAAGAGAAAGAGGAGAGTAAGAAAATATCAGGTATTATCAGATAGGTAGATATTTTTGCTTTAGAATATATTTAATGAGCACAATGTAATCGTTATATAGAAGTATAAAAGTCAGCAGTTTTCGATCTGTCGATTGAGATGGCTTCAGATTTGTAGAATTCCATCATAATTAGAAAACATATAAAGACATATTATTACACAAAGTATTGATTTTGTCTTTTTATAAAAAAATAGTAGTTATGTGGAATAAATATATGTGTTCATATTTTTTCTTAATATTAAACTAATTTTATATATTCTTCCGCTTATTTTCATAACTTTTGAATTGTTTTGTAAATTTTTAATATGATTATGTTATTTCTCGCCCCCGTTTATTTATCTATACATAGATTTAAATTAATTACTTTTTTGATGAGTTCTTCAAAAAAAATATTTCACTCTTTTGCCAGGATTCAAAACGATGTATACAAGTAAATGTTTCCAAAAATTGTGAGATTTTGAATCGTGCATAATGATATTCTTTTGCATAATGATATTCTTTTGAAGAAGTGTATTTTTTTGTTTCTATGTTATAATAACATTATAAAATCAACGAACCCAAATTTATGTTCTGCGCTGCCCACGTGATTTATCAAACTGTTACTAAAAACATATAAGAGTTGTCACTAATAAAGTATGTGCTAATATTTTTTTGCGCACATTGTATTATAAACTGATTCAAAGATTATTATATTTATGTAAACATGTACTTTCATATTTTTATTCAAACATTTCATCTACAAAATAAACAGTATTAGTATTACTTCATAGACATACAGTAGGTTTTGATAGTCTTGTGGTGAGGTTCAAATAATAGCGAAAATTATTCACCAACGTGGCAACACTCACCTATGGAACCTTCTAGATCAATCGTAAAAGTATAAATAGTATTTTTCTCTCGACCTGTCAAACGTACGTGTCAATCGATATTTATCAGCGGTGTGAAAGTATAAAAAAGTATAATAAATTAATCAATTAATAAACAGTTGTTATTTGTGAATAAAGTGAAGATTTATGTAAGTTAATTCTTTCATTCAATTGTAGCGAAACATCCCTTTGTATTTTAGATGAAACTATATTTAGTGGTAATTGTTATTTGCAATCTTAAATCAATTAAAGAACATGCTTTATAAAACCTTCTTATAGTCAATTATTATTTATAACCATATATTTTTTCGATGAGTTCTTCAAAGATAATTTTTAATTTTGGTAGGTACCTGCTATCGGTACATCCTTAATAGTAGGTACTTTGTTTGAACTATATAATATTGTTAAATTTCTCAAACTGAATATCTTATTATCATTTTCTGGATTAAATACTCGATGTATGAACACGTACAAAACACCAGCGCTGAATCTCTAATCAACTTCAGTAGAAAGATAAGAACCTAGTTCGACATTTCAGTTCAAAGATTATTAAATTTCAATAACAGATTTTGCATAAAATTTTGTGTCTCTGATACTGAATTCAAACAATCGAGTTGATTCACAACCTTATATCCACCGTAAAAGTAACATAAACGTGGAAAATACATATAAACATAGAGTAGCTCTCTAAATAACCAAATTGAACACCCATGTCATCGATATAATATTTTCTTCATCTTCATTCCCCTTAGCGCTTTTGTCCCGTTTCTATCGGGGTACGCTTTAGCCATGATCCTGGAATTGGCGAGTCTGGTTATTACATTGAAGCGACTGCCATCTGACCTTCATAACCCTTAGAAAGGAGAACCAGACAAATTGAATCATGGATACACATATGTAGCTAGTGATATAAATCCGCACATTTTTTTTGAAAATCCAAAAGTGCGTGCCCCGCCCGGATTCCAACCGGATTTGAGACGACGACCTTACCGCTGGACTATCACCGCTCTTAATATAATATAAAAATAATAATTGAATACATGAAAACTCCTCAGAGATCGTATCATAAATGGTCTATATGCGAAGTCGAGGGCATAACAAGATGGTTTCTGGTAAAAAAAAAAACCACGTCGAGCGCATGGACTACAATAAGAACGATTGTAAAGACGGAAGGTCTCAATAACAAAACACTGCCGTAAGACCTGCAAAAAGATGGAATAACAGTAGAACCTCCTCTTCCTAGGAATGAGTATCTTCACAAACAGGTCATTGGCCTAATGAACGATAAAATAGAAGAAGAAAAAAATGATTATTTTTTTTGTGATATAAAAATCCATTTGAAAAGGTTCCTACTTTTTCGTACACTGAGGGTGAAATGTGTACAGGCACATAACAAAAATGTCAAAATTAATATTGAAACTATTTTAATGTAAATTTCCAAAGAGCGTTTAATCCTACTTTTATAAGCGGAGAATCTTTTTCAGATTAAAGAACAATACAATTTGAATCCGAAAACAATAAAAAGTTCTTACTTTGCATAAGTTGCCTGCAAAGTTTTTCTCATCTCTTTAAAAGGGTTCATATTCACCCTTTTCAAAGGCGAATTCCTTTTGGAAAAGTATACAATGTGGACGGCGTCAAAGTACTAACAGAAGTAATCAAAGTTTTTTCAGAACACAATGAATACATTATTGAAACGTGTTTCGATTTCGTAGATAAAACATCAAACGGAACACGGAGGGGCAAAGTTTTAATCAACACCATACCCCGATATGCCCCTGAAACAAAAGTGAGTGAAAATTTTCATTACTGAAAAACAAGAAAAAGAATCGGCTGTTGTCATTTCAGATTCAGATTCCCGCAAACACATTCCATTACGGACAAAAGATGTTAATTTTCTTTCGTAATTCCATAGTCTCCAGAAAACTTTCTCTCTCTCTCTCTCTTTATTCTATCTCCGTTTTCTTTGGTTTGAGGAAAATAATTCCTGGTGGAAAAATCGACAATTTTTAAACAGCGGGTGTCACACGAAATGGATGGATTGCATTAGGAGTCGAATAAGTTTTTTTTTTCGATTTTGCTTGAAGGAAATATAATGTATTTGTTTTTTTTTGTTTATTTGTTGTTCTGATTGTATGATTTGCACTTTTTTATTCAAAATCCGTAATGGAGTTTGTAGTGATCACTACGAACATTGTAATGCTACATACTTTACGGCTGTTAATAGAGCAGCGTCTAGACCCAGCTTTTCTTTTCTGCATTTTTAGGTTAGGTATAAGTTTGTTTATTATAATAATAGCGACTCGCGTGAGCGAGTTGCTTTATAAATAATCATAATATTAATTAAATTATATATTTTTTTTAATTTTCGCATTTAATATAAAATTTCACAGCTCATTTGACTTAATAATACGAGATCTAAACCAATCAGAGAGCCAACTGGAAATTTGACTTACTAAACCTGAAACAGGTGAATGCGGATTGTAGACGCTAGTGTTAATAGTGTTATATAACGTTCATCTTGATGATTTTGCTTACGCTTACTTGACGTTCTTTCATAAAATGTGAATGCTATAAGTTTTTTTCTGAATTTTTATGTGTGTAGGTATATGGCGTATGGTGTTGTGATGTTTAGTACCTATTTTGTGTACTCTATATTGTATACTCTGTATATATCTATACATATAAAAATGGATTTACGTATATTTGTATGTGTCCGATGAACTCCCAAACCAACCATCCGATTGCGATGAAACTTTGGGAACTTGTTTAGCTCATTCAGGAGAAGGTTTATGCATTATAATTTATTTGTTCGATATCTCACGAAAAAAAATTGAAAAAAAAGTTGGTATTGAATTGATACTTAGTGGGTTTGTTCAGCAAAAATCCTATATACCCATGCATAAAATGGCATATTATATAAAACTGGAATAATGCTAAAGGTTCAAGTACCTATATTTGTTTGAATAATTAAAAAAAATTTAAATAAATGAATGAATACAGGGCACTACAGGGCACATGTGGATGAAGAAGAAAAGATTGAAATGTATTTACTTTATTTTTATTTTATTTTATTAATATATAGAACCAACAGTTCATAATAGTATTAATATATAGAACCAACAGTTCATAATAGTATTATTAGTTTAGTTTCGGTTAACTTCGGAAAAGCAATCGGGCGTCCCTGGAAACGGCAGAATGCCGGCCAATCCTTCCACCACCGGAGCACCAACCAATATGATGGTGTTCCGGACACGGAAAGTAAGTAATAATAGTATTGAAAAAGGTATATTAAATTACAAAAAATAATGTTATAAACCTTTTTCAGGCTCTTTAAAAGTCTAGTAGGTACATTTGGTTAGGTAAAATATTAAGCAATTGCTGGAGGAAGAAAATAAATTTGTTATAAGAAAAAGTTAAGCAAAAAATAACTAGTTCATTACCAAGCCATTTTTATCCGCACGACAATTACACGACGATTTTATTTATCAAAACGTTATTTCTCTCATGTTCTAAAACACTTTTAACTCTGTTGAAATAATTAAAAAAATGTATACGAAATCGAGAGCGAAAGCCCTGAGTTTAATTATGGTCACAATCCACTTCTTGAAAACTGAATTTCAATCTTTCAGCAGAAATTGTTTTAAATGTTTAATGCATTGAACAAAACAGAGGATATTTAAAACATTTGTTGTATTGAAAAACAATAAAATCTCAGTCAAAGTCAATCTCTGACATTGCGATGTCCATTTAAATTTGTTTCCAATACATAATTGAAAATCTACAAACGGCATCCGATATAGGCAAAAACGCTACATTTAATTCAAATCTCAGCAGTGTATTCAAGGTTTCTGGGCAAAGCTTGAAATTGAACTTTGTGTAAATTTAAATAACCAACTGATTTCATTTTCGTTCTGTAAGCCATTTACAGAATTCTTACGTAAAAATGTTCTCTCTGCTAAACTATTACCAATAGATTTACTAGTCAATTAAGTAGATATTATTAGTAAGAATATAATTATATAGATATTATTAGGAAGACACATCTGAAATATAGATATATATTTCAGATGGGTTGATGGCAGAGCGGTTAGCGCGCTGGGCAAGTAATGTAAGCTCCGCCCATCAACTTACCGATACATAATTTAAGCACACGGTTTACATACATTATGTACATAGTATCTAAGTTTAGTATAAGTTTGTCCGGACGAAAGAGCGGTTACGTCTCCGAAACTAGTTGACATATAAATATACTCAACGTGGTTAAAAACTAAGAGATTTTATTTAATTATAGTAGTTAAAATGTGCCACAAAGCAATAGCAGCAAAGTATAAAGATATGTATTTTTTTACATCAATTTCTCAACGGGTATCATGTTGAGAGTGCACACTATGAGTTTCATCGTGATGTGTATGTATGTATGGCGTACGCCATATGCCATACGCCATATCCTTTCTGCGCCCTCTCTACAGCCCAAAGTATAAGTCCAATTGACTTCATCATACGTGCAAAGTGCATAGACCTAGAGCTTATTAATTTTCCATAGATAACTCTAAATTTCTCCTGAATGATTTCACCGTATGATTTACGTTGTTTTTTTATGTGTCCCCTCTACAACCCAAACTATAAGTCCGATTGACTTCATATATTATGTAAAGTCCATAAACTTAGAGCTGATCAGTTTTCCATAGATATCCGTTAATTTCTTCTCTATGATTTCACATGTCCAAATTTTCAAAATGCTCTCACGTTCTGGAAAATCGAGGTATTTGTATGTTTTTTGAACTTTTGATACAATAAAAATACACTTGCATTCAAGGATTATCAAAACATTAAGGAAAATTGAGTGATCAACTTCATATAGGTATTGTATTGGTCTCTATAAGTGGATTTTTTTACTCTCCACTTCGATCTTCCTCAAGAGGTAGGCAGTGAGAACCGAACATCGCATTCTTCTATCTTGATAAATATATGTAAATCTCCTCATCAACATTGATACACTTTCTCATGCATGCTCATCTTGCTTGTAATGTATTTTTAGATATGTAGAAAGTGCAAACTACGAGTTTCGTGACAATGTTTTTGAACTTATGGTGTATTATGAAAACTTTGGTCCTCTGGGAATCTTATATTTGTTAAAGAATCTAATAGAAATGTAGTTCATAAAAAATGCATTATGAGATTGTCAACCTTTCTTGAAGAAAAAATGTACAATTACTATATAGTGGAGAGTTTAGTGTTGGTTACAACGCACTCGTTTTTCTAGTTGTAAAGGTTTGAAAATGAATATTAATATGAAAACTCGAAATGATATTTCAAAAAATTAATTGCACAAATGAGTTTCGGTTGAGGTTTTGAACAATAACGGATAGTGAACTTTAAATAGGCGACTTTGACGAAAATAAAACGGACAATTTTCTTTGTGCGGAAACCTATTTAATAGTATGGCATTCGTGACCGTTGAACAAAGATAGTATCAACAAAACATGTAATAAATAAAAATAAAAGAAAGATAGCAGAAAGTATGGTATGGAATTGGAATGAGACATTAATTTAGTAAGCAAACACATCAGCAAACAACACGAATACAAAATGCTTCTAACTAAATTAAATGAAACTATTTGGCAAAGAACCATTCGACGTAGAATTAAATATTATTACTGCAGTGCTAGCTCAGCTTATGTATACAGACATTATCTTTGTCATGGAGATGCCACACCTACAGAATCTGAATGAATATAATATGTAGAAATCGGTCGATTTTGTAGACTAGTAGAATAAACTTTGTATGTCTGTATGTTTGTTGGTCGGTGTAACGCTGCCAAAATAAACTATTTACGTATCAGGCGCACAAAGAGTACCAAAATGTAGAATTTATTATATTACTAGTTGCATGTAACACATTAGATCGCACTGTAGACGGCGATTGTATGTAAAGTTGAAGAACATGTTGTACCAAACTATAAACCCTTAAATCCAAATTATTGAGTATTTTATTAAGATATTTTGTTTGCCATACAAAACATGTAGGTATGTATGTATGTCAAGATAGGATTGTATGGAGGTTAGTCCTTTTTTCCTACCCAGAATATGATTAGGTACCTAAGTATCAAACTATTGAGTCCCCGTTAATATTGTGTAGTGTATACTGCCTTCCAAATTGTATGAAACGATATCGTCACTTAATTCAATTTTTATAAAAATTGTATATGTAGTTTTATGTATATGTAGTTTTATATGTAGTTATATGTAATTATCTAGTTGAAGTGTTAAGGCGTTTTTCGATATTTTTATGAAATTTGGAAAATATAGGCTGTTAAATAAATAAATTTATCACAAAAATATGTTTTTCATAAAACAAATGTTTGAGAAACTATGAAACTTTTTTGAAAAAATGAATTAGATTTTATGTTTGTCTATATTTGTACAAATCTTTAGCGTTCCAGCTTTTATGGTTTTTGAGATATTATGGATAACTGAAGTGAACATTCAAAGTTGATAAACCCTGATTGAAACAAAAAGTCATAATTCGGAGTATAAAAAAATTGTAGCCCTATTATAATAATAACAATTATGCACGCACGCACGCACTCATGCACGCACACACACACACATGCTGCGAAGCCTCTAAGTTGGTGTTTTTGGCGTGCAAAAAGTGCACTACACCATACAAAATGTTCCTTCATACACACGGCTTGGCTTAATACTGTCGATACATTAAGAGAATTAAATTCTCTTGAACGAATCAACGGTTGAAAATATTTACATTGTAGTAGTACATCTGCAAACTTTTTTAACAATTTTTATAAAAATTTAATTTAGTGACGACATCGTTTCATACAATTTGTATGGCAGTAGGTACAATACGTATCATCAAGGACTCTCTATAGTTTGATTCATAATCTCCAAACATATATACATACCATCATGCTGTTCTCATATTCTGAGTAATTAAAAAGAATTGAACCTTATTCTATCTTATCATACATATCTACCTACATTTTTTGTATAGAAAACAAAATATCTTCAATAATTGAATTTATGGGGGTTATAGTTAGGTACGTATTCTTCAACTAAACACACTATCGTAATCGACAGTTAGATTTCATGTGTTACATGCAACTAGTTTTTATTTACAGTATGTTGTGACATTGTAAAAAAGCGAATAATTTCATAGTGCGCAAAACAAAGATACATCCATACAGAACCTACCTACAACACAATAATCACGGAACTCAGTTTGTTATAACACAGTGTTGTGTTGGAAAAAATAACCTCTAAACCATATCACAAAACTAAATTTAAAGATGGGTCGATGGCAGAGCAGTTAGAGAGCTGGGGTAGCAATCTAGTAGTCGCGAGTTCGAATCCTGCCTCAACCGATTTCGTTCACCTATGTATAGCACAAGCATTTATGCTTATTTTAGGGAACGTAAGATGATGTATATGTACTTGTTTAACAAGGACATATTCATTTTTTATTTAAAAAAAAAATTCCTAAACGAATTCATTATCTATTAACGCATGGACCTATTTTTTGTTTTATGACAATCAATTGCAAAAAAAATCTAATCAAAGAACACCACTTCTTGTAACAAGTACCTTCATAAATATCCTCGTTTATTTTTAATATTTTTTTTAGTACTTCTCGGGCAACTAACAGGTACTATGTTAAATATTATAATTTAACATGCACCCAATAACAAGTTGCCACATTCTGGAGACTAAGGATTTTAATCGTCTCACAGAACCAGACTGAAGACACGGTAAAAAACTGTGTCTCCACCTGGAATCGAACCCGGGATCCTTGAATCAGTAGTCAGATACTTAACCAACTGAGCGATGAAGGTCGACGATTCATAAATTAAGCTAAAATGCTCGTGCTGTATAGATGAACGAAATCAGTCGAGGCGAGATTAGAACCCGCGTCCTCTGGATCACTAATCTAGCAGCTCTGCCACCGACTCATTTTAACATAGAAAGGACGAGTGAAAATACGACGAACAGTTGTATTGTATAATTTTTATCTTTTTTATAATGTGCAAGTTGTTTTGATTTTAATTTGCTTACCATCAAGCTTACATATTTTATGTCCCTTGCTAGTTATGCATTTTTCTTTCACTGTCTTTGCATAAAGTCTTCAGCTGCGACCTCAGTAAGGCCTCAGTTACCTAGCATCCCACTCCCACCCCCCACCCCTCCCCTCCCTTCCCACTGAAGCGGAAATACCATTACGTGGGCGAGATAGCAATTTACGTAGTGATAGCTATTTCATAGGGAGTTGAATAATTAGAAAAGCCGTAAATGTCTCCTAACGTTAAGCAGGAGAAAAATATCTTGGAAGCGGTATCTCAACCAACTTTGGATTTAATATCATTTGAACGATAATATCTTGTTATAGTCAAAGTTAATATACTTTAGCAATGTCAACTTGTTTGATTTTGCTAATAAATAATAAGATCACCGTTCATCTTTTATATATCACGACTTTTTATTAACTTCTAATTCCCTTGTTTGATTTTGCTAACAAATATGAAGATTGCCGTTCATCTATGTATTATAAATCACTATTTTTTTATTAATTCCTAATTCCCTTGTTTGATTTTGTTAACACACCAGTCTCGTTTCACCAAAAAAGGCACTACATTCAAAATGGGTGGTGAACCTCTATGTGAGATGTTATGACTGGTGCCTTTTATAAGGCAATGCACACCCGCACACCTTTCGCTGGTTACCCCACATTGTGGGATATGCCGTGATGGTATGAATGATTTTGTTAACAAATATGAAGATATCATCTATGTATTATAAATCACTATTTTTTTAAATCACTCCTTATTCCCAAATATGAAGATCACCGTTCATCTGTATAATATTATATATCACTATTTTTTATTAACTTCTTATTCCCTTTTTGATTTTGTTAACAAATATGAAGATTACCGTTCATCTATGTATTATATATCACTATTTTTTATTAATCTCTTATTCCCTTTTTGATTTTGTTAACAAATATGAAGATTACCGTTCATCTATGTATTATATATCACAATTTTTTTATTAACTCCTTATTCCCTTGTTTGATTTTTTTAACAAATATGAAGATTACCGTTCATCTATGTATTATATATCACTATTTTTTTATTAACTCCTTATTCCCTTGTTTGATTTTTTTAACAAATATGAAGATTACCGTTCATCTATGTATTATATATCACTATTTTTTTATTAACTTCTTATTCCCTTGTTAGTTTTGTAGTAGATCTACGATCCGTTTTCATGGGTTCATAATATAAACTTATATTTTTTTTAAAGATTCTACCTTGTATGATAAAATGGTATCCTATTAGTCCGACAGATAGCAACGTTTTTGAGGAATCATTTTTTATGACTGTTTTTTTATATATTTTTCTTATTGAATATAGGTATGAAAAAGGCAAGTCTGGCACCTGAGAGTGGTTACGTTTACCAGTGCGCGTCCTCTTTACAGGTGAAAATTGCATTTTTTTATATAATTAGTACTTGTATATTATTTCTACTTATAAAATCTGTCCGTTTGTGAAATATGTACTAAATGCTACTGAAATATGTAAAAAAACGAAGATTTTATTTCAGTAATCTTCCCGGGTGAGCACTGAACAAAACAACAAGTTTCATTGTTATCAGATGGATGGTATGAGAGCATAAAAAGTACTTAAAAAGATACAATTGATATTTAAATCTGCAATTTTCACATATATAAAGGGTATCGAAATGATCGTCCTATCTAAGAAATAAATATCAAGGACATATAATTCTTTTGAATAAAAAAAATCAATAAAGCGGAATTGATAAAACAAAACGAGAGAGTGAAACAAATCATAAAAGTGCAAAAATTCTAACAAAAAATATTCTGATAATATATGTATGAAATAATGCATACATATATGTATGTAAAATTCAATATGATTCTTCGTTTATCTTGTTAAAAGGTGTTTTTTGCGTTGTTCGTACAAACATTTTTCTGAAATTATCTTTAAAAAAATGTTAATAAATTATCGTTAAATTTATTGAGCACCAATTTCTTTTTCCTTTTTGAAAACAACAGTTGAGTTATTAATTAAAGGAGAAAATTGGGTGGTTTTTAATTAGATTTCATTGATTAGGCCAACCTTTTTACTGGGCCCATGGGATTATTTTTATTTTCACTCATAACACCTTTTTTACCGCAAAATTGGAAATTTACGTCCGAAATCTTTATATTTATAGGTATATTATAATTTTGCATCGTTTTGAACTTGTATTGGGTTGTTTGGAAAGTCATTTGGTTTCACTGTCGAATATGAAAGACGAAATTTACACCAATAATCAAGATCGAATGGATTCGATAAATTTGATTTCTCAGCGATGTCACATTTTTTATTCGGTAGATTGAATTTATTTTGACTTCTTCAGTTTCAAGTGGAGTTTTGGCATGTCACTGGCATGTCTCGACAGATGAGGAGGTGTTCGTCAAACAAGCCTTTTTAATAGCAATATGACTTGAGTGTTAAATAGTCTGTTATTAGTATATTTTTCTGGAATAGAGTCATATGCTGAAAAAAAAACGAATGATTTTCTGAACTACCTATAATAGTAACCTACTCATAAAAATAAAATTAGATTTTTCTTGTAAAATAAACGCTGAAAAAAGCTGCGCATATCTTGCCTACGTTTTCCAAAAATAATGTATATTTATGTAATAAACAAAAATATAGAAACATGTAAACAAGTGGGTTGTGGCCGACACTAAACTCTCCACTACATAGTAAGTTTACATTTTTTCTTCATTAAAGATTGACAATATCAGCAGATCTTGTACAAAGGTGCTGGCACATAGCTCGCGGCGATATACCCATATTGTACAACAACAATTAGCCCAGAGTTCTTACGTTTTTATTTCCACCCGATGTGAGAATTTCGTCCTCGTGGATTATTCCTGATTATCAAACACGACACGACAGTTTCAAAAGGTACCTTTTTCGTTTTCACTAATCCGATTCGTCCTCATGTCAGTATTGTGATAAACCTGAACAGACTTCTGAGAAAATCAAAGTATGAAGTCTACACGATATCCATTGAGAAATTGATGTAAAATAAAATAAGCTTAAAAAGTGTGAAATCATGACTGTCCATAGTATTGGAGAGTAAAAATATTATTATTATTTAATCTACTTTGGAAAGATCACTTTGGTGAATTGATAAAGAAGTAAATAAATAAATTTACCTACTTCTACAAAAAAAATCTTGTATTTCTAAAAATCTTATATATTATACTCATTTTTAAGAAAATTATTAAATTAAATATTTTGATCTGTACAGTAATACGGTGTCTTATTTTATTTTGTACAATAATAAAGAGAATATTATTATGTACTTGTATTGTAATATATTATTTCAATTTATAAATTTATATAATATCTTAGTTAGTAGAGAACCATGCGTAAATCATGTAAAAAATATGTGCATGGTTGATTTACACTTTGTGTCATAAGGTGGCCTGTCGCTGGTAACCCCACATTCTAAGACATGCCGTGAAAATAAAGAATATATTTATAAAAAAACTTTCATAAATCAATAAGCAAATAATTGATAATAAACTAAATTTACACAGACCGCATCGTTTCAGTATGTTCCCACACCCCGCCATTCTTCTAGTTTAAACCTCGCCCACAAACTATAGGTACATAATTTTAAAGTTCAAGTACATGTTTTTTTATGTTTAATGGCAATTCATCCTAGAGAGAGTGCTTTTTGCCTTAGTGAAAATATCATTATTTGGTTGAATTTGTTAAAATTAAATTTATTAAAGTTGGATGTTATTTTACCTTAAGAAGTTAAGTAATATGCTTGTTAATTTGAAATTATATATGACATATTGATTGGGGATGTGCAAGTTATTTTAGCCAAATTCAAATAAAATGAATTGTTAGAAGATATACGGTTGAAACAATTGAAAAATAAATGGTCAAGAGTCACCTCCTCCTGACCACATTCACAAACTGGACTGTTAATTACACTGATTTAAGTACATAGTTAATATTATATAAGTTTATTCGGATGAGAGAGCGGGTCAGCTCCGAAACCGGTTAACATAAAATACTCTATATTGGCGAAGGCACCAAATTTTTTAAATTATTTCAAAAACTAGATGTTTCTGGTAAGTCTTACTTATCTTTCTGGTACTTAGTACCTATGTATAATATATACCTAAATACAAAAGATTTATAAATATTCCACTTCATATATTCCTTAATACAAATAACATGATCAAAGGTTGAATGAAATCTATTGCCAGCAGGACTCAAACTAGGATCCACTGGGTATCCAGCACAGTAGCAGTCCTGCTTTTGACAATTTATGTTTTAGTATATACATATTTGTTGAGGCAATTCAGGCTTTAGTTTGTTAAAATCTTAATGGTTTACAGTTGAGGTGAACGAGTGTACTAAATAATATTCTGTTATTGTTCTATTAAAAACAATTTTCCTGACGGCGGAGGTTTTCGGGGAATCATTTTTTTTTTTTTTTTTTTTTATTTTATTAATAAAGAATATAATAACAATAAACATATTATTTTGCCTAATCCCTTAAGGGGATTTTTGGCTGTGATCTTAATTATAACAGTTTTGTAATATACATATAAATTTCAATTAAAAACTAATATTGTACCTACATACTACATTTTTCCTACAAAGTCCGGAACAACCCGCGCTCACCCCTTAGATCAACCATCGAGGATTTTTGTGTAATATATAACCTTTGGCTTTCTTTTTGAATTCCTCGATGGATCCACACTGCTTCAAGCTGGCAGGCATGGGGTTCCAGACCTTGGGCAGCAGCACATCTTCGGTCCTACGTCCATAGTCATTGTTGAATTTGTTTGTACGTAAAAGTTTGTTGGTCACTGATCTAGTTTGTCTGTCGTGTGTTATGAGTAGTCTGTCTTTAGGTTTCAAAAAATGCTCAACCAGAATGCTATACTCCACTCTCCTCTGAAGAGACAATACTTTAGATTGGTCGAAAAGGCATTTATTTTTCCTTTTTAACTTTTTAGCTATTTTTTTAGTAATCATAATTTTTAGTAGTCTTCTTTGTATCTTTTCAATCTTATTTAGAGTAGTTTTATATGCCAATCCATATGACGATATTCCATATGATATTACTGAATCACAGAGGGCCATATACAGCAATCTGGCCGAGCAGAAGGTTAATCTAGGTCTTATTATGTTGAAAATTGCTGTCATAGTTCTTAGTTTACTGCAAACATAGTCAACGTGTTCTTTGTAGTTTAAGTGTTTGTCAATGATAAGTCCTAAATACCTATATGATGTGACTTCTGTCAATGATGGGCAGTTACAATTATTCTGAGAGTTACTATGCAAACATTGATGATCATGTGATAGAATTTGTAATTTGTGCGTGGTCTTGTTGTTACAGGAATGGATATGCAGAAGTTGTGTTTTGTTTTCACTTATTGCTAACCCTTTATCATGAGCCCATGCGCAAAGTCGAGTGTAACATAACTGCATTTCATGTTCGGCATCGATAATATTTTTGGAGGATGTAACTATTGCTGTATCATCGGCAAATTGATATATTTTACAATTATTATTTTTAACTATATCAGTCATGTCGTTGACGTAGATGAGGTATAATAATAGTGCGATTATTGACCCCTGTGGTGTTCCGATATCTAAATTAAATGAATCACTTAACCCTTTATTTACCTTTACGATTATTTTCCTGTTTGTCAGATAATTCTTAACCCATCTTAGTAGTGGACCTCTGATACCAGACCTTTCCAGGCACTCGAAAAGTAATTTGTGGTTAATTGTATCGAAAGCCTTCGTAAAGTCTACAAAAACAACAATCACGTGTTTTCCGTTATTTAATTGTGAATTAATAAAATTTGTAAAAAGTTTGAGAAGTGTAGTAGTATTTTTCCCGCTTTGGAAACCATATTGTTGTTCAGATATTATATTATTTTTCGATAGAAACGATTTAATTTGATCAACGATATATTTTTCCATTATTTTGTCAATCGATGGTAATATAGAAATAGGTCTGTAGTTTTTGTAATCAGAATGTGAACCTTTTTTATAAATTGGTCTAATTATAGCAATTTTCAATCCGTTTGGTACAATTCCTTCCTCTACACTTTTATTTATTAGAACAGATATTATTGGAGATAATTTTTCCGAGATTTCTTGTATATCCGCCATTTTTATACCATCCATACCTGCAGATTTCTTTTTACATGTTTTTATAATTTTTCTAATATCATTTACCGTAGCTTTTCTGAAGTAAATTGATTTATCACACACAGAAATGCAATCACTCTGACATAAATTAATTCGACATGGTGTTGTAATTTTATTTATCTCAGATATAAATGTCTGACAAAATAATTGTGCAATAGATGTTTCGTCATTATTAAAATATCTTAAAAGTTCTTCATCAATGTTTTGTTTGGTTTTACCTAATAAGCTATTAATTTCCTTCCATAATAATTTGCTATTTCCCTCTGCTTCAATAATTTTCGACTTGTAATATGAATTTTTTGCTTTTGATATGTCTTTATTAATTTTGTTCCGAAGTTTTTTATAATCTAATTTTAAAATTGCATTATTTGGGTCTTTTATTAACATTTTTTTAAGAAAATCTCTATGTTTCATTTGTATTATAATATTCCATGTCATCCACTTATTTGATACAGTTTTATGGCTGTATTTTACAGTCTCAGAAGCTTCTTTCACAGCAGTATCAAAATTAAATTTTATATTATTATATATATCCTCAGCGTTTAGGTTATCATTAATACATTTGGACCAATCGGAGTTATTTAAAACGTTATGAAAAATTCTTTTGTTTATTTTATCAATGTATTGAATTGAATTTTTTACTTCATGGTTATGTTTTAACGTGGTTGCAGTCATGTAGTGGTCGCTAATGTTCGTTTTAATCGTAGCCGAGACACAATCGTACGTAGGACACCGCACGAATATATGATCGATGCAAGAGCGAGATAGCCTCCCGTTTCTCACTTCCTCCCGCGTGTAGTTACTTATAAGCTGTGTTAGACCAAATGCACTCATAATATCAAGGTACTTATCAACTATTTTACTATGCATTGCACCGTTCGCGCTAGTGTCTATATTCATATCTCCGCAAACAATAACATTACATTTATCATCGGGCATATTATTAAACATTGTTTTTAATTCTGAAGCAAAAATATTTTTGTTAAAATGAGGTGGTCTGTATATGGCACATAGTAGAAATTCTGAGCAGCTATTTTTGATAATTCCAATTATACCCTCAAATGATTTATAGCTATGATTTACTTGATTAAAAACTATATTTTTCTTATAATAAATTTTAACACCGCCACCCCGTTGATTTATTCTGTGATATGATATGGAATTAAATCCATCAAGTTCAAATAAAACGTTTATGTCACTACGTATGTTAATTTCAGTAAGTACTAGTATGTCTATTTGTTCTATGTGCTTTGATATTAGTCCTTGTAATTCGTTAAAATTTTTCTGTATAGACCTTATGTTTAGATGTAATACTGTTAGGTTATGTTGTTCGTCATGTACTTTGTCAAAGTAATTGTCTATATTGTCAAGATGATGCTCCAATATAGAATCGCCTGAAGGGCATAAGATAATATTATTATAATTATACTTATAAGTTCTTAAGAAGGAAGAACTACACACTCAAGTAACCTTGAAATATCCTCTTCATTTCGAATCTGTTTTACTTTTGTTTTGTCATCTATACGCGCCAGTATTTTTCCTTCATTAAACCAAATATATTTATATTTGCCACTCAACTTTTGTTTAGCTTCGTACAGAAGTTTTTTATCACTTTTTGTAATGTAACCACAAACGAAGAAATCACACTTTGAGTTATTTTTTAACAATTTAAAACTTTTTATAAAGTTATTTTTGGCCGCCATGTTTCTCATCGATAACTCCAATACACAGGAGCGCTTCGAGTCGCCGTGGCGCGCCGAATTATTGTAAACAGATTTTGTTTGCACGATCTGCTTCCTTATATCTTCTCCGCCGCATTTCTCCGCTATATTATTGGCCATGGTTTCTGGAGAATCTTCATTTTCCACTCTTACTCCATGAATCATGATTACATTTGACTTTATTTCATAAAGCAATTCATTATTCCTCTGCTCCGCCGCCAGGTAGCACAACTTTAGGCTTTTATTCTCCTCTAACAAATTTCGCATCTTGTTGTTGGTTTCTTTTTTTTCCTCTTCCATAATGATGAATTTCTTCTCCATTTCATCCAATCTTTCGCTACAGAAATCTATAAACTTTTTGAAGTCTGCCAGCTCTTCACGAATGCTTGCCCTGACTGCATTAGATAGTTCTTTTCGGAGTGCATCGGTTATTTCTTCCTTGATCTTGTTTAGCGAAAAAAGAGAAGCTTCAGAATCACCACCTTTATCCGTCTCTCTGCATCCCAGGCATATCCATTTCGCCTTATCCTCCTTCTGCATTTTACGCAACATCCTTAGTGATAGACCTCCGCAAGCGTAGTCGAATGTATGATGACACCTTGTGCATTGCACACTCTCACCCGACTCAATACTGGCATCGCACCTTTTGCAATTCATTATTGGTACCGGACCTGTTTCTTAATAAATGTTTGAAAAAAATATTAGTATTATTATTGTTGACCGCTGTCGATCACGGCTCAGCGGGTACTGATTTCGAAATTTCGAAAACAAGGTTTTTCGAAAACAAGGTCAGATTTCGAAAACAAGGTGCAAAAAAGCAAAGAACAAAGAACAATAGCCCAGAGGGCTGGCGCTAATGAAGCAAGCTCAGACTTTTCAATTTTTCCTTATAAACGCTCTACACCGGGTCCTATGGGAGAAGGAGATTTTTTTAATTAAAACACGTAAATATTTCAAAGTTTTCTTTTCCGTAAAAATACAAATTGTTTGATATAAAATTACGCAGGGCTTTAGACGTGAAAAGGGGGTATAATTGTTTTTGACGTTTACAGATTGTTCGAGTTTGCTCCTATCTTGTATTCAATTTCAATTACACATAAAATGTGGTGTTTCAAATGAAAAATGCTACATTATATAAATATTTTTTTATTTATTTATTTGTTTGTTTGTTTACTTGTTTATTTATTTATATATTTATTTATTTATATATTTATTTATTTATTTTTTATTTATTCATTTATTTACTTATATATTTACTAATTTATTTATTTATTTACTCATTTATTTATTTATCTATTTATTTATTTATTTATTTATTTATTTATTTATTTATTTATTTATTTATTTATTTATTTATTTATTTATTTATTTATTTATTTATTTATTTATTTATTTATTTATTTATTTATTTATTTATTTATTTATTTATATATTTATTTATTTATTTTCTTATTTACTTATTTATTAATTTAGTTTTTTTTTTATAATATGGAATTGCGTATTTTTGTATAGGCGAATTGAATGATAGATTACATTTCTACATACATACCATAATTATTTATAATAGACACTTCCTTGCATCCTGCGCAAGTGGCGAGTTTATTGACTTATGGAAATTTCTTCCAATTAACAAGTACTTCCAGCCCAGAGAACCGATATTTGCGGGAGAAATGATCCAAAAAATTATCTCCTCTGCTAGGGATCGAATTCTGGACACCCGCACAGAAGCCAAAACGCCTTAACAACTGTGCCACGGCGGTCGGTACATTAATTTTGAAGTCTGTTTTTTAAATAAAAAAATATAAGTCTCTTCGATTTGCCGTGCTTAATTTACCTAACTTATCATACTCACATTCATTTATTCATACCTACACATGTTACTTTTCATTCGTTCGAGTAAAGCGTTCTTTTTGTAGAAGTCTCCGTGTGAGTCTCCGACTGCTACTGCTAAATTCACAGTTTTACGATTTCAAACCCCAGCGTTACAGATGCAGACCTTCAACGTCCTTGAATCAGTCAGTATAAGAAATTTAAATAAAAGTCGTATTGCATGTATGTAAGTACCGACCTACAAACGAAATTGGAATCTAATTGATCATGGGTGATATTTCAGAAGACAAAGTATAAGGAACACTGGGTGTTTGTTACGTTTATGAACATTCTACCAGAAAATTAATTGTTAATTTGCATGTGAATGTAATATTGACTGGAGGAGTAGGGGATAGCCTCAAGTTCTACAACATCCGGTTCATAATGGATATTTTATGGTTTGTTACGATGGACAACAATCAAACAAGGCTTACGGGTTTTTATTCCAATCCAGGATTGACCAACTCATTTTTATCGAGAGTCAAAATTTGAACACACCCTTGTTGGTGCACTTTAATTTATTGTTTAATTTATGGATACTATTAATATTTTCAGAATTAAGACTTCATTTATTTTGCATTTTCCTTTGAGGCCTTAAATTATATTGACGGTGTAATCTTCGTGGCTGCTTCTGCCATGATTTTATTTGTACAAGTGATCGCGCAGAGGTTAAAATTGTACCGCGATTCATTAAATTTTTATGTCAAGGGGCACAAAGATTTATTTCCATATATTACAAAGTGTACCTACTTGTTTATGTACCATTTATATTATTTCTCAGAAATATATTTACTTCAACATGTTCTATATTTAAATTTAAAATAACTTAAAATATTCAATAATTTAAATGTACATAGTTTGGTACGTATTCTTTAACTATGTATCGCCATCGACTGTGTGTGTGTGTCCATACCCCCTTATAACTATTCGCTTAACGCACAGAGCCCAATACATAGGTGTATATATATATATATATATATATATATATATATATATATATATATATATATATATATATATATATATATATATATATATATATATATATATATATATATATATATATATATATATATATATATATACCTTGTTGGTGCACTTTAATTTATTGTTTAATTTATGGATACTATTAATATTTTCAGAATTAAGACTTCATTTATTTTGCATTTTCCTTTGAGGCCTTAAATTATATTGACGGTGTAATCTTCGTGGCTGCTTCTGCCATGATTTTATTTGTACAAGTGATCGCGCAGAGGTTAAAATTGTACCGCGATTCATTAAATTTTTATGTCAAGGGGCACAAAGATTTATTTCCATATATTACAAAGTGTACCTACTTGTTTATGTACCATTTATATTATTTCTCAGAAATATATTTACTTCAACATGTTCTATATTTAAATTTAAAATAACTTAAAATATTCAATAATTTAAATGTACATAGTTTGGTACGTATTCTTTAACTATGTATCGCCATCGACTGTGTGTGTGTGTCCATACCCCCTTATAACTTTTGATTCGCTTAACGCACAGAGCCCAATACATAGGTGTATATATATATATATATATATATATATATATATATATATATATATATATATATATATATATATATATATATATATATATATATATATATATATATATATATATATATATATATATATATATATATATATATATATATATATATATATATATATTGGAATAACGGGAAAAGTTAAAAGCTGGGTACAAAATTATTTATTTAAAAGAAAACAATATGTCAAACTCAACAATACATTAAGTGATTTCAAAAACGCAAACTTTGGTATACCTCAAGGTACTGTACTTGGTCCACTTTTATTTATAATTTATGTTAATGATATATTCAATCTGCCAATATCTGGTAAAATAATTTCTTATGCTGATGACACTGCCATTATACTGAAAGATAACACCTGGAAGGAATTAATTGCCTCAGCTGAATCAGATATAAGTGTTTTGAAGTCTTGGTTCGATTGTAATGTACTTTCATTGAATACAGATAAAACGTGTATTATCCCATTTGCATTAAATGATAAATACATCCCAGAAAACCTTAATATTAAAATTCATATTGACAATTCCTGTTTCAACAACTCCATATCTTGTAACTCAGCGTGTATTAAATTATCCACTAAAAATAACATCCGATACCTAGGCATTATTATTGAAAGCAGTATGAAATGGAAATTACATATAACTACTACTATTGAACGCCTTAAAAAGCTAATTTTTATTTTTCTGACACTAAGAAATATACTTCAAACAAACTTGCTTAAAACAATATATTTTTCATTTCTTCGAATTTTTCGTGAGAAACTTTGTAGAAGTTCATTTTAAATAAAATAAAATAAATTAAAACAAATAACTTTGTTTACTTCTACTACTGTAAACACCTTTAATTTATGAAAGGGGTTATAACGTTTTCGAGCGTGTGCTCATCCTCAGTAACCACTTATTACTAACTTAAAACTAATGACAGACTACTTAACTATGTTGGCGGGCGGACGGAGGAAGAAGGGGGGGGTGGTGGATGGGGGGGGGTGATAGTGGGTGTGGTTAATATTTTTATAAGGGGAGAATTTATTAGTGGGTGTTGTATACAACACCCACTAATAAATTCTCCCCTTATAAAAATATTAACCACACCCACTATCACCCCCCCCCATCCACCACCCCCCCCTTCTTCCTCCGTCCGCCCGCCAACATAGTTAAGTAGTCTGTCATTAGTTTTAAGTTAGTAATAAGTGGTTACTGAGGATGAGCACACGCTCGAAAACGTTATAACCCCTTTCATAAATTAAAGGTGTTTACAGTAGTAGAAGTAAACAAAGTTATTTGTTTTAATTTATTTTATTTTATTTTTCATTATTTCAATCCATCTTACAATATGGCATTATATGTTGGGGGGGAGCTTTTAAAACCACTTTAGTGCCTTTAGAAGTTTTTCAAAGAATCATTATTAAAATTATATTAAAAAAGAGATTTGATTATCCAACTATTAATTTATTTCAAGAATTTAAAGTTTCAACTGTTGAAAATATCTACAAAAAAATCTCATTGTTCCAAATTCATAAAGATATTCTTACAAATTCAAACCAATTGTCATTTTCTTTAAGCAGCAGAATAAATTCACAAGGATGTATTACCATTCCTCTTTTACGTACAACTGCCTCACAACATTTCTATAAGTATAAAGGTACTAAGTGGTTTAATGAACTCCCTTTGAGTCTTAGACTCGAAAAAAATTATAGTTTATTTAAAAATAAAATTAAAAAATTGTACTGATTTATTTATTTATTTTTTGTTATTTCATTCTTTTTTTGTGTAGCTTCATATTTTTTAGTAGATGTACAATGTTTTGGTAAATGTAATAATATTAAATAGATACTCCCCTCTTTCGACACGAGATTTTATCTCAATTAAAGAGGGTTATTATGAATTATATGATGAAAATTGTATACCTTTTTAAATTGTGATTTATATGTGAACATTGTATTGTTTTTGTTAAATAAATAAAAAAAAAAAATATATATATATATATATATATATATATATATATATATATATATATATATATATATATATATATATATATATATATATATATATATATATATATATATATATATATATATATATATATATATATATATATATATATATATATATATATATATATATATATATATATATATATATATATATATATATATATATATATATATATATATATATATATATATATATATATATATATATATATATATATATATATATATATATATATATATATATATATATATATATATATATATATATATATATATATATATATATATATATATATATATATATATATATATATATATATATATATATATATATATATATATATATATATATATATCCCGCAATACTTGTTGCGTCACCTATGTGAAATTCGTATAGGGTTGTTGCGTCCACCAACTTTTCGCGTCCGGTATACGGACGCAAGATAATTTTCACCCCAAAAACTACCATTCTGTTGCTTATACCATAGAGAATCAACTGACAAAAATTTACATGGAAGCAAAAAAAATATCAAAATATCTTGAAATGAATATTATTAGTTCAACCATTGGCCGCACGGAGATTTGTTCAGTGTATATTTTGAAGGTGTATATTTTTACTAAGCCACCGATCGTTTTGCATCCGCGGCAAAATATTACATGTTGACCTTGGCCGCACGGAGATTTGTTCGGAGTATATTTTGAAGGTGTTTTATATATATGGCTCCGATCGTCTTGCGTCTGCACTCAATACTGTTCTACCATGTCTCTGTGACCTTCGCGATATAATGAATACAATTCAACGCATTTTAAATATTGCCTTGAAAAAGCGCGTACCTACCTACTTACTTTTATTTTTACGACTTCATACAACTGTCGATATATGTATACTCTCTCTCGTGCGCGTACCTACTTACTTTCAGTTTTACAAAGTTCATACTATATGTTGATTTGATTATTGTTACTCTCTCATGCGCGTACCTACTTACTTTTATTTTTACATCGTTCATAATACTATCAATTTGTTTATTGTTACTCTGATGCGCGTACCTACTTACTTACTATTGCAATGTTAATATTTTTTATAGAAAATTAAATTATCTCGTTTTGGTGTTTCGGCTTGTTTCGATATTTTTAAAAACTTTGGAAATATAGGCAGTTAAACACATAAATTTATCATGATAAATATTTTTATTAATAAAAAAATTTTGAGAATTTCTAGAATTTTTTGAAAACATCTATTTGATATTTTTTATTTATCTATATTTTGTGTGTCATGACGTCTGTGTGTCCCCCCCCCTTATAACATTTGATTCGCTCAATGCACAGAGCCCAAAATTTCAGAATATATAAATAGTAATAGGCCTACAAAACTTTTATACTCAGAATTTTGAATTTTCGTTTCAGTCAGGGGTTATCAACTTTTGAATTTTTACTTTATTTTTCCATATATCTCAGAAACCATAAAAGCTAGAACGCTGAAAATTGGTACCACAAATAAACAAATACATAATCTCAAATAAGTTTTTTAAAAATAACCAAACAACATTTTTTAAACATTTTTTATTAGGAAAAATATTTTTTATGATAAATTTATGTGTTTAACGGCCTATATTTCCAAAGTTTTAAAAAATATCGAAAAAATTTGAAATACCCCAACTAGATAATTTAATTTTCTATAAAAAATATTAACATTGTAGCAGTACATCTCAATTTCTTTTTAACATTTTTTATTGAAATTGAATTTAGTGACGACTTCGCTTCATACAATTTGTATGGTAGTCCCATAGCCATACCATCACTCCATTTCCCTATTTGGGGTAGTCAGAGAGAACCGAATGCCAGACTCCTCTCTCTTGAAATACCTTCCTCGCCTCATTCACGTTCATACATCGTCTCATACACGCTCTTCTATTATTCTTACTTCTAACATCACCATCTTTCAAAATCCCATTTATGTGATCGTGCCAAATTTTTATTGGCCGACCTCTACTTTTCGTTCCTCTTTTATCAGACTTGTATACTTTTTTTGTCAGACGGTCATCTTTCATTCTTTCTATGTGGCCGAACCACCTTAGGGCATTTATTTTAATCTTACTTACGATATTTCTTTCAATCATACATTCTCGTCTAATATCCTCATTTCTTATTCTATCATACATCGTTTTACCACACATTCGTCTTAGTGACCTCATTTCAACCGAGTTAATTCTACTTTCATGCGTCTTCTGCCATGTCCATGTCTCACTAGCATACATTAGAGTCGGTGCGACGATACCATTGTGTACCGCGAGCTTCGCTTGCCTCGAAATAATTGGGTCTGCCATTACTGGTCTTAATGCACCGTTCACTCTATTACCTGCCGTTACTCTCCTTTCAATATCTTTTTCCAATCTTCCATCACGCTGAAACATGCTTCCTAAGTATGGTATGGTAGTCGTCTATACACATTACACAATATATTATGTAAGAAGACCTTATAGTTTGTTACTTTATCTCCAAATACATACATACCATCAGGCTGTTTTCATATTCCGGGTTGGAAAAGAGGACTGACCTCCATACTGTCCACGTATTTGGATGGTAAAATCATGAGAATAGCCATGTGATCAATAACATCAGGTATTTTTTTTTCATGAATGCGGGTTTGTTATTTAAAAATACGCACTTACATCAGAAACTGAAAGTTTATTGGGTAAGAAATATTCTGCACTAAGTTGTATTATTTTTATGCACAACAGATATTTAATGTATTTTAAACTCAAGGAGACAAGTCCCGTCAATCGGTGAAATCAAAACCCTCACGATTACCCTTATCAAGGATATAATTTTCATGTGGATTCTATAATATCTTAAGATATCTAATATAATTATATCCAGGATTTCACTTCTTGGCCGGACTTGCCCCTGATCTAGTCGTATTTGTCAAATCTTTTCATAAATGTATATATTCCATATACGGATTTACTCAAAATTCGGAGTAGAACATTTCGTGTCTGTGTGTGTGTCCCTCCCCCCTTATAACTTTTGATCCGCTCAATTAACAGAGCCCAAAATTTCAGAATATATTAACAGTTATAGACCTACAAAACTTTTTTACTCAGAATTTTGAATTTT
Source organism: Molanna angustata (assembly GCA_963576475.1). Lineage (NCBI taxonomy): Eukaryota > Metazoa > Arthropoda > Insecta > Trichoptera > Molannidae > Molanna > Molanna angustata. Next base: position 10,403,434 of record OY754969.1, read on the forward strand.
TGTTTCAGTCAGGGGTTATCAACTTTTAAATTTTTGGTTTATTTTTCCATATATCTCAGAAACCATAAAAGCTAGAACGCTGAAAATTCGTGTGAACATAGAAAAATACGAAGTATCAAATTAATTTATTCAAAAAAATTCCAAAATTTCTCAAACATTTTTTATTAAGAAAAATATTTTTTTTATTATAAATTTATGAGTTTAACTGCCTATATTTCCAATATTTTAAAAATATCGAAAAAACCCGAAACAACCCAACTAGATAATTTAATTTTCTATAAAAAATATCAGCATTGTATTGGCACATCTCAATTTTTTTTTAACAATTTTTATAAAAATTGAATTTAGTGACGATATTGCTTCATACAATTTGTATGGCAGTCGCCTATACACAATATGTAAGAAGACTAAGGGCCAGTCTTATAAACGAGAGACCAAATATTCGTAAGTATGTTTACGATTTACTAACGGATGGATGTTCCTTAGTAGATATTACTATCGGCGGTATTATAAAACTATTTTAACTGTCCGTTTATTTGACAGTTACAGTCTAATAAGACTACAATGGATTTTCAATCGATTTGTATTGGACTATAATGGATTGTAATGGATTAAGCGGTGCTGTCATTGCAATATATAAACAGAGAGTGTTTATTTTTTTGCGTACTTCAAACAATATCAAAAATTACAAAAATGGTGATAATCCTTTATTATTTAACTAGCGCGCTGGATTAGTAATTCAGTGGACGCGGGTTCGTTCAAACCTCGCCTCAACTGAAATTCTTTTTTTTAAATAAAAAAAAATAATTAATATAAAAAAAAACGAAATTCAGTGTCATCAATGTCATGTTGAAATAATAAAATATTTGGTCAAACACAAACTTGTAATCAAATTTGTTTTGGTTATTCAAAATCACTGTCGGACGACATTTTTTACTGAAAAAAAGCAATTCAATATAAAAATCCAATAAAATATAAAACAGTATATTTCAAAATATTCGTAATATTGAAAATGTACCACAACATAAAAAAAACAAGTGTGGTAAAACTCAATCCTTCCATAACTTATCGTTAACGAACGCTTAATCGGTGGTCCGACCGTCGGTAAAGGCTATCGGTAAACTTTTAATAAAATTTAACTAACGGATTGTTATAAGACGAAATATAGAGCATTTGTATCAAATTTCGGTTTGTTTGGTCTGAAATCTAACTAACGGACGTTTATAAGACCGGCCCTAAGATTGGGATTTTTATATTGAATTGCTTTTTTTCAGTAAAAAATGTCGTCCGACAGTGATTTTGAATAACCAAAACAAATTTGATTACAAGTTTGTGTTTGACCAAATATTTTATTATTTCAACATGACATTGATGACACTGAATTTCGTTTTTTTTTATATTAATTATTTTTTTTTATTTAAAAAAAAGAATTTCAGTTGAGGCGAGGTTTGAACGAACCCGCGTCCACTGAATTACTAATCCAGCGCGCTAGTTAAATAATAAAGGATTATCACCATTTTTGTAATTTTTGATATTGTTTGAAGTACGCAAAAAAATAAACACTCTCTGTTTATATATTGCAATGACAGCACCGCTTAATCCATTACAATCCATTATAGTCCAATACAAATCGATTGAAAATCCATTGTAGTCTTATTAGACTGTAACTGTCAAATAAACGGACAGTTAAAATAGTTTTATAATACCGCCGATAGTAATATCTACTTAGGAACATCCATCCGTTAGTAAATCGTAAACATACTTACGAATATTTGGTCTCTCGTTTATAAGACTGGCCCTTAATAGTTTGATACTTAATCTCCAAACATACATACAGAATCATCATGCTGTTTTCATATTCCGGGTAGGAAAAGAGGACTGACCTCCATACTGTCCTATCTTGACATACATACCAACATGTGTTATAATTTTCAATAATTTGGATTTATGGGTTTATAGATTGATTCTTATTCTTCAACTTCACATAGTATCGCTATCAACAGTTGGATCTCATGTGTTACATGCGACTAGTTAAACAATATTTTATCCAACTGTCGATTCGTTCATGAGAATTCAATTCTCTTAATGAATCGACATTATTAAGCCAAGATGCGTGTACGAAGGAAAATTTTGTATGGTGTAGTGGACTTTTTGCATGCTAATAACACCAACTAGAGGCCTCGCAGCATATATGTTCCCATACATGGATTTACTCAGAATTCGGAGTAGAACATTTTATGTGAGTTTTGTGTGTGTGTGTGTGTGTGTGTGAGGGTGTGTGTGTGTGAGAGGGTGTGTGTGTGTGAGAGGGTGTGTGTGTGTGTGTGTGGTGTGTGTGTGTGTGTGTGTCTGTCTCCCCCTTATAACTTTTGGTCCGCTCAATTCACAGAGCCCAAATTTTTAGAATATATAAACAGTTATAGGCCTACAAAACTTTTATACTCAGAAATGTGAATTTTTGTATCAGTCAGGGGTTATCAACTTTTGAAATTTTGGTTTATTTTTCCATATATCTCAGAAACCATAAAAGTTAGATTTAAGAAAAATATTTTTTTTATGATAAATTTATGAGTTTAACTGCCTATATTTCCAATTTTTTTAAAAATATCAAGAAAAGCCGAAACACCCCAACTAGATAATTTAATTTTCTATAAAAAATATTAACATGGTATTAGCACATCTCAATTTTTTTTTAATAATTTTTATAAAAATTGAATTTAGTGACGACATTGCTTCATACAATTTTTATGGCAATCGCCTTCACACAATATCTAAGAAGACTTAAATAGTTTGATACTAATCTCCAAACAAACATACGTACATACCATCATGCTGTTTTCATATTCTGGGTAGGATCAAAGGACTGACCTCCATACTATCCTATCTTGACATACATACCTACATGTGTTGTATAGAAAAACAAATATCTTAAAATATTAAATAATTTGTATTTATGGGTTTATAGTTTGGTTATTCTTCAACTATACATTCTATCGCTATCGACAGTTGGATCTCATGTGTGACAAGACATCGCTTCATACAATTTTGTATGGCAGTCACCTATACACGATATCAAGGAAGACTTATAGTTTGATAATTAATCTCCATATCATATATAATCTAAGCTCCAAACATACAAACATACCATCAGGCTGTTTATATTCCCTGGGTAGGAAAAAAGGACTGACCTCCATACTATCCTATCTTGACATACTTACCAACATGTGCTGTATAAAAAAAATATCTTAAAATATTCAATAATTTGGATTTATGGGTTTATACATAGAATTATATATAATCTAAGGGTTTATAGTTTGGTACTTATTCTTCAACTATACATGCTATCGCTATCGACAGTTTGATCTCATACGATACATGCAACGATGCAACTAGTGTTCAAAGAGAATATTATAACCTACGGTCTATCCAATTTTTGTATCGACGGCCGCGTATTTGTACGTAACAAGTCAAGGATCATTTCATTTACTCCGTATATTATTGAAATCAATGGTTTACAGTGAAACTTTGAGGAGTGCGTATAATTACTTAACCTTTTTTCAATCCATAGATCGGCCGCGTCCCGGCTTTAATAGTAATTTGTCAGTGGTAAACAAAATTTCTACACTTCCGTAAAAGGGATTTAGGCTTGTATTATAGACTTCCCGTTCGTCACGCAGATCAGATAACACATTGATTAGCGATCGTTTAGCTTAACTCTTGTTACACATTCTCTATCGAACCCACCACAGTATCCTGTATTTGCCAAGAAAATAAAATAATAATGATACTTTCAACAAAATTTTAAAATATTACTTAACTTGCGAAACCCGGCAGACGTTGTACTAACTTTATTTATCTAAACATATCGACAGTATTAAGCCAAGATGCGCGAATTAGGAACATTTTGTATGTCGTAGTGGACTTATTACATGCAAAAAACACAAACTTAGAGGCTTCGCAGCATATCTTATGTTCTATATAATATCTTCAATCATACCATCATGCTGTTTTCATATTCTGGTTAGAAAAAAGGACTGACCTCCATATTGTCCTTTCTTGACATACATAGGTACCTACATCTGTTGTATAGAAAACAAAATATCTTAAGATATTCAATAATTTGTATTTATGGGTTTATAATTTGGTACTTATTCTTCAACTAACATACTATCGCTATCGACAGTTGGATCTCATGTATTACAATACATGCAACTAGTTTATTATTGTTTTTTTGCGTTTATCTTAATTACATATTTCAACTGTCGATTTGTTCAAGAGAACTTTGTTCTCCTAACATACCTATCGACAATGTTTCAAGCCAGGATACGCGAGAATTGTATACAGGGTCTACTTTTTTCACGGCTTTTCCAATTTTGAAGTCATGAAACACCAACATAGAGGCTTCGCAGCATATATGTTCCATACACGGATTTACTCAGAATTCGGAGTAGAACATTTCGTGTGTCTGTGTGTGCGCGTGTGTGTGAGTCCGTTTCCCCTTATAACTTTTGATCTGCTTTAAATTTATTAAATAAATTTAAGGTAATTTTTTGATTACATTAAATTTATACATGGGCATCTATTAACAGACTGTCCATCGTCAGTGTGCAGAAAGAAAACATTTGCATTCATAACTATCACGCCATTTCCTAATAAGGTTATTCTGTGTTCCACTTAAAAGTGCACCTCGTGATATTGTTGCCACATCTCCAAATTAAGTTCCTCTTATATCATTTTTAAAACTTTAAAATAGACAATCTGAGTTTAAAATGATGGAATGATATCATGGATTTTTATTATACTAGTTGCATGTAACACATGAGATCCAACTGTCGATAGCGATAGTATGTATAGTTGAAGAATAAGAATCAAACTATAAACCCATAAATACAAAATATTGAAAATTTTAAGACATGTTGGTATGTATGTCAAGATAGGACAGTATGGATGTCAGTCCTCTTTTCCTACCCGGAATATGAAAACAGCGTGATGGTTCTGTATGTATGTTTGGATATTAAGTTCCTATCAAACTATTAAGTTAGTCTTCTTACATATTGTGTATAAGCGACTGCCATACAAATTGTATGAAGCAATGTCGTCACTAAATTCAATTTTTATAAAAATTGTTAAAAAAAATTGAGCCCAAACTTTTATACTCAGAATTTTGAATTTTTGTTTCAGTCAGGGTATCATTCAGTCAGGATATTTTTGTATCAACTTTTGAATTTATACATTATTTTTCCATATATCTCAGAAACCATAAAAGCTTGAACGCTGAAAATTGGTACGAACATATACAAATACAAAATCTCAAACGAATTTTTTCAAATAAATTCCAGAGTTTCTCAAACATTTTTTATTAAGAAAAACATTTTTTTATGTTAAATATATGTGATTAACTGCCTATATTTCCTAAGTTTTTAAAAATATCGAAAAAAGCCGAAACAATCCAAATAGATAATTTAATTTTCTATAAAACATAGTAACATTGAAGTAGTACATATCTCAAATTTATATAAATTGAATTTAGTGAAGACATTGCTTCATACGATTTCTATGGCAGTCGCCTATACACAATATTATATGTAAGTATTTACAGTTTGATACTTAAATCTCCGAACATACACACATACCATCATGCTGATTTCATATTCTGGGTAGGATAAAAGGACTGACCTCCATACTTTCCTATCTTGACAAACATACCTACATGTGTTGTATAGAAAACAAAATATCTTAAAATATTCAATAATTTGGATTTAAGTGTTTATAGTTTGGTACTTATTCTTCAACTATACATACTATCGCTATCGACAGTTGGATCTCATGAGTTACATGCAACTAGTAAAAATATATATGATTGTCCATGATTATTTAGAATGTGATATTGAATAGTATACAACACTCATTTCGAAATGAATGTTGAATACCTACTATTATTGTTTAATTATGATATTCTTTTGTACCTTATGTAAATAAATAAAATATTAACAAACTCATTCATTTTATTGTTAATCATTGGTATTATACTGTACACTATCATGGATTGATCCTCAATGCGATCCACACAATGTGGGGTTACCATCGGCAGGTGAGAGCGGGTGTGCATTATCCTATAAAAGAAGCTCGACTTGCGCATATTTTTGACACACCGGCATCTATATCAAAAATTAAAATAATATAAAGGGTAAAAGAATATTTTCAAGCTTGGTGACAGTTTATTTTCTATGCCTATAATATATTTTATTGTACGTAGTGAAATATGTACCTAAGTAGGTACTTACATTATTATTGCATCATGATTCATAAGAAAATAAATACGATTGTAAATTATTATGTTTTCACCGAAATCAGGATTTTATCAGTATTATCCTACATGGGATTTTATCTGCAGGATTTTATCTATGGTTTCAAGTCTCCGAAGGTCAGATTTTGGGCGAAGCCGATGGTTTAACCACGTAGAAATATACAATATCAATATTTGCGTGAGAAATGAATTTAAATAAATATCTCCTCTGCTGGGATTCGAACCCAGGACGCCCGCACAGAAACCGAACGGCTTACCAACTGTCCCACGGCGGTCGGCGTAGTAATAAAGTTAAAAAATAATAAAAAATATCGAATGATACACACATGGACGCAAGAATGATGTCAATTATGCATACGAAAGTTTTTTAATATACACCGGAAGTAGTAATAAAGATAGAAGAATATGACGTGAAAACTGTATGAAGAAATATATAAAATATACAAAAATATACACCGGACGCAGTAATAAAGATAAAAAAATGGTCGTGAAAAATATACGAAGATATATATAAAATATACAAAAAATATACTCCGGAAGCAGTAATAAAGATAAAAAAATGGACGTGAAAAATATAGGAAGACATATATAAAATATACAAAAAATATACACTTGGACGCAAGTATGAAAAAGACGTAAAAAACGTACCAAAACAGGATAAAACTGAATATTTATATTTTGAAATTTATAAGAAAAACCTTATGCCTACAATGATTGTGAGCTACAAATAACGCTAAATTCAGTGAGATAAAACTAAAATAATATGTAGAAGTGGTGGACGCCGATCCGTCGAATATTTGGCGGACGCAAAAAGTGTAGTGGGATCTATATATATATATATATATATATATATATATATATATATATATATATATATATATATATATATATATATATATATATATATATATATATATATATATATATATATATATATATATATATATATATATATATATATATATATATATATATATATATATATATATATATATATATATATATATATATATATATATATATATATATATATATATATATATATATATATATATATATATATATATATATATATATATATATATATATATATATATATATATATATATATATATATATATATATATATATATATATATATATATATATATATATATATATATATATATATATATATATATATATATATATATATATATATATATATATATATATATATATATATATATATATATATATATATATATATATATATATATATATATATATATATATATATATATATATATATATATATATATATATATATATATATATATATATATATATATATATATATATATATATATATATATATATATATATATATATATATATATATATATATATATATATATATATTGTGACGTTATTTTTGTATTTACACGTCACTACTTAATTATTTTAATTTAATGTTTATAAAAATGTCTTAAACGAACGCACTTCGCAATATTGGCAATATTTCTAAAAAAGTTGTAAGGCGAACACAGCCGTGAACGGATTAGCTAGGCGGATCGAGATATCTATGCCTTTCTTTTCAACGCTGACAGCCGACACGAGGTGTCGTCGCTAAACAATGCCCTACGCAAAATTACCCAGCAAAGACTGGAAATTTAAGTTCAAAGGAGGCTGGGTAAGTTCTCTATCTAATTTCATCGATCCTCGTCTATATAAAATATCTGGCATGAGTCACGTTCGCTAATTTAACTGAATTCTTGCAGGAAATATAACCGCCTCCTTTGCTTCCTTGCTTCCTTGCTTACTTGCTTCTTTGCTTTCTTCTTTACTTTCTTTATCTTGTTTGTTCATGCTGTCTTTTCATCATTCTTCAACATTGGTGTACTTTACTATGTACACCATGGATGACTGAAAATGAATAATTTTAAATATCATGGTTGGTGCATGCTCATATTTGCACATCATGGCTTGATAATGACTAAAACACCTGTAAATTGCACTTCAAATCGACGTAAATACTACGATGGTAGTTCTCATCACAAAAACTGTACCTGCTGATCATCTTCAAGAAGATGGAAATTCATAAAACTGTTTCATTTCTTGGTTATTATAAAAAAACATATGAAATACTGATATCATTTGAAAATTTAGTGGAATCTGTTTAATTATGTCATGTCTGATATTTCTTTTTATTATACACCACATGGTCTAGAAAAACATTTAAAAACTTGTAATTTGTAATTTAAGAATTAAATTGTTTTATTAAAATGTCAAATATTTAGCTTAGTTCAGGTAACGTAGATAACTGTATCATATTTAACACTCCTTGCCAACCATGATATGAATAAATTGTAATTTCTTTTGTATTTGTGCGTTTCTTTCATCACTTGGTCTTCCCTACAATCACATCTGACTCAGCTTTTCATGTTTTAATTACTGTTTCATTGAACAGAAAATTCTTATTTGATACTTAAATATACTCCTTTTTTTTGTCTTAATCAATAAACAACACGCTCTGAGATACTGAGATATTTGCATTATTTTAAATGAGTCTCATTGCAATATCGCTGACTGCTGGTGGTAAGGTTTTATGGTGAGTATAATTTTAGCTTCTCTTTTTCTTTTCTCATAAAACACCATACCTTGCAATTGTCGGCCCAAAGTGGGGCAGGATTTTTTAAAAAATTGAAGAGCGCGGACTATTAGGATTTAAATTCCATTTGTATTTTTTTATTTTTATTGATTGTAAGACTGGCGCCCATTCTATAACTCTTTTTAAAGTCAGATGTTTGTGTGGGACAGATTAGTGTTTGTAGAGAGCGTAAAATTGGTAATTAGTTCGTGTACTTTGTGGTAGCGATTCCTTTCCTTCCTTAAACCCATCCTTAATCTGAGGACTGCGCAGAATCCATCGTCATGAAAGCCGAGCTGTGAGATTATATTCAGGAGATGACCAGAAGTCAACCAAACTATTTCTAGAAAGTGTGGAAGAGCCCATTATGACCAGTCTTATTCGAGGAATACCATTCAAGAAATCTACTCAATCAGGTTGTATTGTAAACTAATAAATAATTAAATGTCGTGAGGACTATAACATAAAAATTCACTTTCTTTTCAGTACAAAACTTGAGTTGTCATCAATTATTATTAATATCTATTTTTTTGGAAATTTATAAATTGATTAGAATTATTTTTCTGATTTCATAATTAAAATGTCACATTTTAACTGAACATACATAATGAGGGTATCAAATTTTATAATTGAAACTGTCTTCAAAAAAAAACATCAGGTTGTATAATTTTAATTTGTCGTTGGACTGTGCTAAATGTTATTTCATGTTTGGTTTGCATTTTTAATGTTGAATACCTATGTTATAGATAAAAATATATGAATCTTTATAAGCGTGGTAATTTCCTTTTTGCTAATATACAACATAGTATACATTTTTCTTGGGTCGGTCATAAAATTTGAACTTGTAAAAAATAATTATAAAAATCATATGTTGGGTAGAAATTAATTAGGAGATTGTTGTGGTAATTATCAAAAAAGAAGTCTGTCTGATACCTGCACACAGTGAACATTGTTGCATGGCACTTAATATTTTTTCTTGTAACAAGTGAAAATAATCAATGTCTTTTTTAAATAATGATATTAGTGTTATAATACTCTTCGTTAATAATAAAAAGTTTTCTTAATTCATGTTGAATCAATATAATTAAAAGGAAATGGTGTTTTAAAACAATTTGAGTTTTTATTCTCTGTTGGGGACATGTGTTTTTTTCTCAATTTTTGATGTTAAAAGTTCAGCTATGTTGTATAAAATAATAACTGAAAATGTTCTTTTAAATTGAATCTCAAATCAATGTGTGCTATAGGGAGTTTTGTTTATGATTGTAATGAATATGCAATTAAATATTTTCACTTTTACAGATGGAATGTGTTGGTGAACTCTATGAAATATTTTTTGGGAATGCTGAATTTGAATCTGCTGTATAATCACAAAAAATCAAGGCTCGGAGAGATGATATTTCTATATGGATTTTGGTCTATTTCTTATTTAAGGTATTCCATGTTTATTAATTTGGTCTGGCATAACATCTCTGAGAATGATTTAGTTTGAATTTACCAAATGTAATGTTACTTCTTGATGATAATAACTTCATTTTTATATGGAAATGAGTATTGTTTCTATTATGAATAAATTGTTTAATGTTTCATATTATATTTATGTTGTCTAATGTGTGGTACACAGTATCGACCTACAACAACATGTTACGCTGGTTATTCAATAGAAATTAATGTTAATAATTCAGAAATGTTATGGAACTCATCGTTCAAATGATAGAATCTTTTATGTATAACAATACACTTTTTGTATAATCTATTTGACATTTTACTGACTATAATCATTGTAGTTTATTTTAGAAATGATTAACAATCATTAAAATTAATGTTGGGGAAATAATACTGTTTTAAAGATAAAATAAAGGAAAATTAATTATATTCTTTTGTCAAAAGTGTAATTAACGCCATCTATACGGCGGGAGGAAAACTTATGTAGTTGCATGACTACTCGTGCTGCAACTAAATAGTTGGTTCTGAGTTATGAAATATTTGTAATTGTTAGATATGATTGTATATTAATGGGAATAATGCACGGCGTATGCTAATATGTTAATCTTATAAAGAAACTCTTCTTTTTTTGTAATTCTCATACACATTACAAAGATTATTGTTTTCGGTACGAATAATTAATCATGTTGTATCAAATCATCCTATATTATGAGTAATAAGCTGATGTTATAAAATCATTCGTACGTTTCTGCACTTTCTTTTGACATTTCCACAATATAAAATTTCTTTAAAAATGGAACGTATAGATGACGAATCAATTACAAGGATGAAATTATATTAAGGTGTAGTGCGGTGTCGGATTTTTTGGATAGGCTTTGGATGGACGGATATCTGTTTAATAATCTTGTTCAGCCTTGGGTGTTCAACTGTTTGGCATTGGGCGCACGGTGATGATTTCTATTTTTGTATTTGAACAAATAGCGAACAAATCCAACATTATGCTTTGAAATTGGATTAATTTGATTTTGACATCAACTCTCTTAGGAATGTAATTTTTAATTGATTAATACTTTGCTTAAAGTTTTGAAGTAGTTACTTAGTTTTGAATTTATAGCTTTATGAAAATTATAAATTGATGATTTCATCAAAGTATGCTGCTGCGTTATATGAATGGTACTGTAAATATCTCAACGGGATATACACCTTATTTTCTTTTTCACAGTCGTGAACAAATTCTGTCAGGTGAGATGCATCAAAGGTATCAACCTGGACTCATCTCAATAGATGAAATGCAAATAGAAAAGCCCCATGATTATGCTGAAATGCTAGACGAATTAAGAATTATTTTTTTTGAAGTTCAGAATAATCTTATGTCAGCTTTTAAACGCAATGCCACTTTGTATAACAAAAATAGGGTCGAACGCTCTTATAATGTAGGTGACTTTGTCTACCGGAGAAATTTTATAAACTCCAAAGGCGCTGAATTCTTTTCATCAAAATTAGCTCCACGCTTTGTTAGAAACAAAATTATAGCAAAAATATCACCTGTAGTTTATACAATAGCGAATGAACAAAATAAGTCTGTAGGGAACTTTCACATCAAGGACCTCTTAAAACCAGATTAATATTAAATTTTTTTGATGTCTGTATCATCAGTATGATACAACTGTATCATATAATTTGTATGTTTTCATTGCCAATACATGACATCCATATCTGCTTAATGCTATTATCATTCTCAGGATATAATATGTCAGATGACCAAATTAATCAAACGTTGATAAATGTTTACACTGTAAATATACTGTTTTTTTTATAATGTGAAATTTCTCGAGGAACATATTGGTACTCTGATGGCATATGTTTAATATGATGGGTTCCTCGACAAATTTAAATGTAATTATATGGTGAGGAATGCTGTGATGGAGTATTTCTTCACAATATTGAGATGTCATATACTTTTGTTTTCATTCAGATGAGTTAGTTCTATTTTTATGTCAAAATTTGTAGAGCTACATTGTACTTGCTTTTTTATATTAAAATGTTATCCTATATTGTTTAGATGTTGGACTATAAAACTGATATTTTCCAAGGAAAATTGTCTAGTATATGTCATACAGATTGTGTTGATGGTAAATATGATCCTGAATGAAAACCTAAGTATATCAATTTGATAAAAGTTTATATCTAGAGCTCCTTTTTGTTTCATGTAGGTTACTGTATAATATGTAATGTTCTTGTTTATGAATACCAATTTCATATTGTAATATGAAATTGATTGTTATATGTCATGGTATAACTTAAAATACTGAAATGCCACTATATTCTGTTTTTTTTATTACAATAATAGGAAATTTATTTGATAATTCACTCATTTTTCTACCATATAAGAGTATATCTATGGTATCACGTGCATGGAATGCCATGGTCTTCTTCCAGATAACTGTGCCGACCAACTCAGTTATCGTAGACTGCATCTGGAGATTTAGTTTGGTCAACTAGATGTCTGATGTAATCAAAACGAAGAGACACTGATCATTGTCTGTCACATGAGATACATGATACACACTTGGTGTGCGATAGAAGAAATTACAAATTGTTGAACGTTATAAATTTTCTCAAATCGTATCATTCTGTAGACTATTTTTATATAACCTTGCATGGACTAGTGTCCTTAATCATAACAAAGAGACACTGTCACATGAGATACATGAGGTGACACACTTGATGTGCGATAGAAGATATTACAAATTATTGAATGTTACAAATTTTCTCAATTCTTGTCATTTTGTAGATTATTTTTTATATAATTTTGTATGTACTAGTGTCCTTAATCATAACAAAGAGACACTGTTACATGACATACATGAGGAGACACACTTGCTGTGCAATAGGAAGAGTTACAATTTATTAGATGTTATAAATTTTTATTAAATTTAGTCATTAGATATTACATTTTTGATGTTCTGTCTAGCTGATGCTTTTATGTATGACATATTGGGTAATCTATTACCAAACCTGATCTCTAATACCATGATATATAACAACATTTTTTAGTTAAGATTGAATTCTGTTATGATCAAAATAGTGTAATGCAAATTCAATATTGGACTTATATCACATTCTTGAAATATTAATTTTAAAATTGCATTATATTATTATTTGTTATGGAGAAATAAGATGCTGGTATGAAATTTCTTTTGTTTAATATAAAAATGTTTTTCATCTGGGATCAAGGTGGATAAATTTTATGCATTTATCTTCCCGATGAATTTTCTTATCATGGGTAAGGTGTTTATAGGAGGTACTCATGATAGCTGATGTTTATAGTTATTGATAATGATTATTAAAATAATGATATTTTACATTTGCTATGTCTGACACATAAATCTTTCATAGACAAATTTACATGTTAGCTTTCACATTTCTTGGCTTACAATTAAGACTTGCATGTATGATACTGAGCTAAGCTCACAATTTGATATGATGACTATGATGCTGTTTTAACTGGGAAAATATTCTGAACTTTAAATTTTCCCTATGATGAAATTTTTCTATCGTGAGTTAAGGTGTTTATAGGATGGACTCACGATAACTGTATCATGCTTGAAGATACATGGTATCTGAGTGATTCTGTTTCAACATGAGAGCCTCTTCCGCAGATTCTAGCTCACAATGAGAATTAGCACAAATGATAGCTAATCCAAGCTCACAATATGGAGACAAGACGAAAAGCTAAGATGGGGTTTCCTTAGTTTTCCATCGATTAAAAAAATAATGAACGCTTCTCGGGAGTGTCATTGAAGGGGTTAAATAATCAAACGTGAGTGGGCTGAAAACGTTCACCACCAGATCTGTAAATACTGTATTATTATTGTTATTACGTCCGTTTTATGAACAGAGGGGTTTCATTTAAATGAATAGTTAATCTTGACAGCAAGTATGTCAAAATGTGGAATTTTTATTTAATATGAAAATTTTCTGTTTCAGCTAGTTTAAGAATTTTATATATTTTTATGGTGGATAATTTTTGTTATTTTTTATTATGTAACTGTTCCAGATCTGCCACCAGTTATTTAAATGACGAGGATATGTCGTTATCAGCGACATAGACTTATGTCATTTGAACTCTAACATTTTCCTTATCCTTAAATTGTAGGTGTTTTTCCTCGCGGGATTCGGTTGAGTTGGGGAACATGGGACTTATGCCAGTTATATTTACTAATTTCTGTTTTTCAAATTTACTATCAAAACATTTTTTTTTTCTTTTTTTTGTTAACAGAGGAGGTATGTGACGTTATTTTTGTATTTACACGTCACTACTTAATTATTTTAATTTAATGTTTATAAAAATGTCTTAAACGAACGCACTTCGCAATATTGGCAATATTTCTAAAAAAGTTGTAAGGCGAACACAGCCGTGAACGGATTAGCTAGGCGGATCGAGATATCTATGCCTTTCTTTTCAACGCTGACAGCCGACACGAGGTGTCGTCGCTAAACAATGCCCTACGCAAAATTACCCAGCAAAGACTGGAAATTTAAGTTCAAAGGAGGCTGGGTAAGTTCTCTATCTAATTTCATCGATCCTCGTCTATATAAAATATCTGGCATGAGTCACGTTCGCTAATTTAACTGAATTCTTGCAGGAAATATAACCGCCTCCTTTGCTTCCTTGCTTCCTTGCTTACTTGCTTCTTTGCTTTCTTCTTTACTTTCTTTATCTTGTTTGTTCATGCTGTCTTTTCATCATTCTTCAACATTGGTGTACTTTACTATGTACACCATGGATGACTGAAAATGAATAATTTTAAATATCATGGTTGGTGCATGCTCATATTTGCACATCATGGCTTGATAATGACTAAAACACCTGTAAATTGCACTTCAAATCGACGTAAATACTACGATGGTAGTTCTCATCACAAAAACTGTACCTGCTGATCATCTTCAAGAAGATGGAAATTCATAAAACTGTTTCATTTCTTGGTTATTATAAAAAAACATATGAAATACTGATATCATTTGAAAATTTAGTGGAATCTGTTTAATTATGTCATGTCTGATATTTCTTTTTATTATACACCACATGGTCTAGAAAAACATTTAAAAACTTGTAATTTGTAATTTAAGAATTAAATTGTTTTATTAAAATGTCAAATATTTAGCTTAGTTCAGGTAACGTAGATAACTGTATCATATTTAACACTCCTTGCCAACCATGATATGAATAAATTGTAATTTCTTTTGTATTTGTGCGTTTCTTTCATCACTTGGTCTTCCCTACAATCACATCTGACTCAGCTTTTCATGTTTTAATTACTGTTTCATTGAACAGAAAATTCTTATTTGATACTTAAATATACTCCTTTTTTTTGTCTTAATCAATAAACAACACGCTCTGAGATACTGAGATATTTGCATTATTTTAAATGAGTCTCATTGCAATATCGCTGACTGCTGGTGGTAAGGTTTTATGGTGAGTATAATTTTAGCTTCTCTTTTTCTTTTCTCAAAAAACACCATACCTTGCAATATATATATATATATATATATATATATATATATATATATATATATATATATATATATATATATAATATATATATATATATATATAATATAATATATATATATATATATATATATATATATATAT
>OY754969.1:10419671-10447171 GCA_963576475.1 Molanna angustata
GAATAAATAATTGACAGTGTAAAGATATAGACAAAAAACCATTATCTAGGACTAATGATACATTTTTTTCCATTTGGGTAAGAAACGATCGCGAACAACTTTCATGCGGCAACTGTCGGCGAAGAATTACGGTCTATGAACTTTCGGGATACCGTTATATAGCTCTCAAATAATAAAACATGAGGCGTAGTAAAACAGATTAAGCGAGAAAGCGTTAAAAGGCGAGGGGAAACGAGAAAAGACTTTTAGTTGTGGTCTCGTAAACAAAGTAATTAAATTGGATTTCATATCCAAGCATATAACACAAGACACAGAGGGTGAGGTTTGGTAAGGAGGACTCTATCTCATAACTGACTTACCTTCTCCTTTTCCTTAACAACTCAGAGACCGTTTCGTTCGCGGAAATAGAATGAGATGAATCGTGATAAACCTAATAAACGAAATGGCGCATTATTTCTTTTTGGATTGGGCTAAGTACCTGATAATGGGCCATCAAAAAATATGTATACCTCAGATTCAAACAACGATCAAATCAATTTTATGATTTTATTCAAGATAAATATCTCGCGTCTTATAGTCACAAGTCTAAGTAAAAAAAATGTATAAAGAAAATGATAACTGTTGAAAGCAATATAAGAAAGACGTAGAAGAAGAATGTCTACAACAGTTGGCTTTTTAATATGAGTAGGCATATCATATTTTTTTCGATTTTTTTTGCAATTTTTTTCTTCTCTCCTTCTGGGTCACAATTCTAGGATTGGTCTGCGCCAAACACTCGATCTTTCTACTTATCTCTATCGTCCGCAAGTCTCTTCACCGATCGCACGTCACCGATTATCTGGTCTATATAGTTGTTTCTGGGGCGACCTCTACAGTTACCCCCATCAATCATTCCTTCGACGATGGTAAAAAGCAGGCATGGGTGCCGGATGTTGTGGCCTATCCAAGTTGTTCTCTGTTGGGCAATTCTTTTCATACTAAGTACCTTGTCGTTGCTGATGTGTTCTGACCAGTGAACTTTAGCCATGCGTATGTAGCACCACATCTCAAACGCAGACAGACGTCCCGTTTCGCATTGGCTGATTGTCCATGTTTCACAGCCATATAGCAGTACACTCCAGACAAGAGTCTTGATCAAATTTTTGCTAATTTTGATGGAAATATTAGGGGATTCAAAAAAGTTGTTGAAGTCAACTCTTTCTTGGTGAATTCTGCTTTTGATGTCTGCTGTTGAACGTCCGTCTTGAGATATTTATTTATTATTAAGAATACCACCATTTTTTTACAAAACATACATAGATAGAAATATTATGTGACAGGTAATAAAGAAACTATCGATAGGTTTTCATTGAAAAATATAAGTATCGAGAAGAAAAATATGTACAAGTAAAGTCGCAAGTAAAGGTGGTGGGAGAGGGACTTGGGGTTTGAAGAAGTGGGGAGTGGGCGAATAAACAAATAAATAATAATTTTATATATGTCCTTATATTTATTTTATTTTGAGATTGTCTAAATTTATATTAAATATATGTATGTAGGTACATATATACATAATTAAGGAAAGTTTTTTTTTTTTTTTTTTTTTTCGTTATCACACGACAGCTGCTGCCAATTATGGTGTGATGTGCGGTTCGATGACGGCTACCTCTGTTTAAGGTACGATTTAAAGCGCCTTATATTCCAATGGAAAATATCTACCTCGTCCGAGAGTGAGTTTATTTTTTCCATAATGCGCACCAGAGTGCTGCGGGCCACTACATCCGTTCTGGAATGGGGGACGTTCAGAAGATTATGACCTCTACCCCTTATGTAGTTGGGTGGCACAAAAAGCCCTAGCCTTTCTAGCAGTTCTGGACAATCAATAAGATTGTTGAAAATCTTGAAGCCGGTCAAAAGTAGTGCGTTATCACGCCTGCTTTCAAGACTCATATAAGAACAGGACGTCAGAAGTTCAGGGTGGTGCATGTATGTCGGATATACTCCGTGCATTCGCATATACAGGTACCTCATGAACTTCTTCTGAATTTGCTCCAACATATCGGAATATTTTCTTTGGTAGGGCGCCCAAACTGCGCTTCCGTACTCCAATTTGGTACGCACCATACAGTTGAAAATATTTTTCAATATTTCATGGTTTGAAAAGTATCTTCCAGGGCGCATTGTAAAGCCCAGAAGTTGGCCGCATTTGGTAGTTACTGATGTTATATGTTGAGCAAAAGTTAATTTCGCATCAAATATAACTCCAAGGTCTTTTATTTCACATATCCGGGCTAACATTGACCCATTCATATTGTAATTATACATAATTGGAATTCTGGAATGTGCATAACTCATAACAGAACACTTTTTAATGTTAAAGTGAAGGTTATTTTCAATAGACCATTTCCAAAGGTTTTCAATGTCTGATTGCAACAGAAGACAGTCTGCTATACTTTTGATACTAATATAAAGCTTCAAGTCATCGGCATACAACAGACATAGACAATACTTGATAACATCCTGTATATCATCAATGAATAACAAAAACAACAGTGGCCCCAAATTAGATCCCTGTGGTATTCCAGAGCAAGCTCGGATTTCTTCGGAACAATATTGACCCACCGCTATATATTGTTTTCTATTTTTAAGGTAAGAGGCAAAGAAATTTAAAAGTTTGTAGTTAAATCCAAAATCATGTAATTTCTGGAGAAGGATGTCATGGTCCACACGATCGAAGGCCTTAGCAAAGTCGGTGTATAAGACATCCGTTTGTACTGTGGAATCTAGATTCATTGAGATATAACTGGAAAACGTTAAAAGATTTGAAATGGTCGATCTCTTTGGTAGGAAGCCATGTTGACCTCCTCTTAGAAATGGTTGTATCTGAGGGAAGATACTCTTATAGAGACACATTTCAAACACTTTTGGAAAGACAGATAGGATGGATATTGGCCTATAATTATTCACATCCATCTTGTCATTACATTTATGTATAGGCGTGACTTTTGTTGTTTTCCATCGTGTGGATTTTATATAGTTTGTGTTTCCATCGTGTGGAAGTTATATAGTTTGAGCAGATTCTTCGAAACAATCCGAAGGTATAATACAAATATTTGTACGAAAAAAATTGAAAATGTATCATTTCGCCTACTATCGAAAAATTGAACTCTGAAACAAATAATCTCGAGGAGGTCAAGGCAGTCTATAAAGTTATGTTTATTTTATATAGAAATATGGCTTCACTGAGCACTCAACAAACTTTCAGACTCAATTTTATAATGTGTTGTAGTATTGGGAAACCTATTCCTTGTACGAGAGTAAAAAAAATAAAAACTCATTTCAAAATCGTTCAATCGTATGTTATTCAATGGATTCCATATAAAATTCTGATGACTCACAGCAAAAAAATGTCTCTGTACACTAGTTACATTTAAAACATAAGATACAACTGTCGATGACTATTGTATGTATAGTTGAAGAATACGTAGGTACCAAACAATAAACCCTTAAGTCCAAATTATTAAATAGTTTAAGATACTTTATTTTCCATACAAAACATACATGTCAGTGTAGAGGATAGTCCTGTTTTCCTATCCCGAATATGTAAACATCTTGATGGTATGTGCCTATGTATGTTTGGAGATTAAGTAACAAACTATTGAGTCACCGTAGATATTGAGTATACTGCCATACAAATTGTATAAAAAGATGTATTCAATTAAAAAAAAATGTTTAAAAAAATCGATTTATAATGTAATTTTTTTAATAAAATTTAATAAATAAATGTGTGTCTGTCTATCATTGACTATCAACATTAATTTAATAATGATTTGAAGATCTTTAATTGTCATAGTTTAGTGTCATCAGTAAACAGCGAAATCAAATGGTACACATTTAGAACGTTATAAAACCGGAAAATTTTGTTATTTTCCCATAATAACTATTTTTAAATGAAAGGTAACAAAGACTATTGAATACATACATACAGTTTTATTTGTTTATTATTATAAAGGATTGTTTTATTTCTTTTATTGACAGCACTAAATGACAAACATTGAGAAGAATTATGAATAAATATCATTACTAACAAATACGCATTACATATTTATTTTGTGTGCGATATCGGCAAAGAACAGATTGGACTAGACGGAAAATGAAAAGGAGTGGACTTACTGTGCCAGCTGGTTTCTTCTTTTCCTCTGTCGCGTTTGTCCTTCCTTCTCGTCACTGATTCAATAAAACTATGTTCACAATTTTGTCTGTAATATACGTGCGAAAGCTGCGAACGTAATTTACATGTTTTTATATCTATGGCGCACGGCGCTTGTGTAACACGAGATGGTGCAAAGACGCGTATTCTCGAGAGACTGGAGAACGTGGTTGGCCCGCGCGCGAACAGAGGCGAGATTGTTGTTGCCACGTTCAGGTATGGATGTAGGTATGGTGATTTTAGGTATGTCAGGAAGATGAGGATAGGTACAAAAAGGAAGTATCTGTCATCTGCGCCAACATACCGCCCACCTAATTTGGTCTGCAAATTAAAAGTGAAAAAAAAAAGAAAAGCAAACACAATATTTTATCCTATATTCATGTTCACGTAAGTTGTCTGTATACATAATATGAGTATATTTATATATAAGTACACAAAACAAATTTTTATTCAATAATACAAATTACATATGAAGACGCAACTAGGTCTTAAAACACAAATAAAGCGAAGACGCAACATGGTCTTAAAAAAAAAACAAATAAGGCGAAGACGCAACATGGTCTTAAAAAACAAATAAAGCGAAGACGCAACATGGTCTTACAAAGAAAAATAAAAATAAAATTAACTAAAGCGAGGGCGCAACATGGTAAACAAAGAAAATAAAGACGCTAACTGGTCGTATAAAATTAAAAAAAAAAAAAAAAATACATTATGTTTACCTATTCGATCGGTAATGGACATAATTTTAATGCAGGACGAACAAAAGTAGCGCCAAATGAAAATAAAAAGACCAAGAAAAAGACCAAATGATACCCCGTTCTGAAAGCGTATCATAAATTTTCTCACGCTGTGGTGAGGTTGTGAAAAACTTATATACATCCTTCAAGTGACGATTCGCACCAACGAAATTCGTACCATTGTCACTAATAATTTTCGAACACAAACCACGGCGGTCTGTGAATCTATTGAGTGCCGCTAAAAATGCTTCAGACGATAAGTCAGATACTACTTCTAAATGTAATGCCTTGGTGGATAAACAAACAAATAAACATAAATACGCTTTTGAAGATTTCGCTCCGCGTCGCTTATGGTCTTTCAAAAGGAAAGGACCCCCAAAATCGACACCTACTTTTGCAAAAGGACGACTTTGCTGGACACGACTGGGTGGTAGGTCACCCATGAGTGGGGGAAACGCAGTCGCTTTTAATTTATGGCATATAATACATTTAGAAAGTTGAGAACGAATTTTGTTTCGTGCTCCCAAGATCCAATATTTTCGCGATATCATGGATTGAAGACTTCGCGGTCCGGCGTGAAGATATATTTTGTGATAGTAATCTATTATGAGATATGCCAAATGACATGTTTTCGGAAGTAAAATAGGAAATTTACTATCATATGGTAATTTTGAATATTGTAATCTTCCGCCCACCCTGAGGATTCCGCATGAATCCAAAAATGGCTTTAAAATTTGAATATGACGTGAGCATGGGATTCCGTTTTTTAATTTATTTATTTCATCAAGAAAATATGTATCCTGCTCAATACAGATAATTTTTGTAAGTGCAGCATTTAATTCGAATGTAGTAAGAGATAATTGATTTTGCTTAATTATATTGATTTTTCTACATCGATTAACGAATCGTAATATCCAAGCAATAACGCGTTGTAATTTATTTAAAGACGAATATTTGCATAACATAGAATTCGGTACTAATTGAGATATCAAAGTTTTCGTATTTACTGATTTAATATCAGGTATATTTTCAAGTTCGATATTGACTGAACACGGCCAGTCATTCTTGTTCTTATGAAGCCAAGAAGGTCCTGAAAACCACAAGGGGTGTGAAACAATGTCTTTTGGAAGAAGGCCTCTAGATCCGCAATCGGCGCAATTTTCTTCCGAGATAACATGTTTCCAAATAGCAGTGGGTACATTGTCCAGAATTTGGACAACCCTGTTTGCGACAAATGTTTTTAATGAATATGGCGGAGTTTTAATCCACGCTAGCACAATAGTCGAATCCGTAAAAAGAAAAACGTTTTCTATCTGTTGAGAAAATTTAACGGATGACATAATGTATTTAATAAGTTTGGTTAGAAGGACAGCACCGCACAATTCTAATCGTGGAATAGACAGTGTTTTTAAGGGGGCTACCTTCGATTTTCCCATCATAAGATGAGTAGTATTTGTATTTAAATTTACTAAGTAAGCGACGGCCGCGTAACCTAGTTGTGACGCGTCGCAAAATCCTACGAGGATCAAGCGACTGGTGCTTAATGTATTATAATATCTAGGTATTTTTAAGGTACGAAGAAGTGACAGTTGGCCAACAAATGTATCCCACCTATTCTGAATATCGGATGGAACAGGATCGTCCCAATCGGCCCTCAGTTTCCACAACTCTTGCATCAAGCACTTTGCGAAAAAGAGTACAGGGGTAATCCAGCCCAATGGATCAAACAGTCGAGCCACAATTGACAAAATATTTCTTTTTGTACAGCTCTCAGTAGGTATAATTTTTATATCATAGGTAAAGTTATCAGTTTGGGGGAGCCACTGAATGCCTAATAACTTAACAATTTTGTCGGTTTCAGTATTATCAAACGATCTTGATTCAGAAGTTCCGATAAAATCTTGCTTCAATAGTGAAGGCGAATTTGACTGCCATTTACTTAGCTCTAATTGTCCAAGTTTTAACAGTGCAGTTATATCATTTTTAAGTTGACAGGCTGACTCGAGGGTTTCAGCGCCTGTGGCTAAGTCGTCGACGTAAAAGTCTTCCACAAGTGCCCGTGCAGCCTCCGGATATTTTGAATTTTCATCCATGGCCAGTTGTCGTAAAGTTCGGATTGCTAAGAAAGGGGAACTCGACAATCCATATGTGATGGTTTGTAACTCGAAATCAATGAGTGGGCTATCAGGAGATTGTCTCCAAAGAATATGTTGAAATTTACGGTCGGATGGTAATATTAATATTTGTCGATACATTTTACAAATATCTGCAGTGAAAACATATTTATGAAATCGAAAATTTAACATCATGCACGGAATTTCTGTTTGCAGTTTTGGACCACTAAGAAGCAAGTCATTCAGACAAATATTATCAGGTTCGGTTTTACTTGATCCATCGAAAACTACCCTGACCTTCGTCGTATCGCTAGAAGGATTAAAAACGCAGTGATGGGGCAAGAAAAAAGATTCAGAATTAATAGGAACGCGTTTCATGTGTCCTAAACTTTCATATTCCTGTATAAATTTTCCGTAGGTATTTGCTAAATCTTGATTTTTTTGAAAACGAAATTGTAATTTCCTTAATCGCGTGTCTGCGAGTTGAAAGGAATTGTTGATAGGTATATTTTCTGTTTTCAATAACATCGGTACTACATATCGCCCGTCATTCTCGCGATAATGTTTTGACGCAAAAATGTTTTCAGCTAAATTATCATCCGTATTTAAATTCGAATACGAAGGTGTTTCTTCGACTTCCCAAAATTGTTTTATCATGTCACATAAAGAGGTATTTGTTTCAATTAAAAATGAAGAAGAAATTTCATGTTGTTTCATTTCAATTCGTCCCGTTATTATGTAACCAAATATACTATTGATTGCACCAGGGGTGCCACGAATAATTTCGTGATTATTACTATTTATTATATCTAGGTACATATCAGCGCCTAATAACATATCGATTGGACCTGGTTTGTGATAAAACTCATCGGCTAAATATAAATTTTGAAATTGTGATATTATTTTCGAAGAAAGGTTACATGCAGGAAGATGTGACGTAATTTCTTTTATCACAATAGCGGTGCATTTGAGCATTGGTCCTGTTTTATTTTTCGGTTTAATAAAACAGGTTGTTATACCTAAACAATTATTTATTATTGAATTTCCTAAACCGTTTAGAGGTATGTTGCATTTGTTAATTTTTAATTTTAAACGTCGTACACATTCCAATGTAATCACAGAAACTTGGGAACCGCTATCGATAACAACGCGTATACATTCAAAAATATTATTATTATTTTTTATTTGGATCTGCGCCGTCCCTAATAAAACTGAATTGGCTCGACACGAGTACATATTACGGTCGGCGGCTCTAGCGTTCAGGGCCGTAGCCGGCGCACTGACGCCCGCGCCGGTGCCTTGATGCGTCGAATCATTAGAGGGCGTAAATTCAAAATGTAATAAAGTATGATGGCGTTTACTACATGTTCGACATGTATATTTTGAATTGCAGTTTTTATAAGCATGTTGTTTGAAACAATTAGTACAACGATTAAGACTCTGTATTTTTTCTTTGCGTTGATACGGAGACATTTCCATAAATTGAGCACACTTATATAGAAAATGTGCTCCACTACACAAAGGGCATTTTGAAAAATGGGGATTGTTTGATGATAATAATGTTTTAATATGACCTTTTTTCTCTTTACTAACATTTGGCGTTACAATTTCTAGAGTGCGACAATGATTTCTAAGAAAAGAATAGACAGTTTCTGAACTAGGAATTTCTTCAATTTTTAGCTTCGACTCAATAGTGCGACGAGTGGTTACGTCTAAATTCTTTATCACCATGTGCGCGATAAACTTATCAAATAGATTTTCAATTTTCATACTTTGCAGAGCTTGAATATTCTCTTGAAAAGTATTTAAAATTTTAGAAATTCCGGAAGCGGATTCAGATTGCAGAGTGCGAATATTCAGAATCTCGTCGACATAATGAGCAAATAATATTCGCGAATTTTGATACTGATTTACTAATATGTCCCACGCAATGTGATAATTTTCATCTATTAAAGGCAAAGATTTAATAATACCTAGCGCCGGCCCAGATACAACAGACAATAGGTAATGAAATTTTTCGATATTTGAGTATGTAGGTACATCGTGGATAACACTTTTAAACATAGAATAGAAATATGACCAAGACTTAATATCGATACCGTTAAATGTAGGTAGATTAATAATCGGCGGTCTTATATTATTATTATTATGTGTTTTTGTAATTTTGGATGTTTCACATATACCTATCTGACTGAAAGGATTTTTGTTTACATAGGATTTCAAAATATAATTGATCAGTTTGCGTGGATATGGCATTTAACTGACTAATTTCATTATGTTTATTTTCTAAAGATAAAAGTATCTCATGTATATCTTCTTGCAATGATTCGAATTCATTATACCAATCCAACAATTTGGTACAACGCGATAAAAATATATCTTTTTTAGAGTTATCTTTTAATAAATCATATGTTATTTGTAATCGCGATATAATTCGATCGCGTTTAGCTTGTAACGACAATAACTTTTTGTCGGACATTTTATATTTAAATTTACAAATTAAAATATATTGTAGGTATACAGAAAAATATGTTTAGATATAATCTACGTATAATATATACGTAGAAACGCATAAAAGATGATTATTTTTATATAAATAATCTATTTTAAGACAACTATTGTGAACATAAATATAAATGAAAATAATTGTGTGAAATCACGAACTAATTACTTCAATTTATACAGTCAGTAATTGCGAATTACTGATCCGCTCGAAAGGACCAAAATATTTTGTGTGCGATATCGGCAAAGAACAGATTGGACTAGACGGAAAATGAAAAGGAGTGGACTTACTGTGCCAGCTGGTTTCTTCTTTTCCTCTGTCGCGTTTGTCCTTCCTTCTCGTCACTGATTCAATAAAACTATGTTCACAATTTTGTCTGTAATATACGTGCGAAAGCTGCGAACGTAATTTACATGTTTTTATATCTATGGCGCACGGCGCTTGTGTAACACGAGATGGTGCAAAGACGCGTATTCTCGAGAGACTGGAGAACGTGGTTGGCCCGCGCGCGAACAGAGGCGAGATTGTTGTTGCCACGTTCAGGTATGGATGTAGGTATGGTGATTTTAGGTATGTCAGGAAGATGAGGATAGGTACAAAAAGGAAGTATCTGTCATCTGCGCCAACAATATTTGTTCAAAACCTTAATATAATTTATCAATGCGATGAAAATAATTCAAACTTATATTAATAGAAATCTACTTCCATTTCATTAGTTGGCAAACGGATCGACAAGTGAAATGTAAGTAAACACAGATTAATTACTGCTGATAAATTAACAAAGCAGAATTAACAATTAGAAATGGGAGTAAATAATCTTTGTCTATATCAAATTCAGAGGGAGAGTATTATTTAGATTAGTCGACATTTTCTGAATAAGCATAGTGGGTAATTGATCAGAGTCAAAATTGTTCTGGTCTGCCGATACTCTTGAATTCACTATTTACTGAAATGCTGTTGGTACGTTCCTGAGAAGCCTTTACTCGAAAAGGCACCAAGTCCGCTAGCTGATATACGAGCCACTCTAATATATGAGCGTAACGTAGAACACAAAACACAGATTCGTCTAATTTTCAGATTAAATGTGTAAAATATTACCGACGTTCAGATTTTTATCGAAATGACTTGATAGATGACTCCTCTAAATGTAACTATGTGTTTTGAAAGCGCTGTTTTCATCGACTGGTGATTTACATACGAGGAAAAGGTTCAACAGCGATTCCGTAACCGACGTCACAGTAAAGTACATAATTTTAAACAAAAGTTAATGTGAAACATGATAATATGAATATGTTCAATAAAATAATATTATTCTAACTATAATTAATAATTTTAATTGTTATTTGACATATCTCAATATTGTCGAGGAGCACATATTGAATGCATTTTTTTATAATCTTATTTTTTTATTAAAATAATTTTAGTGAGATTATTTTCATGTTTCGGTTTACATGGAATTTTATTCATATAATAATATTGTTTTCTCTTGTTAAGTTTTTATTTTTGTGCTTTTCACAAATTAATTAGTTGACAACATTTTTTTAATATAATTTCTAATACATATATAATAAAAAAAAAACAGAAAAAGATACACAGTAAAAAAACAAATTGCCCTTTACAAAAGTGCAAGCACACATACCTCCATAGTATAAGTTTGTCCGGAGGAAGAAGCGGTTACCTTCGTAAACATTCAACCGAAAATGTTCAAATTTGTGGTTAATGCAAATTATCCTTTGTGTTTTTACTAATTAACAATAAACATACCAGCTTAATAAATTATGACATATCTTTAATCACACGTACCTATACCTATTTAGTTCACTTCAATAACACCATTTATTTTTTTTATCGGGTTTAAGCAGGATGGGATTCGAACTCGTGTTCAATGGATTCCTAATCCAGCATGATGCCCCTCTACTATCGACCCATCTGTTTAATTAAAATGAAGCATTTGAGATGAATTATTTTAAAAAATCCATTAAACATTTTTTTTCAAACAACCTAATCCATCCAATATTGCTTTTTACTATTAATGTGATATATGTATACACTGTAGAAATGTATCGATTCGGTAGAGTAGAATTCGTATAGAATTCCCCTTATTTGAGATCTCTACGTAATTTACCTGACTCTTGGACATTGGTAAGTAACGTTTCAATGGATCCTGTTTCCAAGAAACTAATGTTGAACTATCAATTATTGCTGACGTTCCACTCCAGAAACTGGAAAGCTGAACTTTGTTGAGGAGCTCATTTTCATTACCTCTAGACAGGAAACAAATCACAATTTTGTAACAAAAATAACGATGTTCCTTTTTTAGCATTAGATTATGTAATACTATCACGAGAAATCAATATTTTAACGGAAAAAAATAAGATTTATTCGATAAAATTTCAGATTCGTTACATGAAGATTTATTTCCATTAACAAGACTATTATCCATTCGGCTTATTTGATTCTTATCAACTCGTGGACATATAAATATACTTTTCATTTATATACTAAGAATTGATGTTCGATTTTTACAATTGCACAAATGTTTGACTTTTAGCAATTGTAAGAACATTATCAAAAATTATCACTTTCTCCTAAAAATACAACATTTGCTCTTGTGGTGATATTCAGCTGATTTATTAAAAAAAAGGTAATTTTGACAATAATGGTAATGAATATTAAAATTTCCATCTGGGAGTAAGATATCAAAACATCTCAGCAAAAAAAGAAAACCTCGAAATACCTTGATTTATTAATAAAAATATATTTTATAATCTTTACGTCATAAATTAAGATTGGCACATTTTTCACAAAACGAAATCCCTAATATTATTTATTGATTCATTGCACGGGCTGAACATATTTCACTGGATAAAAAATATGGTTAAGTAAAATATTATATAAATAAACAATTAATAATGTTACTTTGCCTTCATCAACAAAATAAGAATAATAAACACATGACGATAAAATAAAATTAACAATAACAATGTACAATAACAATGAATTTAAAATTGGACAAAACTGGTTTAATGGAAGAAATTTCTATATGACAATAAACTTCCCACTTACACAG
Source organism: Molanna angustata (assembly GCA_963576475.1). NCBI lineage: Eukaryota > Metazoa > Arthropoda > Insecta > Trichoptera > Molannidae > Molanna > Molanna angustata. The sequence continues at coordinate 10,432,285 of OY754969.1, forward strand.
AGTGCAAGAAATTGTTTATATTTATTATTATTATAAAAGAAAATTACAAAATACGTCATAATAAACGGTTTATATATATTATAGTTATAGTGTATGTATTGCTTATTAAATTCTGAAACTACATAATATTCATCGGTGGGTATCCATTTTATACCGGTACCTATATCGAAAACACGGTTTTTCCTCTGTACCTTATATTGCTGGCTACATGATAATGTAATAATGTTGCCATGTAATCGCAATTTCCTGAAAATATTAACTTTTCCAATTACCTGTTTAATTTCTCTCGAAGCTATCCTCGTCTGCCTTTCGTAGCATCTGCGATAATTTTTCATATTTCATTTTTTACGTACCTACTTAGCCTCCTAAATCAGAAAATAAACCAATTAAAAATTACGTTTATATTTTTCAGTTTTATAAAAATTCTCAAATTCAATGAGTTAGTTAATACCAATTATATTCATCTCCATTCTTGAAAGGTTTGTGTATATTATAGTAAAGTTTGTAACATAGAAACTCGTACTACGTTCCTCAAATCAAAACGAGTCTCTCAAGCAGTCTTTGAATTCAAATCAAAACGAGTTTATCAAAAGGGCATGTTACTTATATAATGTCTCTCAAGCAGTATCCTACATTCTGATGTATTCACTGCTAGTAATAACTGCTACAAAAACTCTTTGTATAGATTTTTAGCGGCGTTAACTTGTGGATTGCTAATAATTTTAATTTGTGTACGTATTTTATTTATGCTACGTGCTATGTACGGCGTTTTTATTTTACTTCATCGATTATAGACTGATGTAGGTACTCCTTGGATTCTTTTCAAATTTGTATATTTAAAACTCGCTAAGGCCCCATTAGATTTTGAAGGATATCTGAATTGTGCTTCTCAAATTTTTTTTAACTGTCGAATATTTCAAAGTGAACTCAAACTTGGGAAACTTAAAATTTGATATTTTTATTTTCAATTTGCTAAAAAACCACTTAATTTTCATATAACTGCATTGAAAAATTATCATGGTTTTATAATAAAATATTTAAATGTATATAATTTAACAAGTGCATTTCATGAAAATGCTTAAAAAATTACATACAGAAATAGAATACTTGTGGAGTAATTGAAAGTGAGGAGTATAGCGTTGGCCATAACACACTCGTTTTTATTTATCAAGAAGCAATTTTTGTTTTATAAGATGTACAGTACCTACAGGGTCGGCGCTAGATTTAAGTCCACGCGTGGAATTATTTTTATTAGATTTGTATGAAGTTGCGTGTCAGATGTTCATTATGCGTGCAGGTACAAAATAAAGGGCGCTTCTTCCTTTTTGCGATGGAAATTAATTCAATAAAGTACCGTTCCCTTCCTGAACAGGGACGCATAACTTTCTGATAGCAAAGTTCCTTTAAGAATATCCACATTGTTTTTTTTTCGGTTAACGACGATTAGGGTCTTTTCATTTTCACCCCTCAATTTCAACATGAACACTCAAACCACTGTCCAAAATTTACACATTTGATTATGACTCAAGGGTTTTTTTTTTACAAGGGTTGGTTGAGATATTGTACGATGTACATTATGTATCTATAGCGGTACATTTTCGACTATACATACGATCGTCGCATAGTCGCTATATTATTACTATAATTTGAATAATAATTTAAATACAACAATTAAACAAAAGACATACAACGCCTGCAAAGCTACCATATTTATCTACACGAATTTTAAAATTTCCCTGTAAATTATCGAGGAATCAATTGCAAGAAGGTGTCGAATCTTTAGTAAAAACTGCACTTCGTCAATCTCACCACAATTACATCGGTATAAATCGTATCGATCGTATAGGGAATCGTATAGGGAATCGTATAGAGAATCGTAAAGGGAATCGAAAATATAAGAGATCCAGATCTTATAAATCTAGGCCACACTCGCAATGAGGAGAATTTACAGGATTCAATCTAAACAAACGAGCATCGAGTCTATAGTGATGGAACCGCATTCGGGATATACTGGTTATCTGGGGCTTATTTAATTTCATCTTGTGATCCCAGGGCTTGCCTGGAATGTCACTTTGTGTTTCCTTATACAACGAACCCTCGACCATACTCACCCGTTCCCAGAATGTTCTCCAGTGATCACGAGCAACCTGCCCAGCCAACTGTTCCCAGTCGCTACATGCATCAAATGCTTTAGGTTTAGTAGATTCATTGAATTTTATGCACAAATAGGTATTTATTTTAATAAATAAAAAATATTAATTATTTCATTGAATACTAGCTTTTTATACCCGAATTTTTATTTTATATGATCAATTCAGAATTAGTTAAAAATTTCCAATACAAAATTAAACATATTTATATAAGTAAGTCTTTAAAAAATCAGTATTTTCAGTCTTTCCTATCCCTTCAGTCTCAAATAATGGACAATGAGAAATGGTTTAAAAAGTAATTGAATATAATTGAAATTTTAAAATGTAATTGAAGGGATGGAGAGAGGGACTGAAGGGTATTGACATATACAAATTAATTTAAATTTAAATAAATTTAAACTTAAATTAATTTGTATATGTATTGCAGATCAAATAATAATTGTAAAATCTATCAGTGTATGTTTATATAAATAAATAAATAAATAAATAAATAAATAAAAAAAAAAAAAAATAAATAAATAAATAAATAAATAAATAAATAAATAAATAAATAAATAAATAAATAAATAAATAAATAAATATATAAATAAATAAATAAATAAATGAATATATAAATAAATAAATAAATAAATAAATGAAAAAATAAAAAAAATCAATAATTATATAAATAAAAATATTTATTAATTAATAAATAAATAAAAAAAGAAATCAATAAATATATAAATAAAAATATTTATTAATTTATAAATAATTAAATTAATTAGGTAATTAATCAATAAATAAAAATTACAAAATTTCAATTATATTTTCCTGCCGAGTTAGCTTTTTACTTCATATTAACCTTTCCAAGCAACGCCAGGTATGTAAAACTAGTAAATTAATTATATTGTGCATGAAAATATGTCAAAATATTACTCACTAAAATAATTTGATGTGTATAATTGTTGTTTTGACGTTTTAAATAAAAACAAACATACAATTCCATGGAATAAAATATTGGTATCGACAAATTGAAAAAAATTATAGTGAAAATATCTTACGCGGGGAACAAGTTTGCACATTTACCAACCAAACAGCCCACGCGATATTTAAAGATTTTCGCCGATAATTCTACCTACCCGGGTGTGAATATCTGAGTGAAGATAATATTATATTGATTGATAATGCAGTGAAGTAATCACAAAATACCTTGAATCAAATCATATCTGTAAATTTCATACAGAAAATATAATATGTAATTCTTATCGTTCACCATAGTTTTTAGTTTCAAACCTCTCAAAAATTCACATGCTTATGATAACCTAGTAATAAAACTGCTTTATTAAAATAAATCATTAACGTCGTTTTAAATAAATTAGTTCAGCCCTACAAAACGTTGGTTCATGTCTAAGCTAATGATTACCTCTCTCTTTCATACGCCACACCCATTCGCATTAAGTGGACATTAAGAGTGGGATAGAGAAAGCATTAACATTTTATTGCATTAATATAAGTATTATACGAGAGATGGCACCTATGCATGCTACGCTTTACTTAATGAATTTAATGGAAATTAGATTTGTTTGCACAGATTTTTGAATTTTATATATAGGCTTATTCATTTCGTGAATAAATTTAAAGTAATTTTTGGAATCTTATACATTATTCGTAAATAAAACACGTTAATGCATTTAATATAATCACACTATTTTACATTATGAATTATGAAGGTTTTAAAATAAACTAGTTGCATGTAACACATGAGATCCAACTGTCGATAGCGATAGTATGTATAGTTGAAGAATAAGAATCAAACTATAAACCCATAAATCCAAATTATTGAAAATTTTAACACATGTTGGTATGTATGTTAAGATAGGACAGTATGGAGGTAAGTCCTGTTTTCTTACCCGGAATATGAAAACAGCATGATGGTTCTGTATGTATGTTTGGAGATTAAGTACCTATCAAACTATTAAGTCTTCTTACATATTGTGTATAGGCGACTGCCATACAAATTGTATGAAGCAATGTCGTCACTAAATTCAATTTTTATAAAAATTGTTAAAAAAAGTTTGAGATGTGCTAATATAATGTTAATATTTTTTATAGAAAATTAAATTATCTAGTTGGGGTATTTCGCATTTTTTCGATAGATATTTAAAAAAATTGGAAATATAGGCAGTTAAATTCATAAATTTATCATAAAAAAAAATTTCGTAATAAAAAATTATTGAGAAACCCTGGAATTTTTTTGAAAAATCTTATTTGAGATTTTGTATTTTTCTATATATTTGTACCAATTTTCAGCGTTCTAGCTTTTATGGTTTCTGAGATACATGGAAAAATAAAGTAAAAATTCAAAAGTTGATAACCCCTGACTGGAACAAAAATTCAAAATTCTGAGTATAAAAGTTTTGTATGCCTATAACTGTTTATATATTCTAAAATTTTGGGCTCTGTAAATTGAGCGGATCAAAAGTTATAAGGGGGGGGGGGGACACACACACAGTCACACAGACACACGAAATTTTCTACTCCGAATTTTGAGTAAATCCGTGTATGGAACATATATGCTGCGAAGCCTCTAAGTTGGTGTTTTTTGACTTCAAAGTTGGAAAAGCCGTGAAAAAATGCATACAATTCTCGCGTATCCTGGCTTGAAACATTGTCGATATGTTAAGAGAACAAAGTTCTCCTGAACAAATCGACTGTTGGAATATGTTTAATACGTTTAATACGAACGTTGGAATACGAACAAATCGTTGGAATACATTAACCTATGCATGTAATAACTTTGAACTTTTTTTTACACGAAAAACAATTGTAAGAGCGTATCAAAAATGGTATTTGTAACAGCGTATCAAATAAAAGTAGAAAATGAATGGCTCGAGCAATTAAAAATCTGTCATTAATTAATCTAAAAAAAAAATCTATCTGGGAAGTACCTATGTTCCAACGGAATGGATGGCCTGATAAGTATATCGAAAGAAGACTCATGGCAGGAAACAGAGTGAATGGAGCACTTAGACCATCTACGAAAGATATCAAAGGATGCCAAAGTTACCATTCATAACGCTATCTTAGTACCAACCTTGACGTATGCAAGTAAAACCTGGACATGGCAGAAGGCGCATGAAAGCAGAATAAATACCTTGAGATGGTTTGGCCACTTGGAACGAATGAATGAGGATCCCCTGACGAAGAAAATATACAAGGCAGACAGGAATGTAGTGTAGACCATATATAAGACATTAATAAGACCAGTCTTAACATATTATGCTTCGGAAACCTGGACATTAACAAAACACGATGAAAACAGACTAGACGCCTCTGACAGAAAAATCATCTTACACAGAATATATGGACCTCTTAACAACAGTCAAACTCTATGATCTTTGCCAGGACATCAGCGTAGTTAAGTTCATTTAGATTAACAGACTTCGTTGGTTGAGACATTTATACCGTTTGGATGATCTGGAGATCCCAAAAAAGGGGTTGTCTAATGACCCAACCGGTAGAAGAAACGTTAGACCTTAACTACGATGGTTGCACGGTGTCCTCATGGATTGTCGGGCTATGGGGCAGCAGAACTGGAAGGTGACAGTCAACGATAGAACAGTATGGAGAAGATTCTTGGAGGCAGCTAGTACCCATCAAGGGTTGTGACGCTAAGGATGATAATGATGATGTACATTTATATGAAGTTGGCGGCTAAAGATAGAACAGTATGGAGAAGATTCTTGGAGGCAAAAAGGATACATCAAGGGTTGTGACGCTGAGAATGATGATAAATGCGGAAGAAAATGCGTTGTCGGCCTTCGTGGCTCAGTTGGTTGGGTATCTGACTGCTGATCCAAAGGTCCCGGGTTCGATTCCCGGTGGAGACACAGTTTTTAATTGTGTTTTCAGTCTGGATCTGTGAGACGATTAATATCGTAAGTCTCCAGAATGTGGCAACTTGTTATTGGGTGCGTGTCAAATTAATATTTGACATAGTACTTGTTAGTTGCCCGAGAAGCAATATTAAATAAATAAAATAACGTATGTAGAGCGTTTCATTTAAATTTTTTACTTAAAATGGAATTTTTTATCTTATGTAGAAGCTTCTGCTATCTAATCTATTGCCTAATCTAACTTTAATCTATTGCCTCTTAATCTTAATATTGTAATGCTCGATGTTTCATCAATCACATGAATGCATTCAGCATTATTTGGCATAAGCTTGCACTCAATAATGAACTATTCACTCCAAAATAAGTATTTAAGAGAAGGTGACTTGCGCAAATTTTGCAAAAAAATATCAAATTTCATCTTACTATTTTTCATTTCCCTAAAAATACGACCTCCTAAACCTCCGACTAGACTATACTGGAGGACGTTGTAAAAATTACGTAGATAAGTAAAAGTAAAAAAAAAATTATCTCATCTTTTTTAAATGCCGGTGGATGTTCTCGTAGTCGGTGGATGTTGGTGTATGTAAGTACCCAGGGCGTATTTCACCGTCCAGAATATTGCAGTGCATAACTCATTTTGTCAAATATAAATGGGAAATATGGCGATGGTAACTGGATGATGGGGTCTGCATAATTTATTGCCGAGGAAAGTAAAAATGCAACGTTCGCCTGCCTGCACGTTTAACTTATATCCCCTCCTAATACAGCAGTTTCAATAGATAAAAAATTAAATTGAAATCGTTCTACTCGAGCGATATTTACATAATTAAAAATTACCTTTATTCTACTTTAAATACTTCTCTACCAGATCAGTAAATCAATATGCAATACTAAAGAAAGACGAAACAGAAAAACTGCTTAATACATTTCAAGTTTTTGAATTTCAAAATGCCATTAGAACATTTTTTTAAATTACGAATCTGCCCTTGAAACATGGACTTTTACATCCACATACATTAATTTCCTAAACAAAGCATTAATGCTTATATTGCTAGCGGCAACTACGTGGGTGCGCAGAGCGCAAAGTTTTTTCTTTGTTGGTATATGCGCAAAAAATGCTCCCATACACATGCTATATGCTGTGTCCTATGTACGGCGTGTTTATTCTACTAATCGTTTATATACTAAAGTATTCATTTTTTTTGAATTTTACAAATTTGTATATCTAATACTCGCTAAGACCCCCATTAAATTTTGAAGAATATCTGAATAGTACAATAGTATTTTTAACTTTCAAATATTTCAAAGTGACCCAAACCTGTGTAAATTGAAATTCGATATTTTTATTTTCAAATTGGTAAAAAGGCACGTCACTTTCAAAATTTTTTGACATAGTACATGTTAGTTGCCCGAGAACCTACATAAAATCAAAAAATAAAAATAAATGGCATTGAAGAATTATTACGTTTTCAAAATAGAATTGTTGCGGCGCTGGTTCAGTGAATTGGTAATTTTGCTCTGGCCGGCACGATGCCCGACTCGTTTAAGTGGACTGTATTTAGGGGATGAACTTGGTCGAGAAAGGAGAAGACAAGGGAATATTATCACCAGAACTTAGAGCGACTTACCCCGTTCCGGCGATTTACTGGTGGTTGCCTTCCGCCTTCAGATGGACACTGACCAGAGCACTGTAAAAATGTACATAAACAACACAGCACAAATAGATATAGGTATAAATGAAGATGAATAATAACGCGCGTTATTGAAGGTTTCTGAAGAAGGTTTCTGTACCGCACGATATATCGTATGCAACTGAATAATATGGCTTCTCCGGGCGGCGCGGCGAGCCGATGACTAACGGTCGTCTCAGCATGGTGACAATACTGTAAGGATGGGTTATAGGTAGGTAGGAAACCTAAACGCCCGAACAAGAATAATAAAATGAAAAATGATTAAACCTTGATTAAACATACTCGTTTCATACAAAATATGTATGGTAGTGAGGAGTTGGTAACGTTGGCCACAACCCACTCGTTTTTATTTAAATTTGGATTCAGTTCCAAATGAGCGTAACAGAATCATGACTGTGTTTCTCTGGTTTTGTATTGTATCCTATTAGGGGTTACAGTCCATATGCTGTTTGCAGTTTTCTCTTGTCGTTGAGGCAAAAAGTTCCGGTATGTATAGTCCTCTGGGACAAAATTGTGTAAGTTTTCTCCTAATGATCAAATAATGTTGCCGATTGTTCTATTCCCTCGTTATGGTGGCCTGTTTTCGTTTATTATTTACACATTCAACTCCCTTTACCAACGTATATTTATTACACCATACTTTGTCAATTCATTTACCACTTGTATATGTTCATATATACTTATGTATAACATATAATGTATTTTATAAGAGGGAAATCATTACTTATTTGTTTAGGTTTTTTAAACGTTGTAGATTTTTTTAAATTTATTTACAAATATAATTCAAAATACTTATATACACAATATGAAAAAATGTTCTCTTAATTTTAAAATAATACATTATTTTTTAATTATCGATGAAGTTTTTATTTGGTAGAATTCCATTATATGTTATATCTATAATAAAAAGTAAAGACTTTTTGATTCTACATTAATTTAATTGAGCGCGATAGGCCTATTTCGCCTTGTTAGGGCATTAACTAGCTTATGACTATTTTGACAAATTTTACTTATATTTATAGATTAATTATGTAGGAGGAGCTTACAGGTTCTTGTGATTGGTCATATAAAACTATTGATATTATACAATGCAAAAAAGAAATAAATTTACTTTACTCTGGTTGGTTGAGACTATTTTTTTTTTTTTTTTTTTGACCAATCCCTATTTAAATAATTAGTGAAATTGAATATAATGAATTGATTTATGGTAATGGCTGGTTTTTCGGTGTAACGGTACATGGTATTGTGTTCTAATGGGCAGTGAAATGCATTAAGTGTTTACAATATTACGGATTATTTCTTAAGCTATTGTTGATATGTAGGTATTCTTGGTACTCCACCAACTGTTTGATAAACAAATTCAAAAAAACACACTGAAAGAATTTTACCCCAAACAAAATAACCACAAAGAAAACTATAAATGTATAACTTATTCAGGAAATTTATCGCAAAGACTAGGTAAAAATTTGAAAAAATCAGGTATAAATATAACTTACAAAACAAACAAAAACATAGGAATGGTAATAAAAAATTCAAAAGATAAAATAGACAAACTAAAGAAGAGCGGTGTATACAAATTGACCTGCGATGATTGTAACTCAATTTACATCGGACAAAGTGGTAGGAATATTGCAGAAAGGTTCAAAGAACATAAAAAATCGTGGCAAAAAAACAAAACAGATTCTCAATTCGCCAAGCACCTCATAGAAAATAATCATACAATCAGTACAACAAATTCACCTATTCCTCTACACTTTGCTAAGAAAGGTTTAAGGCTAAATATATTAGAGCAGTTAGAAATTTCCAAGCACTTAAAAAATCCTAACGTCATTGTCATAAATGAACAAATGAACATACACAGATCACCGCTCATAGATATTATTCCATAAACAAAAATATACCATATTAAGTTATTTGATTTGATTCTGCCGCAAACTTTTTTTAATTGTTTCAGATACACCCATCATACTACTCCACCAAGAATACCTACATATCAACAATAGCTTAAGAAATAATCCGTAATATTGTAAACACTTAATGCATTTCACTGCCCATTAGAACACAATACCATGTACCGTTACACCGAAAAACCAGCCATTACCATAAATCAATTCATTATATTCAATTTCACTAATTATTTAAATAGGGATTGGTCAAAAAATAAATAGTCTCAACCAACCAGAGTAAAGTAAATTTATTTCTTTTTTGCATTGTATAATATCAATAGTTTTAAATGACCAATCACAAGAACCTGTAAGCTCCTCCTACATAATTAATCTATAAATATAAGTAAAATTTGTCAAAATAGTCATAAGCTAGTTAATGCCCTAACAAGGCGAAATAGGCCTATCGCGCTCAATTAAATTAATGTAGAATCAAAAAGTCTTTACTTTTTATTATAGATATAAAATACATTATTTCTTTTAATAACTTCATTAAGATAATTTGTCGTGTTCTTGGAGTGATAATTTATCGTGTGCTTGGAGTGTCGTGTTCTGCAGAACAAATTACGCACATAATAATTATATACATAAAGAGATGTTTAAACTATTACAACAGTCTTGACCCCCAACCGGATATATTTAACTCCACACAGATATCGATGAAACGCCAATTACGCGCAGTTATTGGTAATATTACTGTTAAAAATCAAACCTATCTTCCTGAAACCTTTATCCCTTCCTTATCAACGCTTTCCTTTATCCATTACCCTTCCCTTTCCCCCACTTGGCTTATTTCTTTGTATACTTATTTACAATTAAGCATTAAAAATGTGTAGCTGTTAAGTTTCTAAACAAATAAAAATAAATAAAATTATTTCAGAATTATTTTACATAATTCTTGACTGCCAGTTCTAAGTCGATAAAGAATATGTTGAGTTCATAACAATAATAATATTTTAATCAGTTTCAGTCTGATCATAATATTTATTTGATTTGTTATTTATTTATCTTTTTGTACATAATATTAACAACTATATTGCACACTGGCGGGTATATTACGAAAAAGCAATTTCTTAAACCAACCACAGATTATAAATAATTTTTTTTTTTTTTAATAATAAACACTTACATCATATGCAGGCCGACCGCCCCGTGGCACAATTGGTAAGCCGTTTGGCTTCTGTGCGGGCGTCCTGGGTTCGATCCCAAGCAAAGGAGAAATTTATATAAATTCATTTCTCAAGCAATTCTTGCTTCTCTGGGCTTGAAACACTGGTTACTTGGAATAAATTAGGTACCATATGGCAATAAACTCGCTACCTGCGCAGGGTGCAAGAAAGTATTTATTGTTATTACTATGCAAATGGCTATTTTATTGCTTAAGGGCAGTTTCTTTCTACTAAACAGTGTTTCAACCTAGAAACAAGAATTATGTGAGTTGTAAATTTTGATATCTTTCCCCCTCTGCAGGGAATCAAACAGAGGACAAATGAATTTACCACCTACCACAGAAGTCGAAATTATACGATTATTTCCAGTTTCCTCTGGTTTAAGAATGAAATATCTGTAGACGTTTTTTTGAACTATAAATAAGGATTACCTATTTTTTTTATTTATCTTTTTGTATATGCATTCTTTTCTTCATATTTTGCAGCTAACCCGTGCGTTGTGCTGCTGAATATGTTATATATGCTGAATATAAGTACAATCAAAAAGACTAAAGCTGTTATACGTCTAATAAATTTTAATTGACACCCCTTTTCCATCCTCTGTCTCCTCCCACAACCTCAACCCCCTTTTTCCTTTGTTGCTATGTATTTATATTTAATAATGTTTCGTGTTTGTGTTCTATTTGTTTTTTAATATACCAACCACTTCACTATGTATAGCATCACGTTGTTTTGGTTGGTTGAAAGAAATTGCTTTATGGCAATAAACTCGCCATTGTACACATTATTGAACATAAAATAAAATATTTTGGAAGGGTTTTCGAGAAATTTAATATTATTTTATATATTGTACCTTCTCGGGCAACCAGCAAGTACTATGTCAAATAATAATTAAACACGCGCCCAATTAACAAGTTTCCACATTCTGGAGACTTACGATATTAAGCATCTCACAGATACAGACTGAAAACATAATTAAAAACTGTGTCTTCACCGGGAATCGAAAACGGGACCCTTGAATCAGCAGAGAGATACCAAACCAACTGAGCCACGAAAGCCGACATTAATGCCGAATGATTAGGTACTTAATTCCATATTTTTAATTATCTCCGACTATTCGAATAACAAACAAAATGTTCTATTTTGCATATTTCAGTCTGTAAAAACCGTTTCGAAAAATATTCCCATCCGAAGTTGCTTACTCTTGAAAAACAATTGAACACAACAGCAACATCAGCCTGTTGTGAAGCTATTCTTGGTTGCAAGCTCAGAAACTAGTCTGTCTTATTATGCTCCACTAGTTTTGTATTCAGAAATTGTAACGATGTTCATTTTTGCAGAATAATCCAAAGTATTCACTAGGTACCTACCTACTTACCTACATTGAGTAATTCAGGATTTTTCTACAAACCCGCAGTAAACTATTCTCCCTGTAGAAGACTCAGGGCAGGATTTACAGTTTTTGGTGCCTGTTTATCAATATTTTAGGATTCTCGATTTTGTTCACATATAGTACAAGAATTTCTGTTTAGTTTAGGAGATATATCAGTATTAACATGCCCTTGTCTGATGAACACATTCATTTATAAAATAAATGTTATTGTTTTCTTTGTGATTTTCCTCGGAATATAAATTTTAGTATATTTTCCAGATTTCTTTGTGCCAGGTCAAATGTACCGTTAGAACCTATGGGAAAACCGGCCTCGAGAATAGCTACCTATTGTGTATGTGATATTGAAAAAAATATTATGACAACGATTTATCACAGCCTGTGCGATTTCAAAAAATGAAGTCCTTAAGAGGCTATAGTAGGCTATATAGTATATTTTGAAAATAATTTCCCTAGTACCCTCAAATGATACGTCTTTGAATTAAAGAACAGTGTGTATTTACATACATCTTTATTCTATTGCATGATTTTTTTGAAGCTTGATTTTTTAATACTTTTCTTTTAAAAATAGATTAAGCTAAACATTTTTTATTTTTTATTGTAAGTAACTAAAAAACTACAAGGCCTACTAATTAGATTTTTATTTCATTCGAAAGAAAATATGAAATCTACCAGCTGATTTTTTTAATACTATAATATTTTAATTACTATTCTTGTTATTTTAAAAAAAACTCTAAATTTTACCTTTTCTTCGCGAAAAAATGTTGTAGGTATATCACATATTAGGTGATATACAACATTTTTTCGTGTGTACATGAGAAGGTAATTTAGCGTGCATTGTTGTGTACATCCCTTTACCCCGGATACACAAGTCATGACTGCATGTCTGATATAATAAACTTGTTACCATAAATAAATTGTATACAAACATTCTCCAAAATTATATTCTTAAAGTTTATTTGTATGGTAAGAAATGGACAGGAAAGGCAAGCATTTTGTTTAGTCAATTCATACCTTAATTTAATTTGTTGTTGATGATAATAATTGGGGTTACCTGACATGGCAACGGAAAAAGAAAAAAATTAACGCCACATGGCAAATTCTTACAATGTGTCATATTTACTAAAACGTGGGACCGAAAGTATCGACAGGCCGGCGTGGCGTAACGGGTTCGAATCACGTCAGAAGAGCAAATCTTGTTTCACTGGAATGGATGCACTAGTTCGTTGGATATAATATATTTCCCTTTCGCTAGTAAACTTTCTACTTTTTTTCTATATAAAATATGAATTGTCCTTGTTAAACAAGTACGTATACATCTTCCTACATTCCCCAAATTAAACATAAATGCTTGTGCTACAGGTGAACGAAATCGGTCGAGGCAGGATTCGAACTCGCGATCACTGGATAACTAGCCCAGTGCGCTAAACGCTCTGCCATCGACCCATTTAGAACCATCGATCCATGAACAGGGTATAAAAAAATATATAAGAAATGAACAGATATTTGTGGAAAACTATTTTTTATAAATAAATGCAATTTCGAAATATTATATTAAAATGAATGTAGTCAATCGTCCTTAATTATTGTCGTTTGGACTGTAGAGAAGACACGAAATTTCATAGTACACCGTACGATATAAATGTATATCTACACAAAAGCAAAATGAAAAAAAAAATGATTGAAATATCCACAAGATACCTATACTTATGATTTAAGATCGTGAAAGCGTAACCTTTCTCCATACAATAGAAATGAAGAGTTTTTTACAACTTCGTTAACATCCCTTAATTATTGTAGGTTTATGTAACCTTTAACATATAAATTCCCTCTTATCACATAACAATAAATTATTGTTTATTTTCCATTTCCATATATTCAGCTTATCAAATTATAAGAGATATTATAATGCTGCATAAAATATTATATATTCATTTACGATGGCGTTAAACCGTATAGTGATAATTTAAAATTAATTACATAATCACTACATACATCTGCTTCAGATATCTATACGTGTACGATATAACAGAGTGAAATTAATTTAACGAACGTATGTAGTAACATAATATATACGATGCCTTATATGTATACTACATATATATTATATTGTATACATGTAGAGCTCATTTTGTGTTTTGTCTTTTTGGACATGAGGTCTTTCCGTAATTGTTGTGAAGTATTTTTTGCATTAATTATGTAAGACATGAAATATCTCCAATATACTTACGAAGAATTCAAGACAGAGATTTAAATAAAAAAATAATTCCAAGGTATTGTTAATTATATTCCTTTTCTTTAAGTACCTATATACATAAATACCTTTTTAAAAAACAGGTTATATAATTTCAGAGAGTAAATAATTATACCAAATTCAGACAAAAAATAGTTATTACTATTTCAGAGGATAAATCTACTGTTTTGTGTTTAGGTAGTTTACATATTTATTAATTAAATTTACCATATATATTCGTACATTACATTCATTCATAAAGTACATTCGGCTAGGCTATGGAATAGCCTAAGTCCTGATATTACGTCGTCTATCTCATTAAACATCTTCAAGAAAAGGCTAAAGCAAAAATATTTATCTGACAACACCTGATTACATCTTCCTCTCCTCTTCCTTTCCTTATCCTTTAGTTTTCCTATCATTGCTATGAATTGTT